>OZ010793.1:149145646-149745646 GCA_963932465.1 Maratus speciosus | reverse complement strand
TCGATCGGAATACACCCTTAATCAGACACCTTTTAGCTCCTCAGCCGTCGAATTTTGCAATGGTAAAAGCCTTAGAGCAAAGGTAAAGCCATGATGTCCTCCCACGCACTGCCGCGTCAATTAGAAGGAACACATAACTGCCTGCTTCTCCACTTCCTTCATGCGCGGGCACCCGTGCATGCGCACAACCATGTCGGATACTCCAATCGCGTCCCTCAATGTCTCACTACGTTATCCCAAAGCGGCATATTCAAATTCCAACCAGTTTGGTTGTTACGATGTTTCGTTCCTTTTTATTTGAACACCCCTAGTATTAAGCATTTTAATAAGAAAATCAAAAACCTATCCGAACACTGCCAAAAGATACTCCCAAACACATTGCTACTACCATGCCTGTCACAAGGGGTTGCAAACCAAAAGTAAGCTCGTTTTACCATTTATTCAAGAAAGCTAACATAATGGGATGCAATTGTGTAATCAATTGTTGCAATAGGTGTTTGACAAGTACCAGGGATTTTCTTAAACTGAAAAAATAGAATATTTAATATTCAGTTTCTCCATGGAATCCGATTGTGTAATCCTTGAAATCCGATCATGGAATCCTATTGTACGAAAAATATTAATTGTAATTTTTTTCTTGTAACGCAATACTTAGTTTTAATTGAACATAGTATACTCTTTTACAGATAAAAATAATTTATCGAGTATTTTTTCTATTTTAAAAGTGGTTTCTGTATATGGACAAAATTTGAAACACTATGTGCCAAAGGTCGCTCAATAGCTAAAATATTGAAATTGTTTTAAAAATAATATAAATATATATATTTTTTACAACGAAAGTCATACTTGATATGTGTTAGAGATAAAAGAAAAATTTTACGAAAAAAAGCCACATACACTTAAACATAAATTTATGTAAAACACCCAAATCTTAACTATGGGCATAATTGGCTCACTTACCTTATAATTAATCCGAAGGATAAACACTCATTCTCCGTAAAAAAAAAAAAAAAAAAAAAAAAAAAAAAAATCTTATTCAACAAACCTATGCATTTAAAATACAGCAGAGCGCCGATTATCCGAACAAGTCGGGACCGACCCTAATTCGGATAAGCAAAAGTTCGGATAAATGGGCAGACAATTTAACGGATGTTCCTGACTAAACTAAAACATTCACACTTTATCCAGGCTTGGGACTGGCAGCACCAGTTAGTGCTTGCGTGCTTAAAACTGTTTTTTTTTTTTTTTTTTTTTTTTTTTTTTTTTTTTTTTTTTTTCTAATCATTTAAAATTTTCTTTTTCTCTTTTTATCATTTTCTGAACTCCAGAGATTATAATTTAAGCAAAAAAGTTTTCGACTGTTGCTTGCTTCAAAGAAGACGTCCTTTCCAATGCTTCATATTTCGAATTTTTCTTAAATACACTGGCCTCCAAAAGTTAAGGTACAGAGGCTGGATGCTTTCGATTGCACACGTTTTGTCGAATATCTACAAAAATTACTGGCGAATTGCTCTTGAACTTCTGAGATGAAAAGAACATGTTTGATTTCATATTTCTTGGGGACGATTTAGTCGGGCTGACAATTAGGGGGCTAATCATAAATTTAATAATAAAATAATATCTGCGATCAGCTATGCAGTAGAAAACGCTGGAAATGGTTTGTCAATGAGTTAAATGACTATTTGGGTCCTGTTCAACGTTTGTGTGCATTTGTGTAAGCATAGCACTCATATTCGTGAAGATGTTATTCTGTCTGTGAAAAAATCAAAAGTTTTTTGCTAATAGCATACAGAGTTTTCAACCAAATTTAACACAACTTTCCGAAAACTTGCCAAAGAATAGTACAAACAGTATACTGCAATTAAAACATGAGTATATTGAATATTTGATGAGATATGGGTATTTTTATGAGATAATTTTTAACTGCGTATGCGCGGAAGTTCCAAAATTTTTATTTCATAATTTGGTAGACAGTATTTTGGGGCAACTTATATAAAAAGTCCAGTCAAATATCGGGAAAATTCACAAAGATAGGATCGATATAGTGAGTTGCTTCCTAAAAATAGCTTTATTATAAAGGATTTTCCACAGCTTTTCAATCAGCTCACTATATCTTTCAAAGTTTTCACAACTTTTGACTGGACTTTTTAATACAGGTTTTCATCTGAGAAAGCTGATATTTATTGTATGATTTCAATTAGAACTATAAAAGTTTCATTTAAAAATAGAACACAATTTTTGTTTTCACAGTTTTTATTACTTATTCAATACAACGAGTGCAATATTAAATCCTTATAAAACCTTATTTTGCCAAGAAAGAAACAATGTCAACAAACAAACTTTGGTATTTTTAATAATTACTTGCTATAAAAATTTCAAGAGTCAATCAAAATTCAATATTCAAATTAAATTATAAACATATCATCTGTACTGGTAATAAATCTTGATAAAAACTAGATTTTTGTTCTATTGACATAAACATTTATATATTTTTTCGACAGATTTTCTTCTTTTTCTTACTATTTTGTATATTTCTGATTTTTTTTTTCTATGGATACAGTTATATTTTTCAAATATCATTTCCTTTCTCTTTCATATTCATTTTCTGCAATTCTGCTGAGTTTATTTCATTAAGAAAGACAGTTTTATAAAGACCACTATCGGACTTTTATACTATTTTATTTAAAAAATAATTAAAGAAATTTTTCGAATAACATAATTTGTTTCATTTTTGAATTAACATTTTTCTTCTGGGTATATACTTGTTTCTTTCTTCAGCGAATCAGCCTCATATATAATGATATTCTATATTTTAGCGATAGAATCCTATGTTTTAAAAATAGACAGGTGAAAATCTTCTAAACAAAAAAGAAACAATGTGTGCACTTTTGTATTTTTATTACTGAACTGTTACAAAGATTTCATGAATGAAGAAAATTTCGAATTTATGAACATGGTCGAAATTAATATATATGTATTGTACACTGGTGATTGCATTTTTTTTTTTCAGTGAATTACTTTTCTAATAAACTTCACAATTTACAAAATAACTGGAGTTGTCATAGTAGTCATTAGATTTTTATCTTATATTCCATCTTCCTAAGAAAAGGATATTTGTGCTAGTGATATATATTTCTGTAATTCTGATGGCCTGTCATTCTTTATTCCTGCTATTTTCTACATTTCTTTACTATATATATCTTTTCTGTGGGAATTGATACATTGTATTCCTATTCATTTGCTCTCTTACTTTTCTTTTCATCTTTATATTTCTTTTCTAAATTTCCAGTGATGATTTTTTTTAGAAAGCTAGTTTTAAATAGAACATTATCGGACTTTTGTATATTATTAAAAAAAAATAATTAAACGGTTTTATTAAATAAGATATATTAATTCATTTTTTAAAGTAACTATTTTCTGATATGTTTCTCCCTTCAGCAAATCATATTCATTTCCGATGATATACATTTTAGAGATAAGTGAAGTACCATTCTCTCTCGCTAATTTCCATCTCGTGTCGCTCCTTCTCTTTCCTTCAACCCTTCATCCCGATCGCTATTCCCCTACTTTCCATCAACCACTTGCCCCTTTCGCTCCACTTTCTCCCTTTTCCTTTTCTCCCCCTGAATTCTATTCCCCATCTCCGTTCTCTCACCCCCCCTTTCCCCTGTTCCTTCCTACTGACTATCTGCCACTCACTTAAAAAACTTAAAAACTAAATACTTAAAAACAAAATTACTTAATTACTAAATACTTAACTACATAAAAAAGGGGGTGGGGAAAGAGGCAAACAGCAGATAGCCAGTCGGAGAGGAAGGAAGCGAAGGGAAGGAGAGTGATGAGAGAACGGGAACGGAAGAAAAGATAAAGGGCGAGAGAGGGAAGAAGAAGAGAGAGGGGCGAATGGGGCAGAAAGATGAAAGAAGAGTTGAAGAAGAGTAGATCGGCGAGAAAGGCCGGAAGAGGGAGAAGGAGAAAGATGAGATGAGAACTGACTAGAGGAAAGAGAAATACTTCAAATATCACTGCAATCCAAATCATTTCTTTATCCGCTAAATCACTTAGAAGACTACTATAACTTTAAAAACTGCATACTATTTCTACTTTTTGCTATATTAGTATGTTAAAACCTATGTCAGTTATTGTTATAATTGAAGTAAATAAAAATATTTTTCTTTCATTAATCATAATAAATTAGCTAGAACATTTATAAAAATATATAAAAATGAATTAATGAATAGAGATTATTTTAAAATGTGTCAGTTAAATTAGCATAGCCGATAAGTGTTCTTTTAAAACAGCTTTTTTTTTATACTATTGAGCTGCTAAATCTTTTCACTGTTTTTTTTATCCTGTGAGATCTTTTGAAAGCTTGCTAATGAAACTTCCACTTTGCATGACTCCAGCGTAAAATATATCCTCCAAAGCCCAATTAATCATTTTACTGAAGATCCATTTGGATGTGGATGTGTCTGATGTATTTTCTTTGTGAGATTCGTTTAAATATTTTTCTGTTTTGCAAGCTACTAAATCACCCTGTTTTAGAGCAATATGTATATTATCATTAGATATATCTGTGGCAAAAATATCTGATTGTTTTTCCTGTTTTGAAATTTGTTTTTCTGTATCTGTGCTTTTCTGTAAATCTTTATTTGCTATGGGTTTTTCATATGGAGCAGGCTTAAATATTTGTATACGTTTGGATTTTAAAATGTCTTTTCCCCATGTGGAGCCTTGTGAGTCATATAGATGTGTATGTTCAAACGGGAATTCTTCAGTTTCTTTGTTTTTATCATCAAATTCCTCTGATACAAAGTCTCCAGACATTCTGTCATTAGAATGTTTTTCACTTTTCTTAGGATTATGATTATCTTGTTTTTTCATGGTAACATTTTCTGAAAACGTCTTACTTGAAACTACATCATCCGGCAATACAACCTGTTTCTCATTTGTATTGTATCCATTTTCAACCGCAATAGATTGCTTTCTGTTACTTGATGTTGTCTGAGAACGAGGGTGACTATACTGCATATTTTCAGCTTCATAACTTTCGTTGAATAGCATTCGATCTTGAAATCCTTTATCAAATTTATTCTTCGTTTCTTGACTAGCACATGATGGTTTCTTTTTTAAAGCCATATTCAACATTTTTACCTTGAGTTCATTCAATGGAACTAATAGGAATAAAGAAATAATATAAAAATTTATTGAAATAAATTTATTCTTATAAAATAAATGTGTTTGAACTATTAATTTGCAGTCATATACAAGTATCTGTTTTTATAAATGATAAAATATTTTATAACCCGGCTTTCACAGTATAAAAAGAGATTTTTTCATGCCTTAACACGTAAGTAACGTTCATATATACGATTTTTTAATTTTATTATTAATAATTCGAAATCATAAGTAATTGGAACTATAGAAATCGATTGCGTTACAGTAACTAATTAGTAACGAAAGTTTTAAGCGAGTTTTTTTAATCTTTTTTATACAAAACAGCATTTCTAAAATCTTGCATACTCTAGCTCAACAAATTCATCCTACACGATCATTTGGAAAATTAATCATAACTTTTTTGTGTAATTTTAGTAGCATTTTGTATATATAAATATATACATATATATATAATTCATAAGAATCGACGTTGAATTATCGAGTTCAGAGTTTTGCTCCTTTTTCCGCTGTACTTCAATCCATCAGCTGTCAAGTCCCCATTTTTTTCAATATGTACACCAAAACATAAATACAAAATACACATATATGCTTTAACCACTTGACTGTAGGGACGTAAGCTGCGTAGGTCTTCTCACTTCAGTAATCAACGGCCATTATGTAGCCCCCGAACGTCGTTCACCAAACAGTAAGTTTTGCAATTTGAACCGAATTGGTCTGTGATATGCAACTGATATAACAGGTTACTGGTTGATGGTGGGTAGTAATTTACCCCAAATAGTTTGGCATAAAGCCCGTCACCGACAAAATTAAGCCTGGCAGTCAAGGGGTTGATCTGTGTGCAATAATTTCATTTTAATAGTTTTTATCGCATTTCTTAATGAATTTACCAAAATTTCCTTAAATTTCAGGACATCAAAGTAATGATATCACTTAACCGATCTGCTAGACTACTTTTCCAAATAGCGACAAGTTTACAAAAAAGGGTATATTTTGTCATTTATAGTACTAATTTATAGTTTGTCATATTTTAGCCTTTAACTGATGTGACGTGGTCTCCCAGACTCTGCGACTCTCAGCCTTACCCACTTTCATCCCTTAAAAGTGTGAATATTATTTACCCGTACCAGTACCTTCTTCTAAAAGCTTACCAAGGTCACACACAAAGCGAGAATTCTGTGAGTTGATTTTAAACGTATTATCCATTACGCTGGGGTCTGTCAGACCGCATCACATCAGTTGTGTGATTATTTGAAAATGTATTACAATACTCGTCATTAGTTGTACTTTAATTTTTTTTCTTTCTTTAGTATTCATTGATATATTGATATTGTATTGATATATTGATATTGATATTGTATTGTGATATGATGTCGTCGTAACCCCGAAACGTTCTATTTTCCCCTGCCAGAAGGATATAGAAGATATTACGAACAACTGGTCAAATCAAGAATATTCTGTTATTGAAAGTTCTGACGATGCAGATTTTACTGATGAAAGAGATCACGATACGAATTCTGAACTTTCCGATAGTGAAAATGTAAATATTTCTGTTGGAGTTCAACATAATTTTTATTACGGAAAGAATAGGTAAGAAAAAACATCTTATAAGTGACTTTCATGACAAAAGTCGATAAACACTGAATGTACACGAAAAATGTGTATGGACTGCAGTAATGATGTACTTTGGCTCTTGCATCTTCGCAGGGTAAATATTATTTTTGTAAAATAAACACTGCATTTCAATTTTCATACTTTTTTGCAACGATAATTTAAAAAAATAATTGTACGCGATTAATTTTTATATTTAATTAACAAAATTAACAAACCACTGTTTATTTTGAAAAACAAGAGTAATTTTTTCTGTACTGAAGTTAAATAGTATGAATAAAATACTTTTCTCGAACAATTTTATTCAGATGTTCTTTGGAGAAATACAACGATCTTGTTAGGACAAAATTTAAGTAAATTCATCTATTTAAGTTATTTTTTAATTATTTTATTCGAGCGGTCTGTGAGACCGTTTACATCAAATGTTTCATAAATTTTAGTCACATCAGTTAAAGTTTATCAAAAAAACAAAATAGAACTTTAATATTTATATTAGAGATGTGTTATTTGTTGAGGAACGAATCCAAAGGAACGATTCCGGCAGTGAAACTGAAGGAACGAATCCATTCTGTAAAAAGGAATCGGTCCTTTTCGGAACGATTCCGAAAAGGAACGACTCCTCGGATTCGGTCCTTTTCGGAACGGTTCCTCGGATTCGGTCCTTTTCGGAACGGTTCCTCGGATTCGGTCCTTTTCGGAACGGTTCCTCGGATTCGGTTCTTTTTGGAACGGTTCCTCGGATTCGGTCCTTTTTGGAACGGTTCCTCGGAATCGGTCCAAAATGTACCGACTCCGAAAAGGACCGATTCCTCGGAGTCGTTCCGAAATGTACCGACTCCGAAAAGGACCGATTCCTCGGAGTCGTTCCGAAAAGGACCGAATCCTCGGAGTCGTTCCGAAAAGGACCGAATCCTCGGAGTCGGTCCGAAATGTACCGACTCCGAAAAGGAACGATTCCGTCGGAATCGGTTCTTTTCTTGTAGACTGGTCAGTTTCAATAAATTAAAATACGCTATTTTATTTCAAAATAACAGATTTTGATTCTATTAAAGCTGACTTTATTGCCAAAATATCCTTCTAATGTGTGTGCCCCCCCCCCACCCCCCTCCTCAAAAAAAAAAGAAAAGAAAGAAAGAAAAAAGAAATTGAAGTGCGGGGCGGAGTAGCGCGTTTAATAAACATTACTATTTGATCTTCTTGTGCTAAATTAATCTGAAAGAAATAATTAAAAAAATATTTTATACGAATTGGATTTTTTCACCTGAGTGAAAAAGTGTCCGTGAATAACGTACCCGTAGTATATATAACGTACCCGTAGAATAGAAACCCGTAAAGTTTCTGGGATTCTAACCCAGAAACTTTACGTGCTTTACCGATTGAGTACCTGGACCCCGAAGGTAATGGAACACCATGTGTACTTTAATACACTAATACTTTTTCTAATTGGTAAATGTATCATAAAAAATGAATTTTTTCTAAATGGATTCTTAAGGCCGTTCTCAAATCCAAAAGTTTTAATTTATTATTATTCGGAAATGCATGAAACGAGCAGATGTTGTTGTTCAGAAACTATGTAATCGAGCTGTTTTTTCCGTTTTTTTGCTAACGCAATAGATCTTTCAGAAAATAGTGTCAAAGTGGACGTTTTGAACCGAATTTCGCGCGAAAGGGGCATAATCGCTCAAAAATGGACGAAAAACATGTTTGTCACGTGATCAAAATCGATTATAACTCAATAGGTAATTTACTGATCAAAAGATGGAAAACACAGTTCAATTCCGAATCGCTTCCATGGTCAAACTTTCCAATTTTATATCTTTCCGTTAAAAAATGAATTTGTAAATGTGTTAAAACGTTTTACGCTTGTTGAGCAGATCACTTAAGAACAGCCTTAAGAAAAACAAAGAAAAAGCTTGTTTAATTAATAGTGAAAAATATTTTTTAAAATCTGATTAGAAACTGTTTTGAATAATATAAGAAATATATCACTAGGTCATAAAAAGTGCATTTTAATGGGATAATAATAACTGATTTTCAATTATTTTAATAATTGTAGAGTTACGCACTTTCATGCATATTTTACTATTTCATGTTTTTTCCTCAAACATAATTTCAATTTGAGAATCCTCTTTGTCAAAAGAAATGTATGACCAGCTACGAGCGCTCGAGTACCACTTTATTTCCACAGTTTGGCGTCTTGTTTTTCTCTCCTGAAGAAGATTATTAAAAAAATCTCAAAACTCTCAAAGATTGTTGTTTTAATCAACTTACATTGAGGTTTATTACATAGATCTGTTAGAACAAGGAATTTTTGTAAAACGTTTCTTTCTTTCTTAAGATAATGAATATTTCAAAAAGCATAATGTCTAATAATAATAATAAGATAACAGTAACAGTGGTGGGTGGGATTGAAATAATTTGCGGTTCGCTCTCTTAATGGCCGTTTTGAGTATAAAAACGGAAAAGAAAAATCACGTGCTACATATAGATTATCGGATTTTCTCCAACACTGCGACATATATGTAAAGCTGCATATTTTATGCTTATTTCGGTTTAATAGATTTATGTTAACCATCCGCCTACCAGAGGGGTTCAATGGCCCCGGCAGGTACATTTATAATGACATTTCTAATTTATTTTAAAAACTGAAATTTCTGTAAATATGGGGGTTTTTTCTGGGATGTTCTATTCTTTTGAGTAGAACATTCCAGAAAAAGTCACATATTTACAAAATTTTCATTTTTTTAAATGTGAAAAATCAATTTGAATGTACCTATCAAATCTGTTGCACCGGTCTGGTATGCGGAAGGTTAACCCATTAAGGACCAGCATGTTTTACAGTAATTTTATTCAGTTCGCGCCATTTTTTGTTAAACCCTTACTTTTACTTTATGAATCACTGAAATGTGTTAATTAAATAAGGCACATTTTACTTTTCTCTTTTGCTGGTATCAAAAAAATTTAAAAATTCACAAATATAATGTTGCGAAAACGCAACGTCAGTCTTTAATGGGTTAATATTGCATTTAAAAAGTTTTACAATAAACGAATTTAATTATTGGTTTCCGAAGAATGCACGTTGTGATTTTGTACAGTTTTTTCATTTGTTATTTTATTTCTATTTCTTGCTAAATAATTAGAATTTAAATAACTGTGACTTTGTTTTAATTCAACGTAAAATAAAAGCAAAAAAAAATCGTTTATCGTTATAATTTCTTATAAGAATTCAGATTTCTTGATCGTTATTGATACTCGCAAATCCCGAAATCAATGCCACGATTAATGCCTGTTACTGTGGTGATGGATAATACATATCTGAGTTTAATTTCGATCAAAGCAAGGCTCCCTTCAAGCCAAACTAAATTTAATGTTTCAAGCCTAATACCAAACTTCCGTTTTTATTGAGGTAAAACTTACTGCAAATGCGATACTAAATTTTATGTATTTTCCTTTCTTATTGTTATTCTTTTCACTTAGAAGATTTATTTATTTATTTTCATATTTTTTTAAATTACATAAAGTTTTCTGAAAAGTTAGAATTTAACAAAATGTTTTATCTATTTTAAATAGTTTTGACAATAAAAAGTTTAACTCCGAATAAAAAATAGTCAAATTCTCAAAAAATTAAGGTTGGTACAGCAGTTTACAACATATGTCTTTTATTCAACGGCCGAAACATCGTCAAAAGGATAGTTCTTTATATAGTACTACACTCTGTAATAATAATGGACGTACTTTTAATTTGTTTAATTTAATTAAACCAGTAAACCGTTTTTCAATTAAAATGTTAGCAAATTTCAAATTTAAAGAAATAGAACTTTGAAGTTTAGTGAATCACTATATCTTTTGGCGGAGATAATATGTACTATATATGTATAAAATCATATATATTACTATATATATGCATATTATAATATTAATATATATAATATTATTTTATAAATATCACTAGCCATAGCCATGCTGCTAATGAATCTGTTTACAAATCATCTGAAGGAACTTTTACCCTTTCGTGTAACACAAGTGTTCCATGACTTCATGAGTTATGAAGCTCCAAAGATCCCAATCCAAACAACCATATTAGCATCGCAATTCACTCACATCGAACTGGGGTTCAGTATAAGTGGAGAGAGGGTGACGGCGGATGAGGGTGTGAAATTAGAGAAATTTCTGTAGTTTCTCGTGAAATTGGAGATTCAAAAAGAGCTGTAAGTTTATTGAAATTCTACGTAGTTAACAGCAGTTTTAGAGGTCTGCACGGGCCGGAATTTCCAGGCCCGGGCCCGGCCCGGCCCGGACGAAAGCTATCTTGGCCCGGCCCGGCCCGGAGTAAAAATTGGAAGTTCGGCCCGAGCCCGGCCCGGCCCGTTTGCATTTTTACAGTTCTTGGCCCGGCCCGGCCCGGCCCGTACAAAAGTCAGTGAAATCAGGCCCGACCCGGCCCGACCCGACACAATTTCTACAAAAAAAAAAAAAAAAAAAAAAAGAAATCCATTTTTTCTCAACATACAATTAAGATTCTTTTAATGAATACTACATACATATTTATGGGAACATTTTACAGTATATTTTACATTACTATGATGTTCGCAAAACAGAAAACACACAATAGTAAATATTAACGGTTACTTACAGTGTTTTAGTCATCGTGTCTACAGACATTTCAAAATGGAAATAAGGATTCATTAAAAGATTAATGTACTTCAGAATAAAGGATTAAAAACATGATAACTTTTGAAGCTGTATAATAAAAAGTAGATTTGTGAAAATATTTCTCTCATTTTTAAGGCTTTTCTCAAATCCAAAGGAGCTACATTTCGACACATTTATGAATTCTTTTCTTTTCGGAAACGCGTAAGATTGGCAGGTATTCTAATTCAGAAGCTATGTAAATGTGTTTTTTTTTTTCATAGATAAAAGCAATATATCTTTCTGAAAATACTGTCAAAGTTAGCGTTTTGAATCGAATTTCAAGAAGCGATAGCACAGGAAAGGAGAAAGACGTACAGCCACGTGACATGAATCTCTGTTATCTCTGTAAGTAATTTATCAAATATGGAAAAAGCTATTCGTTTCCAAATGCCTTCGATAGGCAGGCCTGTCAATTTTATGCCTTTATAGTTAAACATTTTGTCAGAAAATGTGTCTGAAAGCTTCGCATTGTTGAGCAGTGAATATGAGAACCACCTTAAGGTATATTTCCAAAGATACTGTTAAGAGAAGTTCATTATCACTATTAATACTACAAAACACTGTTCTACACATTCTGAGATCGATTAAGACCACTTCCGTCCCGGTACGAGTCTGCTGAAAAAAAAATTAAACTCGGAATCAGACATTTTGTAACTGTACGATGCCAGTCTCTACGATGGACGTGTTACATTTCTGTATTGATGTTGTTAAGCTCGCATCGGCTCGTGACACACATTTATTCTTCTCGAAAAAATCATATTCATTGAAAACGGCTCGTATTTTATCTGTTTCGCTTAAATTCTTATATCGGGCCGTTAGGCCCGATTAATTTTTTTGCCGGCCCGGCCCGGCCCGCTTATTTTGTCTGTCGGCCCGGCCCGGCCCGTTGAAAAAATTGTCCTAATTCTGCCGGCCCGGCCCGTTTGAAAATTCGCCTTCATTCCGCCGGCCCGGCCCGGCCCGCGGGCCGGGCCGGGTACGGGCCTCGGGCCAAGCCCGGGCCCGTGCAGACCTCTAAGCAGTTTACAAATAGCGATGTTATGGTATAAGACAAGACATACATCAGTCACTCAGGAAAGACAGTGTGCAAAAACGTGCTTTACTTTTTAACCCTTTCCAATAAAGTTAGTGTTTATGAATGCGGTTTGTCTGTCCGTCAGACCGTCTGTTCACGCTCTAAGGCAAGTCACACACTAAGGCGACACATAAAACATGTCGCTTGAATTCGCTAGAAAAACTGGTTTAGAACAAGTTTGTAACAACTTCGTTCTTTGTTTCGACCGGTTTTTGCACTTCATGTTGCGCTTTATGTTGTTCTGTCGTCTCAGTGTGTGATATACCTAACTCCCAAATATACTCGGATTCCCATGCAATTGATATATGTTAATGATGTTTACCATGGGATGTTTGGTATTCAATATGAAGAGTGTAGCATTATCAGTTCATTTACAGGGGCACTCAAAAGTATTTCGTTACATTATGGTCAACGGGAAAGAGTCGTTTGCAGTGCATTTTAATGACATTAAGCTATTTCAAATGCACTAAAATTGATATATATCACTGAATTGTACTACAAGATGATTGCTATAGAATAGGATGTTCCACTTCTGAACCAGATCCTGAAGGCAATGATAATAATGTTGATGAATTATGCAAATATCCTGTGTGCGTAAAGTTGGGGAACTGAGGAGAAAGACGATAAATGGGATAAAGTTATTGAAAGTACGGACACTGGAACAAAACGAACAAAAATGTAATCTATTTTAACAAGTTACATATCGAAACCAGTACATATCCAAATGAAAAATGAGATTCAGAATGAAAAATGAAATTAGGATTACCTAGAGGTAGATTTTGAAGAGGAATCTATGAGACTAAAAATTCCTAGACCCCGGTGACAAATATCAGAGCAATAATAAAATTTCCTATACAGGATGTCCACTCTCAACGATGTCCAATGGCTAATTCCTAAACCTTTAGTCATAGCCATATAGTTCCAATTAAAAAAATGTTTTAAATGGGGACAAAGAAGTATTTGAAAAGTGATTTGGGTCAAATGAATCATTTCTTGAAAAATTACGAAATTTAATTTTTTATACGGTCCCCCGGTCCTTCAAGTTATAGTTAGTAAAACTTTCCTATTACACTTACAAGTAAGACAAATAAAAGTCCTATTATTCTAAGATTAAAACTGACCGAAGTAATGGCTGTTTAAAGTTGGAGCACATTTTTTGCTGCAAAATAGGGGTCATTTACAAATTTACTAGAAATATAAATAATCTTCAGGTATATAAAAAAAAAATAGTTGATAGTAAAATTAACATTGCATTATAAATTTGAAATCTATAATCATTCTGAAATATTAATGCAAAATATACAGCTTGTACTAAACATATAACAGGAAAAAAATAATAGAATTTTCGTTAAATAAAATGTTGAAAAGCAACAGCCTCGATTCTTTGCAAAATGACACATATTTTGAAATGTTATTAGATTACACTAGGATGCAAATTTGTGTTGTGTCATGTGTTTTAGCTTTTGATAATTAGTTCTTACGTATTTTGTAGCACTGAATCCAAAAATGGCCTTCATTTTTTACCACAAAGTACAGATTTTTTGCAAATCGTAAATTTGAAATCTAAAAAGTGAAAAATTTACGGAAATCTGAGAGTATAAAATAGACGTGATTGTTATTTCTTTAACTTTTGATAATTGATTTTTATCTATTTTTTGCTATTGAATCCGAAAATGACCTTCATTTTTAACCATCACGTCAGGATTTTTCGCAAATTGTAAATTTCAAAGTTTAAAAGTTCAAAGTTTTAATTGAACCTCTTCCCTTCCCACATCATTGGATCCCCGAGCTGTTTAGCTGTAAGAATCCCAGTATAAGCCAAAAATTGAATAAATTCTTGAATTAAATAAAATTAAATTGAATAAAAGAAGTTTTACATCCATTTTATAGTATCAGATTTTCGCTATTTTTTAACTTTGAAATTTACCATTTGCAAAAAAGTCTAACATGATGGTTAAATATGAAGGTATTTTTTACATTCAGGGCTAAAAAACACATACAAATCAATCGTAAAAGTTAAAAAATGCAACCATCGACTCTTTTTTACAGTATTAGCTATTTTTTCAATTTTGAAATTTACTATTTGCAAAAAATCCTGACATGATGGTTAAAAATGAAGATAATTTTCGGATTCAGCGCTAAAAAATACATAAAAATCATAATTTTAAAAATACGTAATTTAAAAAATAAAAAAACACAACCATCGCAGTCTTGTGTTATCTAATTTAAAACTTTTTAGTAAACTTGTCGGCAGTAATCTATCCGAAATTTTTTGTGTTACCCTGTAAAATAAGTACATAATGGTAAGCACTGAAAATCATAATAATATTACATTGTCATCTGATTTACGTCAATATGTAAAATTTAACCTCGATCGCATATTTTAAAGTAAGTTGAATTTCGAGTACAAATTTTGAACTGGAAAGACATACATACGATCGTTTCAAGTTAACCCATTACCCGCTGATGTTGCGTTCACGCAACGGTCAAAACAATTGCGCATACTTAAATTAATTACTTTGTTACCACTATTTTAGAATAAAAAAAATTGCCTTATTTATTGGCAGAAATTTTGATATTTTAATAAAGTGAAAATTACCTTTCTGAATTTGTGGTGACAAGCGACTTTCAACAAGAAATTTTAAAATTCCTACTTTATAGTTTTGGCGGTTAATAGGTTAAATAAAAGCTTATAAAAATAGCATAATTTTTGTTAAAAAAATCATGAAAAGAAACAGCTTCAAATACTTACAAAAATCTGTCGTAATACGATTTCTTTCAAATCGCAGCTACACATGAAATAAATTCTTCAAATACTTTAAGCACTTTGTTTACGACCCCTAGAAGCATGGCTAAACTCATGTGTATTCGGATGCAGAAAAGTGGCATAAGTCTTGCAGTTCAAAGTTTCGTATAACTTCATGAATTTTAGTGTTAGATGAATGGGACTTTTTTTGTCTTTCTTTTAAGAGAACAGGAAATTTTTACTAAATATCACTTATAGGGCCGGGGGACCGTATAAAAAATTAAATTTCGTAACTTTTTTAGAAATATTTTTATTGATCTAAATGACTTTCAGAATAATTTTTTACCTTATTTAAAACATTTTTGTAATTGGAATTATAGGTCTATGACTAACGGTTTAGGAATTAGCCATTGAACATCGTTGAGAGTAAAGACACACTGTATAAAATAATAATATAAATGGACGGTCATTTGACGACATATTTTCAAGAGAAACCAATGATTACACTGAAAATCGAATAGACCTTGCACCGCCCTTAAATTTCCAAGAGGATTTATGCTTTATACCATAAATCATAAAGTTAGAAATAACTGCAAATTAATTGCACACCCCGATCAATGAAATGAACTCTTAAAAACAAAATCATCTGTCCAGAACATTACAAAATTAAGCCGACTGGATGCGTAAGAAAATGGATGGGTACATAAGAAAATAAATTAGTAAAAAATATTATGGATTGCATGTAGTTCTCTTTATCTCGGAAGTGTTTTTTCCCCCTTGGAATCCTTTATTTTTCAAAATCGTTCATTTTTTTCGGAATCGTTCATTTTTTTCGGAATCGTTCCTTTTTTCTCGGAATCGTTCCTTTTTCTCGGATTCGTTCCTTTTTCTCGGATTCGTTCCTTTTTTTCGGAACGATTCCGAAAGGAACGACTCCGAAGAACTCGTTCCTTTCGGTGAACGATTCCGGCTGGAACGATTCCTTAAAAGGAACGATGTTGCCCATCTCTAATTTATATAATTGGTATTTTTTAAAACAATGCAGCTACATTTTTATGGAAATAATTACACAATTTCCGCAGTTGCAATTTTGAAGATTATATCTTATCTGTGTTTCTAAGAGAGGCTTTATTCTTTCCAATAGCTCAAGAATCTGGAATTTACTTTAAAAAAAATGAGATCGATTTTATGCCGTGGTTGATTTACGAATTCATTTCCAGATACGTGATTTTCTTGTTCTTTTACTCTAACATCTTCTGAAAACGTCTTAGTTTTAAAAATTCATCATGGTGTAATACAACTGATCTGAACCAATGGTGATCTGAACCACGATACAGATTGTGAAAGCCAATTAATTTGGAGTTCCACGAACGTATTGGCATTAAAACTGACCCAGAGAAAAAAAAGTGACGCTTGTTTGAAAATCGAAAAACGCATTGTGCATTTTTTAGGGTTCCTTACTTAAAAAGTAAAAATGGAACCATTATAAGATCACTACTTTGCCTGTCTGTCCGTCTGTCACCGCCATTTTACTCGTAAACTATGAAACGCGGGAAGTTTAAGTGTGGCAGAAGTAATACAGTCTATTGACACACATATTTATAAATTATTAACCAGTCACAAATATATTTAGGAAAAATGTAGGGGAGCTAATTAAGTTAATTGAAAATAAAAATATTTTCTTTCTATACAGTGTGGGCTATCGTGTGAAAACCAAACTCAAAAATACATTTCTTTCAATATTTGGTATTATATTTTCAGATGTTCCCACCTTTCTATTTCCTAATCTACTTAATCTAAAATTATGAAAAAAATAGGGGTAATAGAAATTAAATTAATCCTTGCAAGAAAACTGTAGCGATTTCTCTGGATCACATAGTTTTTGAGAAAATCGCATTTTTCCGCTACACACAAATTTCGATTTGCGGGCGTTCTGCAAAGGAGTTGAGGAGCGTTGGAGGTACCATAGTTCGCAAAGTATAAAAAGGTTAGAGTTAATGGTTTACGAAAAAAATGTCGGTAATTTGCCGACATATTAACTCTTAATGACACGAGAAGCATACTCAATGGCTTGTATAGCCTAGATAACTTTTAATGATATATATGTGTAATGCAATGCCCAGTTACTAATTCACATATTTATTGTAGGAAACCGTCTGCGTGTGAATAATACTCGCATTTGACCGATTATTTTTCATAGTCTTTGAAAAAACATGTTTCATAGTTATTTCAGGTGTTTCATACTTAAAAAGTAGAAACAGAACCATTATAAGATCACTCGTGCATCTGTCTGTCACAGTCGTTTATCTCGTAAAATATGGAACATGAAGAGTTCAAATCTGGCAGAAGTGATAAAGTCTATATTGATCCACATATTTATATATTATTAACCATTCACAAATATGTTTAGGAAAAATGCAAGGGAGATAACTAAGTTAATTGAAAATAAACATATTTTTTATAAGTATCGTGTGGGGGTATCGTTTTAAAGCTCTTGTAATGTCGAACTCAAAAATACATTTGTTTTAATTTTAGGTATTACCTTTTCAAAGATATCGGCGAAAATGTAATGTAAAACTATGTTCCCTCCCTTTTTTTCAGAATCTACTGAAACTAAAATTATGAAAACATTAGGCGTAGTCGAAGTTAATTTGAACCGTGCAGAGAGACCATGGCAATTATCCTAGGTCACATAGTTTTTGAGAAAGTCGTCTTTTCCGGTACACACAAATTTGACTTTGCTGGCGCTCAGTAAGGCTGCGTACGCACGCGTATTTTGCCTACTTCTCCAGTTTTCTTGGAAAAGCTTTTGTACTGGACCCATCTGCGGTTTATTCACAAAAGAATGAGGGGAATCAACAATTGGTCAGGAGATAAGGAGCTCGACTCTACTTGAAGGAAAGGTTCCTCTTTTGCCGGACATCATTCCCTTTCCTGCTAAAGTCGTTAAAAATCAAAGACACCGCGTCGCCACAAAAAA
Source organism: Maratus speciosus (assembly GCA_963932465.1). NCBI lineage: Eukaryota > Metazoa > Arthropoda > Arachnida > Araneae > Salticidae > Maratus > Maratus speciosus. Next base: position 149,727,367 of record OZ010793.1, on the reverse strand, counting down.
CGAAGCCGACACTGCTAACAGTTAGAAGGATGGTGCGGTCGCAGAGAGTTGAGGGCGCTCGGGATACCTATGGTCGCGGAAATCTAAAAGGATTGTTGATAATGATATTATATTAACCAGACACGGGTGGCGTACTCTGTGTGCTTTCGGCGCTTAAATCTAGTTAACAACTTATTAATCTTTTAGCAACGATTTTTTGAACAATTAGAGTTAGTAATTAATAAATGTACTTTACGAAACCCTCTGTATAGAAGGTGCGAGTAATACCCGTACTTAATCGATTATTTTCTTTTAATTTGGCTCATGGACCACTGATAACAAGTATTTTTTTCAAACCTGATTAATGTGTTGATAATTGGTTAGCCACGGTACTGTCGGACGTATTGAAAAATGTAGTTTTGGAAATTATTATGTGTTTAAAATTTACTTTATGCATGCTCACTACATGAAATTATGTATTCAAAGAGCCGTAATTTCGTAAATAATTTGAATAATCAAAAATCATTTCAAGATTATATTGAAACTTCATTGCAGAATTTCTTCCTGAAGATATTATTTTCAATGATATATTTAGATACGGAGAGCATTTTGAATAAGAATAGCATAGTTTAATACTACCAAACTAAAAAAAGTTATTATTATATTTTGTTTCATCCCGAAAACTTTCGATCCTGATGCAGTTTCACTGAAATGCAGTTTCGCGGTTGCCTTATTATTATATCAAATTTTACAATATGTTAAATAGTAATTTTCAAACATTCTGTACATCTAATAATTAAATTATTTTTAAAATAAATGTTAAATAAAAACTTAACAGATCAAGAGTTTGCCTATTTTAAATTTAATTTTATGACAAGTAAAGATTGTATCTCTTTAAATTTTACCGTTATATAGTTTTAATACATATACCAGTTACGTCACATCATATTTATCACTTTGCACTTTTGGATATAAGCAAAAGCAATAGAAATGTAAAATAAATTACCTTTCTGTATCCATATATGCTCTTCGGTCAACTTTATGTCAATATATTTGAGGAATCCTAGTTCCATCATCAATAGTGAAAACTCGCTCATTTTAGGCCTTTCGTGAGGATCAAATTTCAATGTATGCTTCAGTAGATGTAAAACATGTTCCAAATAGTCTTTATTTGCTGATTTAGGATAAGCTTTTCTAACTACTTTTTCAAATTTGGATCCCTATAATGGAAGAAGAAAACAATATTTAACATCTTAAAGGTATGCTATGATCGAAATTTTTTTTATATTCCTGGGGTAAATGGGGGTAAATGTAAATAAAGATATTTTGTAGAATATAATGTAATTAGTTATTGCAAAAACGAATTAGCATTTTGTAATTATATATGCAATTGTTATGACAGTGAGGACAACATTCCAATTAAATCGCGTTTTTAGTATGTAATATTTTAGCAAACCAATAAATAATCTATCTTTCTGTCTGTGATTGTATATAATAAAGTCAGCAGTCGTATTAATCACGAAGGTGACATTTACTAATAATACGACCAAAATTATTCATTTCAAGCTTTGTTAAAACTTGAGACTAAATAAGTACACAAAAAATAATCATCTAGGCAGGTGTTAACTCTTCCAAGTCCCGCTTAGGTCCCAATCTCAAATCTGAACGAATGACTGGATACTACAAAATTGACAATATCACTGAAATGGTATTGTGTGATTCATTAATCGAAAAATTAAATATTGTAAGAAATATCTGTATATCTTTCGGAATTTATGAAGAAAAATGTGTACAGGATTTGAAATACACTAGAAAAGTTAAGAACAACAGAAAATTCATAATAAAATTTAGAAACAGAATAATTTTATGAAAAAGTAATAATCAGTAAAGCTTAAGTAAAATGTTTATGTTTGTTAATAAAAACACACACATATCCGTTACATATGGGAACCTCCATTGTTACTCTTGTGACCATTAGAGCAAATTTTCACAAATATTTCCAATTATTTTATTACAAAATATAATTAAAACAAAAATTGATATAACCAGTTAAATACAATTATGTTCCACTCGCATAAAATATATCTAATTTTTAAGAAAAAGCATTTCCCTTGTCTATATAATCAATCAAAATTTTGTTACTCTTGTGACTAGAGTGTCACAAGAGTCATTTAATATATACATAAGTAAAATGCTTTTCGTTACAAATTAGATATACGTTTGTGTGCGGAACACAGTGGTATTTAGCTGGTTATATCAATTTTTAACTTAATCATATTTTGTAATAAAATAATTGGAATTATATATAAAAATTTGCTCTAATTATCGCAAAAGTAACGAATGGACGTTCCCATATATAATTTATTTTAAGAGAATTGTTTAAATTTGAACACAGCTTTAAGAACTTTTCATTTGCATAAAGGTTATTCTTTATTTTGAAAAATTAATTATAATTTTTTAAAGTAAAAGCTAGGCAATAAAATTCACTTACTTGGAGCAATTTATGTAGTATAGCGTATAGTTTAGGCCATGGTGTAACTTGCTTCGTCTTACGTGCCACGTAGTTATCTGTTAGAGATTCTATTGTTAGCATAGCAATACACCAGGTGTCAAATGCCTCACCATCAGTGCCACAGGTATCATATGAATAACTTTCTGGAGGTAGGTAATTTGGTTCTGTTCCAATATCAAACCTAATTTAATAAAATGAAAATCAGTATATCAATTATTGTTTTACTATTCTCTCTAAAATTACAGGAATATTTTAAAAATACTGAGATAATGCAATAAAGCTGTTCAATAACTTTATTGTTAGAAGACTCGGTTTAAAATATTTTCGCGACCCACTAATTTTAAGGAATATAGGGCCTTTTGTATACCAAAATAAAGGTTCACTTTTTCCTCATAGCAATATTTGATTACAGTAATAGGGTAAAACCCCCAATTATTGACATCTAATCAGTAACTGACACTTCACCAAAAATATAAGTCAAAGAAGCATTTTCTTGTAATATCTGCAAAGTAAATTTATCTACTCGTTACTTGGACACTTTTTTTTTTTTTTTTTTTGTAGTCAATTTATTCACAGTACGCCACGAACATATTGAATGAGGAATACACAATGAGGAATAAACTTTTGAGACAGTAAAAAGTATCATTTTGGGGCATCCGCGTATTTCTAAAATTAAGGTAGAGTTTTTTTTTTAATATATCTGTAATGCAACTATCCGAAATTTTCTTAAAGGTATGCTTGTAAAAATTAATTAAAAGTTCGCTATGATACATTAGGACCATGATTTCTAGTTTATAGTTATTTAAGTTCACTTTGTTGGGGTTGCTAGTTATTGGTTTCAATAATTACATTTCAGTAGACTCTGAAAGATAAGTTAATGATTGGTAATTTTAAAGAAAGTTGAAATTTATTATTTGAACTGTTTAAAAAATATATAATAATAATAAATTAAATTTATCTTGTAATCAGCACCATTAAAATTTAAGCTGTTCTGCCACATCCTGACACATTTGTCAGTTACTGGTTCATAAATGTCAGTTATTTGATATATGTATTACTAAAAATTTTTAATATGAAAATAAGGGCATATGCATCTGCAGTATGATATTATATATAAAAAGTTATAAGTATTATGTTTTTATAATGAATATTAAAGTATTTTTAAAGCATAATTCACGAAACGTGTCTTCCTGGGTAATTCGAGGGCGACAAAGCGATCTAACTACATCACAAATTCGGGAAAGTTCGGTTTGACATGTTAAAGCAAATTCAGCACTACAAATGCTGCTGTATATTTAAAACAGCTCAAACGATTTTCAGAAAACTTGCCTGGTATAATAATTCGAGTGCAAGAAAACGATGTATGTAGGTCAATGATTCGGTAAAATTCGTTTTGTATAAGTAAAGCAAATTCTGTAATTCTGTTCAATTATGCAATTAATTGAAAACTAGCAGGGATGACCGAGCTTAGCTCGGTCAAAATTAGCTTTGTGTTCAATTCGATATTTTATTATCATTGTATCATTTTTGCTGTTTAGATACAATTGGCATGATCCTGAGATATAGTGACACAAAATGACCAACTAAACGAATTTTTTCGCTCCTCTCGAACCCGGAAACTATTGATTACAAAATTTAGTTAAATCGTTAAAGTCGTTTTATAGATAAAATTAGTTTGACCCACGGTAACCCAAGCGCGACCCACTAATCTAAATTCATCGAACATGTGACCTATCCCAATGGTCTTCTCGTGCTAGGAAACGATTTAATAAAAAGTTTTGTCAAAATCATTTGAGCCGTTGATACATCTAGTTTGACACACAGTGACCCAAAAATGACCTACTAATCGAATTTTCTCGAACATGTGACTTAGCCCAATGGCATTCTCATGCTCAGAAACGATACAATTCAAAATTTTGTCAAAATCGCGTGAGTCGTGTTTTAGATACAATTATCTAGACACACAGTAACCCCAAACTGATCCACAAATCGAATTTTCTCGTACATGCGACTTAGCCTAATGGATTTCTCATGCTCAGAAATGATATAATACAAAATGTTTGTCATAATGTTTTGAGCCGTTTTTTAGATACAATTAGCTTGATCCACAGTGACCCAAAATATGACCCACAAATCGAATTTTCTCGAACTAGTGACTTAGCCCAATGGTCCTCTCATGCCCAGAGACGATATAATATATAATTTTGACAAAATCGTTTGATTCGTTCTTTAGATACAATTAGCTTGACCCGCAGTGACGCAAAATGGCCCACAATTTGAATTTTTCCGAACATGTGACTGAACCCAAGTGGTCATCTCATGCCCAGAAGCGGTATAATACAAAAAAATTTCAAAATGTTTTGAGCCTTTCTTAAATTCAATTAGCTTGACACCTGACACATTTTGACCCAAAATCCACTAATCGAATTTTCTTGAACATGCGACCTAGCCCAATGTTATTCTCGTGCCCGAAAACGATAGAAAGCAAAATTTCGTCAAAATCGAAATTTTTTTCAAAATCGTTCGAGCCGTTTTGTATATAAACATAGCTTGACCCACAGTGACCCAAAAATGACCCACTAATCGAATTTTCTCTATCATGTGACTTAGCCTATTGGTCTTCTCGTAATCCAAAACAATAGATTACAAAATTTAGTCAAAATCGTTAGAGTCGTTTTTCAGATAACATTAACTTGACTCAAAGTTACCCAAAAATGACCCACTAATTGAAATTTCTCGAACATGTGACATAGCCCAATAGTTTTCTCGCGCCCTAAAACGGTTGGATATAAAATTTATTCAAAATCGATTGAGCCGTTATTTAGATATAATTAGCTTGATCCTGACCCATTATGACCCAAAATGACCCACTAATCGAATTTTCTGGAACATGTGACCTAGCCCAATGGTATTCTCGTGCCCGAAAATGATAGAAAGCAAAATTTCGTCAAAATTGTTAGAGTCGTTTTGTAGATAAACTTAGCTTGACCCACAGTGACCCAAAAAATGACCCAGTAATCGAATTTTCTTTATCATGTGACTTTGCCCATTGGTCTTCTCATAATCCAAAACGATAAAATACAAAATTTAGTCAAAATCGTTATAGCCGTTTTTCAGATAAAATTGTTTTGACTCGAAGTGACCCAAAAAAGACCTAACCCAGTAGTTTTCTCGTGCCCCAAAACGGTTGGATATAAAATTTAGTCAAAATCGATTGAGCTATTAGGTAGCTTTCATTACAAAAAGCTACCTATTGCAGCCGTTCGGAGGAAAGCGATTTCAAAAAAATTTGGTATATTTTCATCGATCATGACCCCCAGACCCCGAAACCACCCTCCGTTCAAAATTGACATATATATATATATATATATATATATATATATATATATATATATATCTGACATTTGTCACACTGTAACTCTCGTATTTATGAACCGATTTGGATGTAATTCGGTGTGTAGATAGTACATACCAATGTCTCGACCTAGTTCGTTGGCCAGCTTCAACCGCCATTTTGTTTCAAAATGGCGGCCATTTAAAATTTTTAAAAAAAAAATAAAATTTGAAATGTGGTACCAAAAAATTGAAAATGGAAAAATATTTTTTTTTATATATTTGATCTTTATACAAAGATTTCGGAGCAGTTTTTGTTTCGTCTATATCTTAAAAAATGGCTGAGTTATAGCATTTTGAATTTCTAGCATGGCTGACATTTTGAAACGTCCTGAATTTTGTCACGCGATAAAAGGCGTATTTATGAACCGATTTGGATGTACCTTGGTGTGTACATAGTACATACAAATATCTCGACCGAGTTCGTTGTCCAGCTTCATCCGCCATCTTGTTTCAAAATGGCGGCCATTTAAAAAATTTAAAATGAGATACCAAAAAATTGAAAATGGTTTATTTTGTTCAAATTTTGTTAACCTCTAAAACTGGGAATGATAAAATTGGATACTGCACTGAACACATTATTTTCTGGAAATAACAGCAAGGACGACATTATTTGCAAAAATATACTTTTATTAGTTTCTGTCAAAACATAAAATTAAGGTCAATAACCTCTACAACCTACAACTTCTTTTTAATCGCGATTATTCAATACTTTACAGTTTCAAAAAAAGTACGAATTATGAAAAAAAAGTAAAGCCTACTAATTCTTCGAACACTGCGCTGTCTCACCCCAAGTTATAACATTTTAGATAGCCATGGATATATCGATTTAAATAAAAAGATAGACTTCACTAGACATCGGAGGCTAATGGAAATAGAATCAGACATTTTCTTTCTACTAGTAAGGCTTTTTTTCAATTTTTAAGTACATTTATGCTTTCAAACAGAAAAATATGATAAAGTAGGAGTTATATGTTTCTGACAAATTATTTAAGAAAACTTAGGGATATAAAAATTTTTCCACTTTAATGCGATGAAACAAATTAAAATGCACTTAACATAAAAGTGTTTGTAAACAGAGATAAAAATTCCCGAACAACAATCTTATGGTATCAATTTGAATTTGTTTTACATAATTTTTAAATTTCTTGGCACTCATTGCTTAAATCCCAATTGTACATGAAACATGTGTAGAGGTAAATTGTGTTATGTATGTATAAACAGTTAAATATATAAATAGATACATACATACATATGTGTATGCATTGCATATATATATATATAAATATATATACAGACAAATTTATTTTTTAACCTGAAATGAAAAAAAATCGGAAATTTAAAGGGTTTGTTACTGTTTATAATCATATACTGGGCTGGCAGAAATCTCTTGCCATTCATTGCACTGTGGATAGATGAAATTTCGAAAAAATTAGATTGGTTGAATTATAAATGTATGTGAAGGAGAAATACACACAATTTTTCATTAAAATTAGTTAACAATACTTCACTGAAAAAAATAATAATAAACTCAGCTAAGAACATTAATTATGATGAAGCATAGGCAGGAAGATATCTCTGATTTTGAAAGACATTTTTGTTATCAATTAGATAATTTCCGTATATCTTACAATGTACATGAAAGTTCTTTTTATGAACACTGATTAAACAATGCAACATTATTTTTTATTTCAGCGAAATTTTTATAAACAGTGAAGACATATTTTTTTTTGTTCATTAAAATCCCTACTACTAGTACCTTTCGGAATATTAATTCGAAATTGATAATTGAGAAATAAATAATGTTAAAGAAAACAGATGTTACCTTTTATTTTGTGTGCTAGAATGTCTGGCGAAGTTCAAACCTCCTATTTTGGCTGTATTGTCTGAAGTTATCAGGATGGTTGATAAATGAAGGTTTAGGTGCACATAGCCACTTGTATGAATTTTCTTTAGTCCCAGTGAGGCATCCCTTATCCAGTTACACACTGTGTCTATGGCTTCGGGTGACTTTCGGAATGATTTGTCCTGTATTTTATCCTGCATTGTGTAGTCACCAGTGGTTGTATGAATTAAGTATGTCTGTAATTTAGTCATGTATTCATATTGCAAAGCTTTAATTGTATATTGGTTTTCTATTTTATCGAAATCAAATTTTCTGGATTCTAACTCATTCCTTGTCATTATTAAAAGAGATGATTTTTTCTCTTTATCTTGGTAATCTATGTCAATAGAAGCTGAAAATCTTCCTTGCCTTATCATCCTGTATGATCGATATTTTTTCTTTTGTATTACCATATCTATTATATTATCCTGATCCATTGTGATTAGATATTTTTATTACCCAGAAAGATATTCTAAGCAACTGCAATAAAAATAAAAGTAAAAAATAAGTATTTTTTATTAATAGTTACGTAAGTTTCAAAAAATTATATGTGTTAGACATTTTTTAAACAACATATGCAACTATTTTTTTAGAATGGTAAAATAAAGTAGTCAAAATGGGTATTGTTTCTTTTTAATGAATTGTTGCAATCTTTGTTGATAAAATTTATTTTAACAATGAGCCGTAAGTAACAACAATAGAAAATTACTTAACTTTTTTTCTTGCAACAACAATCAAATAGTCTTACGTAAATATATAGCAAATTGACACCTTGCCATAAAATAAAATAAACATCAAGTGAAATAAAATTAAAATAACGTTCATAATATGAATGAATACGTTGAAAATTTCATGACGGCGTTTCATATACTGCGCAATTTTAGAATATTTTTATGTATTTGCTTTTGAAAAAGACTCGGGTAGAGTCGAAATATGTAAACCGTCAAATAAACTTGTTTTTACTGTTTTGAAAGTTTTAATTTACACCTTTTAATAATTAAAATTAGTAAAGTATAATACACAAAACGTTAAAGTAAACTCTATCAGTAAAATAACACTTTATTTAATGATTGCAATTCACGACGTCTCTCAAACATTTCTCTTGCAATATATTAATTTGGCGTAGTCACCAAACGCGATTATAGAAAATTCACAGTATTTTTTATACTTTCTAGAAAGCGTTAGCTAGCGAAATTGTTAGAAACATATAACTTTTATTATGTTTATTTTTATGATATGCATACTAGAAATGAAAAAAAAAATGAATCATTATTTTAACTATCTTTTTAAGACGTCTAAGTTGATTTCACAACGTATGATCAGAATTTAATTATTATGAAAGTATTATTCAATACAAGCGTGTTTTTATAGTTACTACACGATAATTTTTTATTTATATTTATTTTTCATCCTTTTAAGTGCTTAAAATTGAATCAGTGTAGCTAAACCGATAGTTGTTTGGTTTTAGTAACCTTCTTTTGGAACACCATTCAATTTATTGAAACTCCTAAACAATTGTAACCTTAAAGAATATTAGGCAATTTTTCACCTCTGCGGATAAGATATGGTAACTTTTATAACACTTTTGAAGATATCATAACATCGAGGGGAAAAAAAATAACATTGTTTAACTATTTATCTACTGATGGTACTTATAATTACCATTAAAATAACTTGTTATAAAATTCATTTAATACACCGATTTGTTGCAATACAGTTTAGAATGAATTATAGATACAATTCTATATCTTGTTCCAAAAGCAGTATTGGTTACACAAAACGAAAATATTTTTAAAAATATTTTTTCTTTTGCCTTTGTATCTTTTCAGCTTTCTTGGCGTTAGGGGGGGGGGGGGGGGGGGAAGAGGGGGGGGGGGCTTTTTCAGTTCGAAAATATTTCTATATTTCTATTGTAAGAACATTATATTTGTACATTCCTAATTCTACAAAATACTAAGAAAAATCTTTAAAATAAAAGACTTGAGAGGGGTTATAAATATCGCACAAAATCCTTATAAATTCAAATTTAATTAATCCTCCTAAATCCTTCTATCCTTCAAAAATCCTTCTAAAATTTATTAAATGATTATGCAAATCTTCTAATGTAGTTTAAACAATTAACTAAAAATGCTTTATAAGATAAAAGTTTCATGGATTCATAATTCAGTACATAAAGGTTTAAACAGTGTTTCTAAGACTTCTAAATTGCATTTCTCAGCGCATAATCATCGTATTTTCTTATTGTAGGAACAAAACGATATTGGTGCAGACTTTGTCCTGGATATTTTTCGACAACATGCTTTATTTATTCAGTATAAATATATTTAAAAGCATTTTTGTATAATATGTATAAAGGTATATACTTAAAGTTTTGGCCGGTATTTATGTATTTTCGAAAGGGAATAAACAAGAATGTTTAAGAGAACTTGCAGTAAATTCACAAGATTTGCTTACCGTTTTAAATTGATGATGGAAAACCGCTTAAAAAACTGCAACTATGGTGCAAAAAAAGGAATTGATTTTATATTCTATATTTGCGATACATTGATCATTATATTAAAATATTTAGGTTTAGTAACAACATACGAGTCTATTTTCTTTGGAATGGTAAAATGGCGTTGTTGAAATTTGTATTGTTTATTTAAAAAGTATTGTTGTAAACTTTTGCGCGTCTCTTTTGTCAAGATAGCATTCTTTGTTTAAGAATGAGCCATTTTTAAAACAAGAAAAATCTTTATTTTTAAACTTGTGCCTAGTAACAACAATTAAATTTTATTACGTAATCTAAAAGCCATATATTAGAGGTAACTAAAATTAGCAAATGTAAAATTACAAAACATTTTTTTTTTTTTATATTGAATAACAAAAATTGTACATACCTCTAAAAAAGATGAATAATTGCAGGGGTCGCTCGCTTCAGGGAGTTTTTCATGACAAATATCAGTTTTTTTTTTTTTTTTTTTTTAAGAAAAATAAATCTAGGTTAAACGCACAAAATTTCGCCTTATTTATGAAGAAATTTTCTATAAGAAATTACTGGTGCGAAGATTTTCCTAGTCTTGAAATTTCAGGACATATATGACCCCTGTAATTGTCTATAAAAACGTCGGAATAGATGCTGTATATTCCCTCGGCCGCCATCTTGGATGCTTTCTTGGCGTAAAAAACCCTTTCCGCCAAGTAGTAAATGTCGCCAAGCAGCGATTTATACGCATGTTAGGCTTAATGGGGTTGCTAGAACAGGGGTTGCCTTATCGATAAATAACGCCAACAAAAAATCGCCAAGAAATCGAGGATGGCGGCCGAGGGAACATACAGCATCTTAGCGAAAACGTCTTCTTTAGATAATAGAATGGCCTAAAAGAAAATATATATAAACTATCGTTAATTGAATATCAGCATATTAACAGAATTTTTTTTAAGAATATCAACTGAAACACAAAAAAAAGTATATATTTCAAAACATCTGTAAATTAAACAATAACAATTAAAGTACTATGAAAACATTATATGCAATTTGTGTGAATCTAGTTGCATTAACCTTTTTTTCTACGATCTCCTTTAAAAATTAAATTTTTTTCATTTTATAAGGAACCTTTAAAACGAGTTTCGTTTACGTTATTTTTTTAAATGCAAAATTTTTTATTAAAGAGTTTGCTAAAGGAAGGTTTAAAACTTTAAAGATCTACTATAAATAATATCGGTACTGTTGCTTGAAAATTTTCATATTATTTGAGTTTTGTCCACATCTTTAACAGAAAGTCTTGTGTAAAATGTATGAACAAGCAGAACTGCGAAATAATTATGAAATTAATTATTCGCCAAAACTCAGATTTCCGATGAAAATGCAGAAATAAAAGACGAACATTCAACTGGGCACAAGTGAAATTCTGAACTCGACGCAAGAATAACAAGAAGCCATTGCGGTACTTCCATACTGAAATGTTGCTAGAATGAACAGTTGCTATTAGAAAACGTTTATTTTATCATGTTTTCCGTTCTAAATTTTGCTAATTTTTAAATATTTAAATATGATTTCATTTAAATTTAACCACATTTTTTTCCGCATCACTTTGTGTAACTTATTTAATTAAGAATTGTATTCCACATTGAAACTTTTAATAGTATTTTTAAGTGCATGACCTATTGCGTGCTATTTTGGATTTCGTTTTTTATGATACAAAAAGTTTATAATAGGATGTTACAAAATAACAGACAATTATTTTATATATGAGTGAGTTATAGTGCTATCTTCCTAGGTGCGCCTTGCTGTTTATGTTGGATTTTTAAAAATAGCATTTTCGTGGTAATATTGAATTTAGGGGAAGCCTTCAGGTTAACAAATACAGATGCCACATAATAAATTTGGGAAAGAATTAACTTTCAATAACTTAGTAAATGTAATCTATGTTTTAGATTCGAGACAATTGTTTTGAAAAAATAAGTGAAAAAATGTTTAGTAGATAGCTAAAAATTACTTAATAAATTACGTTAAATTAAATTAATAGGAAGATCATTATATTACTCATTATCTAAAAGTATAGTAAATTTTAAAGAAAATTAAACTATATGTGAACAAAATGAAAACTAACTTAAAAAATCGGTTATAGTTTCATCTTATTTTTCCCAGGTGCGCGAAATTTAGAAAGATTTTGTCTAAATTGTATTTAATTGAAATTCAGTATTTATAAAATTGAAGTAATTTGCAATTTAAAAGAAATAATTAAAGATGAGATAATTTATTTTTAAGACTTATAGAAATATTTAAAAGAATTGCTGAGTTTTATAGTTAGGTAAAATTAAAATAAACTCTTTATATGATTTTTTAATTGACAAAAAACGTCCAGAAAAAAATTAAAAGAAAATTAGTATGTTCATTGTTCAAAAAGTATATTGTCGATAGTCCTAATTAAAAATTGCCTCGATGCAATTGACTTTTAACATTCGCTTTTATCTGTACGTTATCCATTTTTTCAGATATTAGATTAACTGCTTTTGCTAATTAAAAAATCCCATTTTATGCTCAAGTTTGAGACTAAAACTGCGCATTCAGAATTGACAAATAGAAAGCATTCAGTTATGCAGTTAGTTTTTATTCCAGATCTGTTTTCAGTTAATGCTTATTTTGCAAAAAATAAAGAATAATGTAACTAGAACGCACACAATCTACAGTTCTTGTAAAAGTCCGTATGTAATTTACCATTCATATACACTTTACCAACTGGAGAAATTTTGAAATTAAAGATGGGAATTAACCCTAAAATGCCTGGTGTTGCTTTTCGGCAACATACCCAATTTAGGCTCTACAATACTATTAGAATAATATTGAAGCTATAATGCCTAATGTTGTCAATAAAATACATTCTGAAAATATTATTAAATCGATTTTCAACACGTAGATGGCAACACTTGTGCTGTTTAAGAATAAAGATAGATTTACTTTTTCAATTGTTGCTACTTGTTCTTTTTGTTTTGTTTGGGAGCTTGCGAAATACCCTATTTTGACCTGCAGTGAGCAAGTGAAATTTATTTCTTATTATAGTTCCTGAAATTCTTGTGTGTTTAATATTATAGAATTTTATCAAGGTAAATTATTTTTTCAATTGTCGACAAGTGTTGTCGATTAGTAACAAACTGTTTTTTAGCCGTAAACTATACTTAAAACAAAATATGATTTTTTAAAGTATTTTTCCCATGATTTATAAAAAAATGCAAGCCGAAAAACATTATTACAATGATTTTTGAAAAATCAGGCATTTAAGGGTTAAGGATTCAAATTCTGTTACAGATGTCGTACACTTTTGTACTAAAGAAAATTGATTAAAAAAAAATTGTTGGATTTCTTGACAACATGCAATATTTAAAAAATTTAAAAAGATTTAAAACCATTTTTGTATAATATGTATAAAGTTATACAGTTAAACTTTCGGCCGGTATCTATGACCTTTCAAACAAAATTACTAAAACTGTTTAAAACAAACTGCGGTAAATTCACAAGATTTGCTTGACATTTTTACTAGATGATGAAAACTAGTGATGGGCGATTCTCGAGAATTCGACAATCGAGAAAAATCGTCATCGTAAAAAATCACAATCGATACAGCCATCGATAAATTCATAGAATCTACAATCGAGATGTTTTACAATCGATTATAACGAGAAAAGCTAAAAACAGTTATTGGAAAACTTAGCTATTATTCTGGCCGACAATTTCATAGTAGTGATAGGGCTTAGTGATCGGCGATTCTCGAAAATTTACCAATCGAAAAAAATCGTTATCGTAAAATACACAATCGATACAGTCATCGATTACTTTCGAGAATCTACAAAGGAGATGTTCTAGAATCGATTATTGAAATCATTGTTTTTACATGTATATAAGGCAGATTTTATTAAATATAGGGTAACTGAAAACAGATGGAATAAAAAAACAACAAACCAAATGGAAACTATAAAGGAGCCATAAGACTGGAAAAGTCTTGTAAGGGTGCTCCCTGGTTGAAAAAAGCTGAAAAAACGCGAGTAGCTATGAAGCGGTAAGGGGAGTTTAAGTATCAAAAATTAGAATTTTTCGGCAATTAGTACCAAAACGGCCAAAGAAATAAGAATCAAAAGCACCCCCTAGTGGCAAAAATATGAACTAAAGGATGATAAAAGGGATCAAAATTTTTTATTGATTTTTCTACGTCATTTGAGATTGGATCTTTAATTTCCTCATTTTTATAAAGTCTTTGACTGGAATACATTAAACGAACTCCCGCGGGGAGCAAAGTAGGAGGGAGGGGCAAGGAAAGTGCATAATATGAATAAGTGGTCACAGGACTTTCCAACGATATGGCACATGAGGGTGTCGGCTAAATTTAGTAAAGTGCCCCCGCTCGGGGGCAAAGTAAGGGGAGGGGCGCGGGCGATATATAAAATGAAATAGTAGTCACAGAGCTTTTCAATGATATATCACATGAGGGGTGTCAACAAAAGATAGAAAAGAGTCCCAACTCCCAGGATTCCAATTATCGTGCTCCCCCGCCCCCCCGAAATATACCCTGCCCATCCTTCTCTTTGAAATTTTCATATATTAAAAATTATTTATCGGAGGGCTCCGTAAAAAAATCCGATCTAAAATGTTTAAAAACGCTACGATTTCAAAAAAGTTCGAAAAGTGCCTCTCTCGGGGCGCCAAACTAAGGAAGGAAGAAGAAAGGTTCATAATATGAAAGAGTAACTGTGCGATGATAACCGAAAACTTTCCGATGATAGATCAAATGACTGGTCCAAAAAAAGTTTGAAATCTACCCCTCCAACGTGGGTTCCCTCTTTTATCCTAGAATATACCCGGAAATCACGCAACCCCACTTTTAAAATTTTATATTTAATAAATAATATTTATCGGAGAGCTCCATTAAAAAACCTCATTTAATGATATTTATTGTAGAAATCTCTACAATTAAAAAAAAAGTCACCCCCGCACCCCCCCCCCCCCACGAACCCCTTCCGGAATTCAACTCTGGGAGGAGAAAGGTTCATAATATGAAAGAGTGGTGAAAGGACTTTCCGCATGATATGTCAAGGAGAGGTTTGGTAAAAGTTTGAAAATTACCCACCCCCCCCCCTCCCTTTGTGCACTCTCGCGCACCCCAGAATTCACTCACCTTCCTCTTTGAACTTTTTATATTTAATAAATAGTATTTATCTGAGTCTCCAGGTATGGGGCATCTTGGCAGAGCTAAAATAAGAGAAACATTGAAAATTCGTGGCAAAATGACACTAAATTTAACAGTAAAGTTTGAAACTAGGACTATACAGAACTGAATACATAAACCACTATGCTTCATAAACCACATCGGTTAATAGCAATAAAATGATAAGTGCCAGTTAAACTGATGGCATTGAGCTCACAGGTTATTAACACTAACTGTATATTATACTCTTATTTCAAAGAATAATGTCCCTCAAAAAATAAATGAAGGGAAATATCCCCCGTTTGCCCCTTTTATACTTAACCAATGAACCTCCAAATCTAATGTGGGAAACTCCTTAACTATAATAAATCAGTATATCAAATTTGAAGCAAATCAGATAATTCTGCATGAAAAAAAGAAACATATCGCTAAATTAAGGGTGGTCTAACCCCTTTAACCCTTTTATACTTAACTAATGAACCTCCAAATCTAATCAGGAAAGCTCCTTATCAGAACAAACATAGAAAAAAAAATTAAAGTAAATTGAATAATTCTCCATGAAAATCCATTTATCTAAATTAAGGGGAGGGGACTTGCCCCCTTTTCCCCCTTGTATACTTAACCAATGAACCTCCAAATCTAATGAAGGTAGCGCCATATCGGAATAAATCGGTATATTAAATTTGAAGCAAATCCAATAATTCTGCATGAAAAACCCTTTTATCTAAATTAAGGGGAGACTAGCCCCTCCCCTTTATACTTAACCCATAAACCTCCAAATCTAATCAAGGCAGCTTCTTAACATAATAAACCGGTATCCCAAATTTGGAGCAAATCGAATAATTCTGCATGAAAAACCCATTTATCTAAATTAAGGAGGGGGTCTACCCCCCCTTTCCCCCCTTTATACTTAACTAATGAACCTCCAAGTTTAATCAGGGAAGCTCCTTAACATAATAAACCGGTATACCAAATTTGGAGCAAATCAAATAATTCTGCATGAAAAGCCCATTTATCTAAATTAAGGGGGGACCAGCCCCCCTTCTCCCCTTTATACTTAACCCGTAAACCTCCAAATCTAATCAAGGCAACTTCTTAACGTGATAAACCGGTATACCAAATTTGGAACAAATCGAATAATTCTGCATGAAAAACCCATTTATCTAAATTAAGGGGGGGGGACCAGCCCCCCCCTTCTCCCCCTTTATACTTAACCCGTAAACCTCCAAATCTAATCAAGGCAACTTCTTAACATAATGAACCGGTATATCAAATTTGGAGCAAATCGAATAATTCTGCATGAAAAGCCCATTTATCTAATTTAAGGAGGGGGTCTATCCCCCTTTCCCCCCTTCATAATTAACTAATGAACCTCCAAGTTTAATCAGGGAAGCTCCTTAACATAATAAACTGGTATACGAAATTTGGAGCAAATCGAAGAATTCTGCATGAAAAACCTATTTATCTAAATTAAGGAGGGGGGGGGGGACCAGCCCCCCTTCTCTCCCTTTATCCTTAACCAATGAACCGTCAAAACTAAACAGCGGAACGCCTTATCAGAATGAACATAAAAAAAATTGAAGCAAATCGTATATTTTAATCAAGAGTTATCGCGTTACGTACATACATACGTACGTACGTACGTACAGTACATGCATACACACAGAACCGACGGGTACATTAGCTCTCAGGCTTAGATAGCCTGTGAGCTAAAATGAGATTGGATAAGCAGATGGACTCCTTTGAGAAATTATGACTTAAACCATAAATGCGGTAAGTTTGACTCTGAAAGCTTCATTTCCATCTCGCATTTTGGCAAATCTCATCTCGATGATTTTTCCAGCATTTCGACGCTTCCAGGTGGGAAGCTGCTCGATGGTTATGGTTGGTTCTCTCGCGGTTTTAAACCTTTCGGGATGGGAAGTCTCTCGAGAGTTTCCTCTCGCCCTTTTCAACCTTTCCCGATGGGAAGCCTCTCGCTTGTTACTCTCGTCCTTTTCGAAATCTCCCAATGGAAAGCCTTTCGAGGATTTCTCTCGCGCTTTTCAACATTTCGCTATGAGAAGCTTTTCGAGGATTTCTCTCGCGCTTTTCAACATTTCGCTATGAGAAGCTTTTCGAGGATTTCTCTCGTACTCGGCAGAGAAGAAAAGTAAGAAAATTTATCGAGAGTACCAAGGGACGAGATAGAGAAAAAGGCATGACAATGAGCTGTGAAATGAAGCTTTAATTTTCAAAGTTTCTCTTATTTTAGCCCTACCAAGATGTCACATACCTGGAACCTTCCGATAAAAATTATTTATTAAATATAAAATTTTCAAAGAGGAAGGTGGGTCGGGTGATTTCGAGGGAGGAGGACGTGAGAGTGGACTCATGGGGGGCAATTTTAAAAATTTTACCGAACCCTTCCTGTGTCATATAATCGAAAAGCCCTTTGACCACTCTTTCATACTATGAACCTTTCTTCGCTCAAAGGGGGGTGGGGAAGGGGCGAACAAATTTTTAAAACCGTAGCCGATTTCTATAATAAATTTAAATATCACTTTAAATATGGGTTTTTTATGCAGTCTTCCGGTAAATATTATTTATTGAACATAAAAATTTTAAAGTGGCGGCTGTGTGAATTCCGGGGTGAAAGAGTGGGCCCATGGGGGGAGAGAGGGGGGGCGATTTTCAAACTTTTTTTGGACCAGTCATGTGATATGTGATCGGTAAGCTCTCGGATGACCCTTTCATATTATGAGACTTTCTTCCTCCCCTCCCCAATTTGGCCCCCACTGCGAGGGTAGTTTTTTCCGCTTTTATCATTTTAGATCGGATTTTTTTATGGAGCCCTCCGCTAAATATTATTTATAATATATGAAATTTCAGGACACTTTTCCAAATTTAGCCAAGACCCCTCATATGACATATCGTTAGGAAGGTTTGTGACTACTTATTAGTGCTATGCACTTCCGGTGGCCGCCCCCCTCCACTTTGCCCCCCCCCCCCGGAGGACACTTTTCCAAATTTAGTCAGTACCCCTCTTATGAGATATCGTTGAAAAGGTCTGTGACTACTTATTGATGTTATGCACTTCCGGTGACAGTCCCCCCCCCACTCTTTGCCCCCTGGGGGACACTTTTTCAAATTTAGTCAAGACCCGTCGTGTGAGATATCGTTGGAAAGGTCTGTGACTACTTATTGATGTTATGTACCTACGGTGTCCCCACCACCACTTTGCCCCCCCCGGGGGGCACTTTTCCAAATTTAGCCAAGACCCCTCATGTGAGATATCGTTGGAAAGGTCTGTGACTATTTATTGATGTTATGCACCTTCGGTGACAGTCTCCCCCAATTTTCCCCTCCCGGGGGACACTTTTTCAAATTTAGCCAAGACCCCTCATGTGAGATATCGTTGGAAAGGTCTGTGACTACTTATTGATGTTATGCTCCTCCGGTGTCCATCCCCCCATTTTGAACCTCCCCCTCCGGGGGACACTTTTCCAAATTTGGCCAAGACCCCACATGTGAGATATCGTTGGAAAGGTCTATGATTACTTTTTGATGTAATGCACCTCCGGTGACCGCCCCCCCCCACACTTTTCCCCCACGGGAGTGTTTTTCTAAATTTAGCCGAGACTCCTCATGTGACATATTGTTGGAAAGGCTTATGACCACTTACTCATGTTATCCACCTCCCGCACCCCTCCCCCGCTTTCTCCACCACGGGGAGGGCATTTTTATAAATTCAGATCCAGACTTCTCATGTGACATATGGTTGGAAAGGCCTAAAGACCTGTGACGACTTAATCATATTATGCAGTTGCTGTGCCCCTCCGCTCGCTTTGACCCCTCCCCCAAGAGATCTGGTCCGACGTTCATTCGTTTCGATATTATATTTTTTACAAGATTTTGTAGTGCGTGCACACCACACTCGCCTGCTATCATATATCAGTGCCGTATATAGCGGGTAACCTGTTCGTGATTTCATATTACAAGATTACGTATAAATTAGGGGCCCCGATTAAAGGAGGGGCCCGCTAGCGGTCGAAGTCACCTAGTCTTTATTAACATCGACTCACTCCAGTTCACCCGCAGACGATTCTTGATAAAATTATGACGTATATAATACATAATATATGATTTATAAAAGAAATTTGCAAACTGTAGTCATCGAGAAAAAATTTATACAATCGAAAAATATCGAGATGTCCATACAATCGAGAAAATCGAGAAAAACATCTCGTTATCGCCCATCACTAATGAAAACCCCGCTTCGCAAACCGCAAAGATGGTGCCAAAAAGTACAATTTGTATGTATATTCAATATTTATTAATTTAAAAGATACAAAACATGAATTTGAAAAGTTTAAAGCAGAAGTTTAGAGACAATCTGATAAAATTAAAATTTTTAATACATGACTTAAAAACATGTGATATTGTCACACGCAGAAGGGCTCAGCCAGCTGAGTGGCTAGAGCAGAGGACGCGGAGAAAATGTGGGTTCGTTTGTTTGGAAGTGTTGGATGACGTTATATTCGTCTTTCAAAAGGAACCAGAAAGGATCCCCAGTTACCAATGTACAACAGCGAAGCTCGGAAATGGATTAGTAATGCTCTGGGGAGCTTTTGATCATGATGGCGTTGTCCCCTTCCTACACATCGATGGGATTGTGAATCAAAATATTTATAAAAACATTTTAGAAGATCACATGCTGCCTATGCTTGTAAAAAGATGCCTAGTGGATCGATGTTTCAGCAAGATAATGATCCCAAGCACACCTCCGAAATATTGACAAATTGGTTTGAAGTTTAAGAAAATTAAACTTTTGGATCGGTCGAGTCAGTCACCTGACCTCAATTCAAGTAAACATCTTTGGGAACAAGAAAAGTCGCGGCACGGGCGCATTCTTCAAAGGCAGAACTTCTTCAGGATTTTCAATGGGAATGAGCGAAAATACCTAGGTCCATCTTAAAAAGCTTTGTTAAATCCATGCCCAAACGATGTGCCACATTCCTTTAAGTAAAAAGATATGGAACTAAATGTTAAATATTGCTGCATTCCGTTACATTAAAACGCTTAATTCCAATAAAAGTTTAGAAAAACTGAATCGTCTAAAAACTTTTGCTTAAGTAATTTTGCGAATTTCCGAATTTTTTTAAATTTATACATATGTTTCAACCGTTCTAATTTTGCATTATGTTGAGCTTTAAAATGGGTACAATTTACTAATTTACATCATTAAGAAATTTTGCTTAAAGAAAAAGTTAGGATAGAAAAACATATCCTCTCAAAACTTTTGTCAGCTACGCATGTCTTTGGACGCTTCTGTAAATTTATTCGTATGGTGATCTCTACAATATTATTTTGTCACTCACATCGTACGCATTCCACAGAGCGTTTAACCCTAGAATACTAGACGCTGGTAACTATCACTACAATGGTGTATTTTAAGGGGGTCTGGGGCTCAAAATTCTATTTTTTCTATTTATGGAGAGTTTGTTGTCGTATGGTCGGAGTCGAATCGACTCCTTCCGGGCGTTCTAGTTTTAACTAAAACTTCCTTTGAGGAAATCTATTTTCTATTTAGTGAACATTCTATTTTAAGTATTTTATAATAACAGGATTCGTACGCATCGGGGGATTCAGGGGATTTTAGATTTTTTAATACCAGACATTTCGTAAAGTACTGGTCGTTATGTCTGAGGATAGAATTGTTTTCATTAAATAAAGTAAATATTATTTTACGAAAATTCTGGTAAAATGTCCTTGAAAGTCCTTGACACGTACGAACTCTCAATAAATTATTTTTCATGGGGATTCCCTGCTCCTCTTTTAGCTTGAAAATATGCACTAGTTAGGTGAGGTAGGATTTTTACTTGTTTATCAGGGGATCCTGAATAATACAGGTCCGCCTCCAATCACTTTTGTCAGGTGAAGAATATGTGTGTAGCTTGCCGGAATGCGTGTACTATTTGTGAAAGAAAATCATTGACAGAGAGAAAACGCGCTATTTCCAGAATAAGCAGTAAACTGTTTCATCTTTAGCTCAGAGGCAACTAAGGAAAAATGTTTGTCGGTATATCAGAAATCGGAAATCTCTAAAGAACTAAGGTTAATGTCAACACAAAAAAATACATATATCTGTATAATGTAAATATATATATATATGTAGGATTTAAATTTAAGCATCGTTTATTTTCTTTATGACGTGCATCATCAGTAAATTAACTGACGTTCTGATATTTTTATTATCCATGGTTTAAAAGCACGAATTATGAAAATTCACGATCACGAGATCAATGTTTGGATATATTCAAAGATTGGAAAAGAGTCAGTCTATAAAATTATATAGTTCATCAAGCATCGACTTTTGCAATGCCAAGGGAGGCATTATTAGGCCTAAGTGGCTTATTCGAAGGAAAATAATTCATAGGTTTTGTGTCAGAAATGTAATGTATTTAAATAAGCTATCGACTAAGTGAAGTAAATTTATCTGTATAGAATTGTATTAAAGTTTATGTGTTATTATTCCAACATCTATTTAGTCAAGTCGTTAATAAATTAGCATTTTACAAACAACTATTTCTACAAATTTGGGGGCTCGGTGCCGGAATCTTAAGCAACTAATAGTGAAATAAATAATCGGGATTTTATACAAAGCAACAAAATAAGTTAGTCAAATATGAATCAGTACGAAACTGATGTAAATTACTAATGCCAAAGGTTGGACTGTGAATTAGCAATACAAGCGTAAAAACTGCGATCGTACTTGTCAAGTACGATATTGAAAAATAGATATGGGAACCCTAAACAAGGCTAAAAGAATTGATATAATAAATCTTTGCGAGGAATGCGGAATCGAAACTCCAGAAAAACCGACGATCCCTATACTAATATAACTAATTAAAAGCTGGGAGGTTTTCGACGAAGATTTTATAAAGTACCGCTTAGAAGTAATTATGACAGCTAGAAAAGAAAAGGCTGAGCTTGAAGAGAAGGCTAATAAAGAAAATGTTGAGATTGAAGAGAAAGTTAGAAAAGAAAAAGCTGAGCTTGAAGAAAAGAAACTACAGGCACAAGCAGAGATTGAAGAAAAGAAACTACAGGCACAAGCAGAGATTGAAGAAAAGAAACTACAGGCACAAGCAGAGATTGAAGAAAAGAAACTGAAGATGGAAATGGAGGAGAGCAGATGGAGAATGGAATTGGAAGAAAAAGATCGCGAAAGAGAGTTTGAAATTAAGAAATTTCAACTACAGGAAAATTCAAGACAACACATCGATATGAAACCAAGAACAAATACAGGTAAGCAATATGAATTGCTCAGATTATTAACAAAATATGATAGTACGAATGATATTAGTTTATATTTGGCTATGTACGAAAGGCAAATGTCACAGAGGGGCATTGATAAAAAAGAGTGGGCCAACTATTTAATTAACCTAATGCCATTAGGTGTGATTAACATAATAACCAGGGAGAGTGTACCCTAAATGCATGATTATGATTACATAAAAAATATTCTTTTAAAACGATACAAACTATCTCCAGAAGAGTTTAGGCTAAAATTTTCCTCACTTAAAAAGGAGCAATCGGCAAATTGGCGCAATTTCGCTTATGAGATTAAAGTGTATTTCAAACAGTGGATTGACGGTCTTGAAATAGATAACTTCGAGGAATTATCAGAATTAATTGTAGTTAATCAAATTAGGCATAATTTACCTTCAGAAACAAAGACACATTTTGCAGAGGAATTGTTAGTAATAAAAAAGATTGACGAATTAGTAAACAAATTAGATATTTACGAAACGGCACGAAGGGTTTGCAATAAACAATCTATAAGGAATACAAGTGGGAGTTTTGAGGATAAACGATCGAGAGTGGCTGACTACGCCAATTCGAAAAGGCGCCAAGTTGACAATAGGCACAATGTGAACCATGGAAGAAACGAGGCGCATATAATATGTTATAGTTGTGGCAAACCTGATCACGTGAGTAGGAAGTGCACCATGGGGAGTAAACCACAACAAGGCTATTCAAATCATAACCCGCAACATAATCAAAATTGGCGAGAAACGAAATACCAAGATTGGAGCCAAAACACGCAAAGAAAAGTGGTTAATACGGGCACGTTAACACAACAAGGCTATTCAAATTACAACCCGCGACATAATCAAAATTGGCGAGAAACGAAATACCAAGATTGGAGCCAAAACGCGCAAAGAAAAGTAGTTAATATGGGCACGTTAAATGATAAGAAAGGAAGAATCCTGGATATTCAAGGAATAAAAACAAACATAATAATTGATACAGGGAGTAATATTTCAATTGGCAGTTCAAGATATCATACTGCAATAAACGTGCCAAAATTGACCAGCGACAATATATCTATATCGTGCATAGGTGGTGAAGAAATTAAGCCAATGGGTTTTTTCTTGCATAAAATTTATGTAGATGGTATAGAAATACAGGATAAATTTTACGTTGTACAAGAAACTGACTGTGATTTAATAATAGGGAGAAAACCAATCGAAGGCTTGACGTTAAAAGTACAGGAAGATGTTGTGAGAATAATAAACAACAATACAGTACGAGTAGGTTGCATTAAAATTAATAAAGTCCCTTTCAAAACAGATGAAGTAGCCATATCAAATATAAGCAACGATATCAAGGTTGGGAAGATGTTAATATCGACTGCGAAAATGGCGGTATGGATTTGACTCATACTACAAATTTAGCTAACAGAGAAAAAATACGAGAATTAATAAAATCCTGCAAACCGAACAAAACAAAAGATACTGGATTAAACACGAAAATACTACTAGCAGATAAAAACCTATCTGCGAACGTCCAAAGAGATTCTCTCTAGTTCAGCAGGAAATCGTCAATAAACAAGTACGACAATATTTAGATAATGACATTATCAGATGGAGCACCTCAGATTTTGCGGCACCTATGATCCCGAGTAAGGAAAAAAACTGATAAGAAATTCGTCATCACTGGACAAAAGAGATCCGAAAGTAAAGACACTGAGAAGAAAATAGAAAATAATACCTGTTCAGTGACTATTTGTGGAGATACTAATAATTTTAAACACAAAAAGAATAGAAAAAGACCTAAAAGAAAAACAATTAGAAAGAAAAAGTCCAAAAACAATTTTGATTAGAAAATAAAAGATAATCCTATTGAAAATATACAAAATATGTTAAAGAAGAGAAAAATAATAACGCAACAGGATCTATAGGAAAAACTTTAATTTAACATGAAGTATATATTGACGAATCCAAGTGGTATAAATATGTACCGAAATTACAAAGAATTATCAATAGCACAGTAACACGAAGCACCAAGTATAGTCCATTCGAATTAATGACAGGAGTTAAGATGAAAGATAGTGACATGCAAAACATTAAGAAGTGTTTGGAAGAAGAATTTACCGAATGTATTATGGAAAAACGCGAATCCATGAGAGAAGAAGTAAAGAAAAATATACTTAAAATACAAGAAGAAAACAAGGTGCAGTTTGATAAGAAAAGAAAACAGCCACGAAAATATAAAATACGAGATATCGTCGCCATAAAGAGAACGTAATTTGGCAGTGCTATCAAACTTAAAGAAAAATACTTAGGGCTATACGAAATAACGGCAGCCAAGAATCATGATCGGTATGAAGTAGAGAAAGTAGGCGATCATGAAGGTCCAGGAAAGACGTCAACCGGAGCCGAATACATGAAACCATGGTCTATGGGGTAAACTCCTGGATAAGTCAAATAGATTAAGTATATGTGTATGTGTATTGAACAAGTAATCAAGATTTTGTGGCAGAAAAATATATAAAAGTTTCCAAAGTTTAGCTGTTTAAGCATGAAAAAATAATAAGCCAAGATGCTGATGTCGAGGCGCCATCATGTCAGGATGACCGATTTGTAGGATTTAAATTTAAGCATTATTAGTAAATTAACTGACGCTCTGATATTTTTATTATCCATGGTTTCAAAGCACGAATTATGAAAATTCACGATCACGAGATCAATGTTTGGATATATTCAAAGATTGGAAAAGAGTCAGTCTATAAAATGATATTGCTCATCAAGCATCGACTTTTGCAATGCCAAGGGAGACATTATTAGGCCTAAGTGGCTTATTCAAAGGAAAATAAAGTACTTTTCGGTTAGCCGGGCGCCAGTGTTACATATACACATTTATATACATACATATATGTAAATATACATATATATACATATAAACATATTGTATATATACACACATATATATGTAAATATATATGTATATATACATACATGTATATATACATATAGATTTATATATAACACTGGCGCCCGGCTAACCGAAAAGTCCCGCAAATAATTCATAGGTTTTGTGTCAGAAATGTAATATATTTAAATAAGCTATCGACTAAGTGAAGTAAATTTATCTGTATAGAATTGTATTAAAGTTTATGTGTTATTATTCCAACATCTATTTAGTCAAGTCGTTAATAAATTAGCATTTTACAAACAAAAACTTCTACATATATATATGCTTTGAAAAGATTTTTGAGTATGAAACCTTTACACAGTAATTCGATGACAATCATAAAATGAACAGATATTTTAAGAAAATGTATCCGCACTTTTAGGCATTTTAAATCTTTTCAAATATTAGCTTTTTTAACCAAAATTATATTATATTTCAAGAAATCCCCCAAACATATTTCACATCGCTAATTAGATGAAAAATAGTACATAATGAATTTTCTATGCAATGCATCGAATCTTTTCACACAACTTTTAAGACCGCTAAATGAACCCTTAACTCCTTAACATTCAATAATTTTATTTATTAAAATAAGAAAATAAAATTGTTTTGTAACAGACCTGCATTTTATTAACAGTTTCTAATTTTACATATTTTTATGTAACTCAACCTGTTTTCGGTATATAAGTATGGAATTTTGCTATAAATTTTTAATCCACTTCTAGATAGGCTGGAATTATAAAAATTACATTTAAAAGTGTGCTAGCGTTAAAGAAAAAAAAGGGAGGGTATATTTTTATAATAGAGTTCAATGTCCGCGCCAAATAAATTTATTATAACGGAAACATTTGGGAACAAACAAGAATTGCGGTCAAAAGATTAGACGTAATTTCCAAGGTCAACTTTGAATGCAGTAGATTTTTTAACTATTTCTATTTATATATATATATATTGTATGTAAAGATGATCTTTTGTAATTCATTTTAATCCAACTTCCTAATATACTAGAATTATACATATTTGTAAAAATATATGTTTACAAAGACAATTTGGCAATTGAAAAACAAACAAACAATGGATTTACTAATGCGCACATAAAAACTAGTGAAAATTTGCCAAATAGCTTAAAACTGCAACAATGAAACATTTTAGAGACTAAAAGATAGAAGTTAAATTATAAATAAACAAGTAAGAAAAATCATGCGTACAGCATAGATTAAGAAACACTTTCTAACACTCCCTGAAAGCTTTAACGGAACTTTGTTACTTAGGGAAATAAGGTAAATAAGATAACTAAGTCAACATTTAAAAATCTGATTTCTGTAGTTACCGCCGATAGCCAAATATGTATTCCAATTCTTTTGAACAGCCCTGTATTCGATATGTATGTTGTTATATATACTATATAATGGGAAAATTTAGTTTAGCAAGAAAATACATAACAGGTTAAAATTCATCTTTCAGCAATTTATATTAATAGACGGAAACATACTTGAATACTTTTGTACAGCCCTGTAGTTTACCTAGTACCTTTATTACATGCCACTATTTAGCTAAAATTTAAATCAAACTAAAACACGCTTAAAACTACTGAAATTACATTTCCAGAAATTATCACCCATAGACGGCCATGTCTCTTTGCGTGGCCCTGTATATCATTTTATCTATATTATACAAATATTTCTTAGTACACTAAATTCAGTTCAGCGTAAAAATGCATAACTCCTTTAAAACCCATCTTTAGGCAATTTATGCTCATACTCAGTAACCTTTACGAATTCATATCTGTAGCTATGTATATGAACTATAGCATTTATACCCACTTTATAGTATGCATAAATATAGTGAACAAGTAGGTAAGTGTGATCACAGATCGCACAGATGGTTTCGTTTAATATTCCTTTCAAAAAACTTTATCCTTTTGAAAAATCTGTTAGTTCCACATTTCGAAACCAGGGGCGCACTCTATTCCAAACAAACCTCTATCCGAACGAAACTCTGTTTTATATACTATGCGTAGATATATTAGTCGAGGGGATTAGGCCGATAGCACCCGAGATAAGTAGGCGCCCCTGACGGTAAAAAGTGGAACGAAAATATGTAAGGCTATGGTGCATAATATGAAAGAATGGTCAAAGGGGTGTCGGCAAAAGTTAGAAAAGTGCTCCCCGGGTAAAAAGGGCGGAGGTTAGAAAAATTGCTTAAAATACATAAATTAGAGCACGGAGGAGTAAATAAGACTTTTTGAAAATTTTATGATTTGCCGTGTGGTCTGAGGTATTCAGCTATACGTATGCAAAAATTCATGTCACCAACTTAATTAGGGGCTCTCTTAGAAAGAATTGCTCAAAATACATATGTGGTAGCTCAAAGGGTTAAACGTAAGACTTTTTCAAGATTTTATGATTTGCGCCTGGCCTCAGGTGTTCTGCTATAAGTATGCAAAATTTCAAATCTCCAATTTAATAAGGGGCTCAGTTAGAAAGAATTGTTTAAAATACGCATATGGGAGCCTAAAGGGTTAAATGTGCGATTTTTTCAAAATTTTGCGATTTGTCGTATGATATGTGGTGTTCAGCTATAAGTATGCAAAATTTCACGCCTCCAACCTAAATAGGGGCTCACTTAGAAAGAATTGTTTAAAATACACATGTGGGAGCTCAAAGGGTTAAATGTACGACTTTTTCAAAATTTTATGATTTGTCGTTTTATGTGAGGTGTTCAGCTATAAGTATGCCAAATTTCACCCCCCCCCCAACCTAATTAGGGACTCTCTTAGAAAGAATTGTTTAAAATACACATGTGGGAGCCCAAAGGGTTAAATGTACGACTTTTTCAAACTTTTATGGTTTATCATTTGATGTGAGGTGTTCAGCTATAAGTATTCGAAATTTCACGCCTCCAACCTAATAAGCACTCACTTTGAAAGAATTGTTTAACACACACATGTGGGATCCCAAAGGGTTAAATGTACGACTTTTTCAAAATATTATGATTTATCGTATGATGTGTGGTGTTCAGCTATAGGTATGAAAAATTTCAAGTCTCCAACATGTATAGTTTCTGAGAACGGGCTCTGTGACAGACGGACAGACAGGCAGACAGAGGAGCGAGA
This sequence comes from Maratus speciosus, assembly GCA_963932465.1. Taxonomy (NCBI): domain Eukaryota; kingdom Metazoa; phylum Arthropoda; class Arachnida; order Araneae; family Salticidae; genus Maratus; species Maratus speciosus. The sequence goes on along the minus strand of OZ010793.1, from coordinate 149,698,562 downwards.
CGTATAGGGTTTCGTCATATGAACGAAATCCTAAAAAAGTGCACATAATAATTAAAAATGCATTTCGAACAATCATTACTAATATACAGTAATTCGGATACAATATAGTATCTGAAATCTTTTCAAATACACCGCAAACAATTTCGCCTATACCATTATGAACGGAATTCTTTTGTGTGGCCCTGTAAATGAACAATAACTATTCTTTGCACCGCATATTCAACAGAATGCATGTTTTAGTGGACTTCATAAATGAATATCAATTTTACTATGTTTGAAAGAGTGTAACACCATTAAAAATCATTTGAAACGTTTTTTTCCCATTGGCCGTAATGTAACGGAAAACTTTTGACTGTCCCTGTAGTACATGAACTAAACATGCTACAAACTTCATTTGAAAAAGGGAACATGCTATGGTAGAGGTCTCTAACATCCAAAAATTTCAGAACGATCGGAGCATATTTACGAGAGTTAAAGCGTGGACAGACGGACAGACAAACCGAAGTCATAAACTCTTTTCAACTTTGTTGGAAAGTGTTAAAAACAGTAGCCAAAAAAAAAAAAAAAAGTTAGCAAAATAGATTCGGCGTGAAATAAACACTTAAAAATCTATCTTTAACCCCTTATTGTATGTTTTTTTTTAATATGTTCTAAAATAACCCAATTTTTTGTAATTGCTTATAAAATAGAAATTCGAATATCCGCTATAGAAACTATTAAAAATAAATACATTCTAAATGTCTCTTAAGTATGTAAGTGTTTCAGACATTCTTTTAGCAATCTAATTGAAAATTCAAAACAGCTATCTTAGATTTACTGTTGGGAAAATATACATTAAAAATTGCTATGAGATTTCGGCTGTAACTGATAGAAACAATTGACTGGTCAATGATACTTTGTATAATACAACTAATAAATAGTATGGTAAATGGCTAATTTCAGACGAGCATTACATCAAAACCTTTCTCTATTTGGCGATTGACGTGAGTAATTTTGTTTGTGTTTTTGCCGGCGCATAGATACTAACAATATCTATGTATGACAATATATTCAATAGACTCATGATGACAATATTTGAATGACAATAGAGAATCACAAATCGCATAATCCTTTCCGTGTCTTTGGCTGTTCCTAAACTGAGTTGATGTTGAGTCAGTATTTCAATAAATAGAGCAATGTAAATGGCACGGTGCGGTTGAACATGAAAAGCGACTTCAATCTTTCAGTAACGTGGCTAAGAATCTCGACTGTATTGGCACACAGAAAAAAAAAAGTGCAGAAATTAAGCACTTGCAATTTGGCGAGTCTGATTGTTCGTTTACTAGCCAAATGAAGCATTTTGTCGCTATTTGGCGCAATGGCAAGCGGCAGAGAGAACTTTTCCTGTGTCCCTGTTATGGAGGGGGCGAAAGAAGTAATAATTTGAAAAATGCTAAAAGTTTTTGACGAATGTCAACATTTCTAAAGCTTCTTCTTCTTCTTTTTTTTTTTTTTGTAAGCTAAAGAGAGATGTAAAAGGCTGTTTTCAAATTCAAACTGACTACTTTCAACCACATTACTGAATTCATTATTGTTTGAAACTTTATGATATTGGCAGTTGTTATTCAGATAATATGAAACAGGAAATTTTTTTTCTATTTTTCGGTAAAGGCTGGAGATTTTTCAGAAATTGCTTTCAACTTTGGCGTTTTAAACCGAATTTCCGGACGCAACAGCCCCCTAAAGATTATGATGAGATAGCTATCGCTCGTAACTCAAGATGAAATCCATTTATCGGAAAATTAAAAGCTAATCGATTCCAAATTACTTCAATAGTCATTCCCGCAACTATCATTCATTTACATTTAAAAAGGAGTCCATAAATGTGTCAAAGTTTCGCGGGGAAAATATATATATATTTTTTTTTTTCCCTGAGACCTTAACCCTTTCGCAACGAGTGTCGCATATATACGATGCATAAAGTGGTCTTTCAACCAGTAATTTTTAATAATTTAACCTATTTTTGTAAAGCATTTTTACGATCAGATTTGTCACAAATATCTATTTTTTTTTTTTTAACTGGTGCTAAATGATTAAAAATTCTGTAAAGGACGCTCGTCGAAACGGAGTTAACCTAAAAAAATAAAAATAAATAAATAATAATAATGAAGCTAGTCAAACAGGGCTTTTAAAGCAGCATTTTATTCAACGGATGCCTATAATGCCGAGTACTTTACACAAAAGATACTATCTTATCTTAATTGACCATTTTATAAGCACCAAGCAGTATAACCTCTGCTCCAGCAAGTGGTAAAATCAATCAAATCCTGAAGGTTGCCAAACCACGCAGGGCATTTAATAAATATCCCTCCCTCTGCTGCCTTCAATTAATTGAATCGGGTGAAAAAATCAACACGGGGATAATTCAGCAAGATCAAACTGGCAACATCAATTGGCATGTCACGCTTCCAAAAACCTTGGCACTTCGCCATTGGCTGACGCTTCTGTCTTCACCTTTCATGGCAACCCCGTAATATAAAAGAAAGATTAAAAAAAGAAAATATGAATGTATATGCACAGAAATAAATGGGAAAATAAATGTAAATGCTTAGAGCAAAGAAAATGGGAGTGGTATGTTTGGAAAAAGCGTTATTGAGCCCTCCACCCCCTAGAAAAACAAAATTGCTTTCTCAGAGGGGGTTGTCGAGGGGGCGCGTTATGATTATGTAATATTCCTTTTTGCATTTTTGTTTTTCGAGACTTTGAATGGGATATTTATTATAGATAAGGGATAGATTAACAAATTAATGAACGTTTAAAACAGAGCTGGTTCTTAAAAGTGGATACGTTTTGAAAATCAAGGATATATATAACATTAGCTTCAAGTTTCTTAAGATTCTAATTGAATGTGAAGCATATTAACTGTTAAAAAATTTCTCTTTTCGTATTATGTGTAGCATATTCCTTACTTTTAAGGGATTTATTAATAAACAAACTAACAAAAACTTCTATATAATATATTATCGTCAATTAGAATCTAAAGAAACACAAAGGATGAGGATCCAGCCCAAAAAACGGTGAAAGAAAAAATTAGTGTCTGTTTACGAAGAATTGTATTATTTTAAAATTGAATATTAGTGATTTAAAGTTTAAGCAATATTTTTGTCTAATAAGTGGGATTTCTACACCTTTAAGACCTACAAAGTTAAGTACGTTTGCAGTTCTTAAAAAGAAAAAAGAAAATAAAAAAAAAAAAAAAAAGAAAAGAAAAGAAAAAAAGAAACCCTCGTTTTTAGTGTTCCGTACTTAAAAAGTGAAAACAGAACCATTATAAGATCACTCCTGTGTCTGTCTGTCACAGCCATTTTACTCGTAGACTGTGGAACGTGAAAAGTTCAAATTGGGGTAAATAATAAAGACTATTGACCCACATATTTACAGTTTATTAAACATTTATAAATATATTTAGGAAAAATGCAGAGGGGATAAAATTGAGTTACTAGAAGAAAAAAAAAATCTTTCCTTTGTATGTCGTGTAGGGTATCGCATAAAAGTTTTCGTAACGCTGAACTCAAAAATATTTTTTTTTTAATTTTAGCTATTATATTTTCAGAGATATTCTCGAAAATGCAGTGCAAAAACATGTCCTCCCCTTCCTATTACGAATCTACTGAAACTAAAATTATGAAAAAACTAGAGGTAGAAGACGTTAATTTAAATCTTGCAGGAAAATTATAGCGATTACCCAAGGTCTCATAGTTTTTGAGAAAAGAGCATTTTTCCGTTACACACAAATTTCGATTTGCGGGTATTCAGCAAAGGTGTTGAGGAGCGCTGGAGGTACCGATCGTAGCAGAAGTTAAAAAGCAATGTTAATAATGATTTTGGAAAGCAATCGTCGGTAATTAGCTGAGATATTAACCCTTAAAGACACGGACTATTTGGACATACATAATGACAGGAGCGGCGCACTCTATGTACCATCGGCTTTTAAAGCCTATATAATAACTTTCAATGATATATTTGTGTAATGCAATGCCCAGTAGCAGTATAAAAGCAATAAACGTCAAATTGTTAAAAACAGACTAAATTAGAATTAATCACATAAATACTATGGGATTCGCGACTTCAATACGCCTCCTGTGTCTTTAAAAGTTAATTAAAAAACTATCTGGAAAAACGCGGCACGGGCCGAGGCGGCGTTGCAACTTTGCGACCTCCTTTCGAAGCGTGCTTAGCACAATACCAAGTTTAAACTTTGAACAAGGGTTTTGTTTTAGCTAAACTGTAAAAAGAAAAGATTATTACTACATTGAATTTAGTTTTATGACGTGTCAAATGAAGTTTAAATATGCACTACTTTTATTGTCAGTACCGAATTAAGTACGACATAAACAGATTAGGATATGATTAAGAAAAGAGTTATACAGAATAGCAATATTTTATAATATTCAGGTTTCATATCTCTACGAACTTTTATGGTATACCCATTCATACGATTCTAGTATATATTAATCTTCATAGCTCCATGACCCGCCTTCCATGTTCAGTAAAGAATTTCGATTTTCACTCATAAAAATGCGTTTTCTTTCATAATAAAAAATGAATCCAGATATGGACCACCCTATATAAGTTGTATTTAGAAAAACTCTCTTACAAGCAAAACAGTAAAAATTTTATTCTCGTACGATTGCAAACTTATCGAGTATGATATTTTGAAATTTGAGAATTTTTGGCGTTTTCTGGAACTAAAAGGAATAAAAGAAAACGCGTATTTTTAGTACCCCAAGGCACTGAAAATTAATAAAATTTAAAGTACCATAACTCTATAAGTTTCGGTTGTATAAAAATGGAATTTTTACTCTTTTATTACAGTTGCAGCATTTGGAAATTTTTTCGAAATGTAACTTATTGGATCCAGGAACCGTATAAAAATTTAAATATTGTAACTAAAAAAAAAAAAAAAAAAAAACACTATTTGGGCTTAAATTTATTTTCATAAACTAACGGTTTATGAATAAGCTTTGATCAACAATAATAAAGGGCGCTTTGTATATCAGCGTGCATCCTTCCCAAACACAAAATTAACCACTTTTTTTACTGTGTGTGTATATATATATATATATATATATATATATATATATTTTATTCCAAAATTAATGATAAATTACTGCATGAATGGCGCTACAGCAGCACATATCAAATGCAATAAAGCATATTATATCATTTCAAAATGCTAAAACAACATAACTTCAAAAGGAAGGTGTATATCTGTAGAAATTTTTAAACAGTAAAATATTTATAAAAACAAAAACAAGAAAGACAGGTAAAAAAACAAAAACAGTCTGTTCTTCATCAGTGGGAGGACAGACAGAAAACTAACTCCATCCCCCACTTTTTAAAATTTGCAGGTTTCTGAACACATGTTCACCCCGCATTCAATACTGAAAACTATTGTCATTTTATTAATCTAATTACATAACAAACTAAAACAACTCAAATTAAAAACTAACAAACATAATATTAACCATACAAAAACAAAAAACTTTAATAAAAAGCTTTAATAAAAAGGTCTTTTAGAGGAATGCTTAAATTATCATTAAACTGAAAACAAAAAGAAAAAAATATAAGAAAATAGCATGAATGCAGAATAAACATGCGCCCCCCCAAACCCGCAAAATGAAATTTCTCAAAACATGAATACCTGTATAATGTTTTCCACCCGTCAACTATAAACAAATAAATTTTTTCTTCCAAATCCATTATCAAAAGCCAGAAATTCCAGGTCTGCAACATTCTTTCGTTTCAATTCATCGATAGACACCCGTTCTTTTATCAAGACTTTAGGATGCCCATTTCATACAGAAAGATCCAGAAGGCTGCTATCACATGTTCACGCCGACAGTCCACATCGTTGCCATTCACTTTTAAGAACTGTCTTTAAATAATATTTCAAAAACTTAATAGGGTAATTGTTATTGTAAAATAAATTAGCCAATAACTTAAAAATCTGTTTATAAACAGACAGTAATTTTTATAAACAGATTTTTAAGTTATTGGCTAATTTATTTTACAATAACAATTACCCTATTAAGTTTTTGAAATATTATTTAAAGACAGTTCTTAAAAGTGAATGGCAACGATGTGGACTGTCGGCGTGAACATGTGATAGCAGCCTTCTGGATCTTTCTGTATGAAATGGGCATCCTAAAGTCTTGATAAAAGAACGGGTGTCTATCGATGAATTGAAACGAAAGAATGTTGCAGACCTGGAATTTCTGGCTTTTGATAATGGATTTGGAAGAAAAAATTTATTTGTTTATAGTTGACGGGTGGAAAACATTATACAGGTATTCATGTTTTGAGAAATTTCATTTTGCGGGTTTGGGGGGGCGCATGTTTATTCTGCATTCATGCTATTTTCTTATATTTTTTTCTTTTTGTTTTCAGTTTAATGATAATTTAAGCATTCCTCTAAAAGACCTTTTTATTAAAGCTTTTTATTAAAGTTTTTTGTTTTTGTATGGTTAATATTATGTTTGTTAGTTTTTAATTTGAGTTGTTTTAGTTTGTTATGTAATTAGATTAATAAAATGACAATAGTTTTCAGTATTGAATGCGGGGTGAACATGTGTTCAGAAACCTGCAAATTTTAAAAAGTGGGGGGTGGAGTTAGTTTTCTGTCTGTCCTCCCACTGATGAAGAACAGACTGTTTTTGTTTTTTTACCTGTCTTTCTTGTTTTTGTTTTTATAAATATTTTACTGTTTAAAAATTTCTACAGATATACACCTTCCTTTTGAAGTTATGTTGTTTTAGCATTTTGAAATGATATAATATATATATATATATATATTTAAACTTACAAAACAAAATAATATTTTCACTTTTTTTTTTTTTTTTTTCTTTTTTCAGGATAAAAATAAAAGATCGAAAAATCACATTAATGGTGTATTCGAAAAAATATTTTTCCACCCTTGACAGCTCGAAATTTTCTGAGACAATTTCAGACTCATTTTTAAATGTAAAAACATGAAACTTGCTGAGGTGATTTTTGAAGAGATGTATAAGAGGCCGTGTGATTTCATTTTTCTCTCAATTAATTAGAATTTGAGCTTTAAACAATTATTTTCTCAGTATGACCATTTTTTTCATTCCCAGATCTCCCGCTTCGGAAAATTCGGTTCAAAACGCCAACTTTGACAACATTTTTTTACAATATTTTCTGCCTTTATCAAAAAATCGAGAAGCACGGCACATTATGTAGTTTCTAAATAAGAGAATTTCCCAGTTTGATGCGTTTGAGAGCAAAAATGAATTTAAAAATGAATAAGAAAATAAGCAGTTTGAATTGGAATACACCCTTTAAAAAAAAAAAAAAAAAAAAGGCATATTTATTAAAACTGTAGTAAACATAAGCCAACGTTGACTTAATTTTCAAGCACTGTGAAAAAAATATTTCAAGTAGCAAATACAAAAAAAAAAATAGCTTTTTTATATTTTATGCATATTACATCTCTTTTACTCTCCTCCTTGTTATTTTTAAACAGAAAATTGCATTGAAAAAAAGATATGTTATTATTAATCTGCATCATTGAAATAATAATCTGCTCATTTATCGGTAGATGGCAGCACTAAATAATTAAAGTATGAGTAGGATATTAGCAAACTGTTTATACCTCTCTAGCAAAACCCCCAGCTTTGCCCGCATAATAGTTGAAATATGCCAAGTAATAATTATATGTCTAATTTTCATTAGAAGAAATTATACTTTTAGGAAACTCTCTATTCTAAGAAAAAGTAACTAACGCTGTCACCGCCGCTGTTTTTGAAATTTTTGTGACCAGAGCAGAGGTCTTTCTTTGTCAATATTAAGAAAAATACTGCATACAAAAATATGAAAATCGGCGGTATTATAGAGAAATATTTGATAAACGCGCTGATGTTAACACTCTGATGTAGACAGTTTTCAAATAGAAGAATTATTTTAAGAGATATTTAATGTTAAAGTTGGTCAAAATCGTTCTATTAAAAAAATTTTATACCAGCAAAAACTATATACAGTAATTTAATCATTTTTAGATCTTTTCACGCATTAGAAGTTCCCGGTGTGCAGATTGCATTCATTTTTTATTAATTTGATTAATTTTTTAAGGTTTTATTTCCCCTTTAAATTCAAATTTTCAGCATTTCGAGAAATATTTTTTTTTTACATATTTTAGTAAAGAGTGAGATTTAAATTGTTGCCAATTTTAAAAACAATGCAAAGAATAATATTTTCTTCAAATTAAAAATTTATTTGTGCGTGACTATTATAAACAGGAAAAAAACAACAACAACTTTAAATTAGAATTAAATAGTCGTAATGGTCGTAAATGGAGGAAATTACGTCATATTTAAAATGGCCAAAAAAGGACGCAAAACGGTTTAAATTTAAAAATATATTTTCTCGAGACATTTCTTTCATATTTTGAAATAATCTTTTCAACTATTGTCGTGAATTCTAAGACAGAGCAAATAATATTTCCTTTCTAACAACAAAAGTATTTTCACGTGAATTATTCACGTGATTTTCACGTGACATTAATAAGAGAAAGAAAACTTTGGCGAAAATTACGTCAGATTTAAAACGTTGCATTTAAAATGACTTATTTAAAACAACTTTCTTATAGCGTTTTTAAAAAATACCGGGAGAAAATGACTCTGTTTACTTACTTCATTTTACATTAGCTTATTTTCAAATTTTTAACTATTTTTTTTTAATCAAAAACGAAAACAGCTTTTGGTCTTAAAAATCCCCAATCAAAGGAAAACGAATGGAAACCGGTTTAAAGAGAGATCGCCACTGTTTTTTAAAATTATAATTAAATCTTTTTAAATCCGATCGCATCGAACGTCAGAAACCTGACACTTATTAGCCCCCGGTAAACTATTTCTTTCTCCCAGCTTATTTCGTGTTGTCTCCAAAAAATAACGTTGCGTTGTATAAGCCAGCCGTAAAACAAAGCAGATGTATCATTGTACGGTTAAATACTCTATAGCAATTTTTAAAACTTCTAAGCATCGCACATTTTCAATTTTTATACCGTCGTATTGGGGAAAAAAAAGTACTTTTAAATGCAATTTGTTTGAAAACTGCATCTCCATTTTTTTTTTTAATATTAATTTTTTTGTAGTTTTTAGAGCCATTTGCTTAATATTGGCAACGGAAGTACTCCATTTCTGTAGAAAGTAAAGGAAAAATAGTTCTAAGACAGTAATTATATATTTTTGCTGCCATTTTCTCAAAAACTGAAAGAAAATGTAATTAAAATGCGTGCTATTTTGAAAAAAATATAAACTAATGATTCCTGTTAAAACACGGAGCTATTATAAACTATATTTAATTTTAACTATCTATATTAACGTTACAAACAAATGAAGGCCTATGAATCATTAGATAGTTGTTTTTTGTTGTCGAGTTTTTTGAATGACGGCATCTTTTTGCTGCATTTGTAATATATATTTTGCGATAGTGACGTCCTATGCATGTTTTACTGTAGATGTTTAAGAGTGGATCGTAAATGTGGAATTCTTAAGCGGATACGAATGACGTCATTTTACATAGAATAAAAGCTTAAGTCTTAAAATTGAAATATGTTTTGTACTATTTATATATAGGGGAGACTAGGGAGGGTTCACCATACGGGAGGCTTGACCCACCCATCAGTTTTCCTATTTAAAAGAATTTCAGAGTTTTATCAATAGGTGTCAAGCAAAGCTATTAGAATGCTCAAACAACAGTCTTTGTTTTATACAGATAAATCGAAATATGTGTGGAAAAAATCAATTCTGAATGGTTTTTACCCTAAAAGTTGTGTTTTTTAGAAATATTTTGTAAGCTTTTTTCAGATAAGATATCTCATAGAAATTTAGGTAAGTAGATTTTAAGTAATGCAGAAGTATCGAGCTTTCATTCCAGGCATAAAGATTGTTCAGTAAGTTAGGCTTAACATAACAGTGTGCTATTCTTTAGAAAAGTGATATGTGGGGAGGCTTGACCCAGCCAATGTAAGGGAGGGTTGACCAGATACTCAATGCTCCCTTAATTAAGTGGTTTTGGAAATATTTTTATTATACATTGTGCAAAATGAAAGGTTAATGGTTATATTAAAAAAAAAAAATGTTTATTTATTCTGTAAAGCTTCAGTAAAATATGGTGATGGAAAAGAAAATGTTTAAAACTGATTAAAGAAAGATGTGAAAAATTGCTATAGTATCCACTGCAAGAAAAAATTTAATGAAACATAAATGGAAAAATTGATAGGAACTTCTCCCCTTTAAATATTACATACAATAGGTAAATAGAAGCAGTGGAAATTAGAAAGTATGAAAGCAGCAGTTTTAGCCCTTTCAGCGGCAGTAGTATGTTTATGAAACGACTTAATTTTAATTTCAAAACATAATGGCAACAGAATTTTGCTAAAATCTTTTCCATTTAATATGTATGTGAAATATAGCCTTTCTTTTTCAAATCAATTTGTTCGTAAATTCCGGGGCCAGTCATTTATTTCAACATTTTATTACTAAAAGTACTTTGCCACTGAAAGCGTTAAAAGATGTTAATGATAAGTTAAGTGCTCATGCGGCTGCAAAAGAACATAGCATCGATCGAAAAACTTTAGGAAGGCCTGTAGTCAAATCTTACCAGGATGAATACATTGAGATGAAGCCAAACTATGTGAAAACTAGAGCTGTTAGATCGAGTTTCACAAAAAATAGTGCAAGGAGACAAAAAAAGGGGGACAGTAGCTCCTAAGTCTGGTCATAATAATGAATGAAACCCTATGAAAACGGAACCTTTCTCTAACGGAATGCTGTCTTAAATGTCAAAATTTCATTTGCCCTGCTGTACAATTATACCTGCTCAGACAAAATCATGTTTTAAACAAAATTTTTCTCCTCTGACTTGCAATTGCATCTAAACAGGCTTGTTTAAGCATTATATTTACAAAAATATATTTTTATAACAAATAAAGCATGTAGCACAAAGTTATTTTGCTTTTCTTTAACTGCTTTTAATCCTCTTCACAAATATTTCAATATAAAACAAAGTGGGTCAAGCCCCCCATATGTGGGGAGCCTTGACCCATTATTTTCTCATGATTAAAATCAATGATTTTTCAAATTCCTTATGTATTACACTTATGTAGCAATTTTATTTAGATAACTGATTGTATAACAAATAAAATGATGTATAAAACTTTATTCTAGGTTCAATATTTAAAAAATAAAAAATCATTTTGTAAAAAGTGGGTCAACCCTCCCTAGTCTCCCCTACATTTTTTTTTTTTTTCATCGAGAGCGACACTAAATTCTGAAAAAGCAGAATTCCTGTTTTCTAGTATTTATTTAATTACTTTAAATTGTTATCAAAAAATATTATTCTGCGTAAGAAACTTGCATAATCAGTTATATTAAATTCAAATTACTGGTCATATCAGAAATTTAGTTTATTAGCAAAAAATAATCTTTCTGTGTTTTTTTATTTAATTTAGACATGGACTTCAATAGTTTTATAGTTTGTTCAATAGGGGAGAGTGGGGAGGAATGGGACACTTTAAAAAAAAATAAGAGAATCAACTTTGTTTGACACAAAAACAAAAATTTCGATATATAGAATACAAAATGAAACACTTTCTAATGTCCTCGAACAATGTAGAAACATAATTTCCAGAAACAATTTCGTAAATCAAGAAATTATAAATTTAAAAATGTGTCCCATACCTCCCCACTAACAGGGAGGTATGGGACAGCTATAAAACGATGTATGATAAGGCACAAATGGTCTGTTGTTGGCTATATATACAATCTAACAAAGATTGTAGATTGATAATGTCTGTTCTACAACATCAAATTCCATTACCCTCACTGAAAGGCAAATTCAGGATTGACAGTCAGAGATGACATTAAAAAGTCATCAGTTTAATTTATTTACATTTTGAAGTAAACGAATATATTTATAATGTTATAATTAATGTACTACCCTCGAAAAATATTTGCATATTAGCAATTTATATTAATCTTATTAAAAGAAGGAATTAGACATGTCCCATTCTTCCCTTTGCTGGCATTTCCCATTCCTCCCTCTACCATCTTTTATGTCAAACTTCTTGTATAAACAAAAATGCTGCTTTTAAGCATAGTTTAAATTAGGGATAATATACAGTATAATGTTCCAAAAATGGGGAAACTATTACATCTACGCATAAACAAGTCATTAATATACAAAAAAACATAAAAAGTATATGAAGCAAATTTACGTTTGATTCTTGAAATAATCTTTTTCTTAATACAATCGAAAGCTTATGCAGATCAGCTACTTAGCTGAAGCTTGGGGTACCATTGCTTCATCTAATGTGTGATTGATGAAATGATTAGAATGATACATAAAGAGAAAAACATATTGTCCCATTCCTCCCACTGTCCCATTCCACCCCACTCTCCCCTATAAATTTAAGGCTATTCCCAAATCCAAAAGGGCAACTTTAGGGTCTAAGTTTTAATTTATTTTTGTTAAGAAATGCATGAAACTAACAGGTGTTGTTCTTCAGAAACTATGTAATAACGTTTTGAACCGAATTTCCTCGCGAAAGGAGAAAAAACCCTCAAGAAAGGATGAAAAACGTGTTTGTCACGTGATCAAAATCGCTTATAACTCAATAGATAATTTATTGATCCAAAAATAGAAAACACAGTTCGATTCGAAATCGATTCCATAGTCAGACCTTCCAATTTTATATCTTTCCGTTAAAAAATAAGTTCGTAAATGTGTCAAAACGTTTTGCGCTTGTTGAGCAGAGCAGTTCAGAACAGCCTTAATTTAGACATTTGAACTTCAATTTTTTTATAGCTTGTTCAATATAAATTTAAGGCTGTTCTCAAATCCAAAAGGGCAACTTTATAGCATAAGTTTTAATTTATTTTTGTTCAGAAATGCATGAAACTAACAGGTGTTGTTGTTCAGAAACTGTGTAATAGAACTATTTTTTCCGGGGTTTTCTGCAAGCGCAATAGATCTTTCAGAAAATATTGTCAAAAAGGGTGTTTAAAACCGAATTTCTGCGCGAAAGAAGAATAATCACTCAAGAAAGGGTGAAAAACGTGTTTGTCACGTGATCAAAAGCGCTTATAACTGAATAGTTAATTAATTTATTAAAAAAGTGGAAAACACAGTTCGATTCCAAATCGCTTCCATAGTCAGACCTTCCAATTTTTTATCTTTCCGTTAAAAAATCAATTTGTAAATGTGTCAAAACGTTTTGCGCTTGTTGAGCAGAGCAATTGAGAACAGCCTTAACCTCTTCGCGACGCTTTGCTTAAGGCTGTTCTCAAATCCAAGTGGACAACTTTATGACATAAGTTTTAATTTATTTTTGTTCGGAAGTGCATGAAACTAGCAGGTGTTGTTGTTCAGAAACTATGTAATCGAGCTTTTTTTTTTTTTTTTATTGCAAACGCAATAGATCTTTCAGAAAATAGTGTCAAAGTGGGCGTTTTGAACCGAATTTCTGCGCGAAAGTAGAATATCCACTCAAGAAAGGGGGAAAAACGTGTTTGTCACTTGATCACAATCCCTTATAACTCAATAAGTAATTTATTTATCAAAAAAATGGAAAACACAGTTCGATTCCAAATCTCTTGGTCAGACTTTCCAATTTTATGTCTTTCTTTAAAAAATGAATTTGTAAATATGTCAAAACGTTTTGCGCTTGTTGAGCAGAGCAGTTGATAACAACCTTAAGCACTTTGCTTAATTTTTAATCTTTTACCACCGGTTTTTCAAAACAGAAAATATTCTGTAATTGAATCGCGAAAATGATTTCTTCCCGGTACAGTCATATTTCGAATTCTTGTTAGGGCTTCCATTCTACTATGGTCGGGGATGTGGGACATTTGGCAACAGGCTCCTCGAAAAACAGTCAGAAGTCTCTCCCTCTGTTTAAATAAGGTAAACTTTACAATAAAAACAACTGGTGGGAATAATGAAGGATTATGAGCACCTTAATTGGCACGTATACCAGTGACTCGTCCTCGACTCGTCCAGTGACTCGTTAAGAGATTTTTGAATGAATAGATTGAAATGTCACAAATTTCCTACAATTCTTTAGGTTATCTATGTTAGCTTACTTTACGATTTAGTTATTTAAAAAAAATATATATACATAATTTAAGACCTTTTTTTGCGAAAATCTGTACATTTCTTCCGACAGTGGTCTAAATCATATCTGCCGTACGATAACACTGTTGGAAGTACCGTTTGGAAGTTATTGTGTTCACACACACACACGCAAACAAATCATGTCATTACGATACCTTCCATACCACGTATGTGTTCTGAAAGCGAAAATGTGGTAAGCGCCTCTCTAACTCTCGAGAAAAAAGTACAGTAAAACCTCCCTAAAGCGACCACGTTCCGTTCCAATAAAAATTGGTCGCTCCGAGAAGTGGTCTCTTAATGGAGGTCATGCTTAAATCTAGATTTTAATTGTTGAAAAATGGTAACAATTAATGTTACTAAAATTTATTTTTCACATTAGGAAAAAATATGAAAATTTAAGTCTTGAAAACAAAAGTTAATTACATAAGTTAATTAGAGCAGAGTTTAAAAAACGAATACATTGACGTTTGCTTTGATTTTACGGTTTTATCTTCTATAACTTTTATTTCCAAGCCATTTCGAAGTTGAGCAAATAAATGCAATTTTTTTTTTTTTTGGACGGGAACAAATTATGACGATTTCATTAATTTATCTATTTCTTTGAGAGTTTCCTAACAGAATAGGGCAGGGGAGTTTATTGACCGTCATCCTTACTTTGTCACCAGAGTTAAATTCATTGCGTGAAAAGACATAAAGGGGTTTAAACACTTAAAAGTTACCGGAATAAATAAAAATTCTAAATTTAGTTTAGAAGTTTGATGAATAATGCGCTCTCCGGAATTATTATTCTAATAAAACCTTCTTCAAGCGACCAGGAAAAAACGGAATTTGTTTCATTTTCTTCAACGAAATGGGTCGCTCATGGAGGGAGTTCAACTGGGATGGTCTCTGAATCGAGGTAAAATTAGTATTGAGCCTATGGGAATAAATTTCGTTCCATGAAAAAATGGTCGTTCAGGGAGGTGGTAGCACAGGGAGGTTTCACTGTACTTCAATTTAAAGTGTTTTCCAAAGGATTTTGCAAGTGCTGTTTCCCTTTTAAATTATTTGGAGGTTAAACGTATAACTACATTTTATATTAAACTTTTGTATCACTGCGCTGCATATGGGACATTCTCACAATCTTTTGACTTTCAGGAATAAAAATCTGGGGAAATTAAACTCCCTAAAATAACATTTTAATCTGATAGACGAAAGCCTTAAGGGTGTATTCCAATCCAAACTGCTTATTTTCTTATTCATTTTTGAATTATTTTTTGCTCTCAAAAGCATCAAACTGGGAAATTCTCTTATTTAGAAACTATATAATGTGCGTGCTTCTCGATTTTTTGATAAATGCAGAAAATATTGTAAAATATACTGTCAAAGTTGACGTTTTGAACCGAATTTCCCGAAGCGGGAGATCTGGGAATGAAAAAAATGGTCATACTGAGAAAATAATTGTTTAAAACTCAAATTCTAATTAATTGAGCAAAAAATGAAATCACACGGCCTCTTATATGTATCTTCAAAAATCACCTCAGCAAGTTTCATGTTTTTACTTTTAAAAACGAGTCTGAAAATGTATCAGAAAAATTCGAGCTGTTGAAGGTGGAAAAATATTTTTTCGAATACACCCTTAATGATTCAAAATAAAGAAAAAATGGTCAGCAGCGAAAATTTATCTATTTAACTGAGGTTTAAGTTAAACTTGCGTGCTTAATTTTACTTACCATTTTACCACTAAAACTTTCTATTTTCTTCTAAATTTTTATTTATAATGAATTTGCATAGTACCCACAGGACATTCAAATAAGAAATAATAACAAATGTAGTATTTTTAGTACAAAATTTTGGTTTGACACTGTCTTAAAGGGTTGTTAAAGAAGGGACGGTAAGGTAAAAAAGGGGGAAGGTACAGGAAAAAAGAGAAGGTAATGAAAATTACCACCTATTTTTAGACAAATCATGTTTAGGCTAAGTGATAGGCACAATGTTCATTGATTTTTAGAAATAGATATTTACATTGGATTAAAATAATAATAATAATAATAATAATTTATCTCGAAAAGTGCAGGAATAAACCTTGGAGATGGTAAGACTACCAATAAAGCCACGATGCTTGACATTGATATTTAAATGCTATTTAATTTTTGCAGTAAATTTCCTGTAAAAGAATTTTAGACATTCTTTCTCTAGCATATTTCTGCATGAGAAAAAACTTGAAAAAAATTCTGTGGCTGCATCTGAAGTGATTTTCTGTATAATTTTAGAAGAGGGACGGTAAGAAATCTAAAACACAGGGACAAAGTTAAAAAAAATAATAACAACCCTAAAAATGTGTGCAGGTTAATTTTTTGCTATATATTTATATAAAACAATAGTCTCAGTTTCGGAAAAAAATTACATCGAATTACTTTTATTGAAACGATTTTATACAGACAGCTCCAAACTTAAAAAATCAGCATCAGGGATACGGGACGGTGTAGGAGTTTCCTGGATATTTGGACCACCAACATCGTCCAAAACTTATTTATCTCGTTAATATTATTATGCAGTCAAGCAATGGGATGTTCATGGAAAAAAAAAGAAAAAAAAAAAAAGAATATGTACTAAAATAAAAATTATTATCCAGGGACTTAAAAGTCAAAAGATTGTGAGCATGCCCATATCTGCAACATATCCAGAAGTCAATGTTACTTATACAGTGGGCTTTAAAAGAAGATTTAATTTAATGCTGATATCTCCTAACAAGGCAGTTAACAGAAATTTTTCATTGGATTCTCAATAGATGGATATACTGAGTTATTTTTTCTAGAGATTCTACATTAGAGAGAGATTGGACATTGACGAAATATCTGCCATTTTCGTTACAAAGTAGATGGAACGCTGTACAACGCAATGCATTTTTATCAGTGTTTAACAGTTTTTATTCTATTAAAATTATGAAATTTTCATTTTATATGCCTTCAAAGAGTCTTTCAGAACATAAATATGAGCACATTTCCATTTTAATGAGTAAGAATTCTCAGAAAATGCATTTTTTACTCTATTTTTTTACTAATTAAAATAGTGGGCAGAGGAAGATTGGGCATGTAAGAACTTTATTTTAATTTCGCAGTATTTGAGAAAATAATTTTTAACGATTATCAGATAGAAAATGAACTATAGAATTGAATTTTTTAAAACTATCTATAATTTTTACGTATTTTAAAACAACAGTAATTATTATAATTTTCACCATCTTCGCATTGTAATTTCAGAAACAATAAAATTTGAACATATCATATACCACTCCTATTTAACTATGTATGTGATTCAAAGTTAATTTAATATGTGCTCTGAAAATATTTTATAAGTTTCTACATACTGATACTTCTCTTTGATATTATTTTTAAATATGGAAGTCTGGTAAGTATATAGTATTAGAATGAGTATTGTTATCAAAACGTTAAACGAAAGTTTAGGGGAAAAAATTAAATAGGGGCACTGCTGTTAAAAGAAACAAATAAAAAATATGAAAACAAATTCTATAAATAAATCAAAAGCCGACTACTAAGTAAAATTGTACTGCTGCCTACGTAAAACAGCTGAGTAAAAAAAATGCATTTTCTGAGAATTGTTACTCATTAAAATGGAAATGTGCTTATATTTATGTTCCGAAAGACTCTTTGAAGGCCTATAAAATGAAATTTTCATAATTTTAATAGAATAAAAAGTGTTAGATGCTGATAAAAATGCATTGCCTTGCATGGCGTTCCATCTACTTTGTAACGGAAATGGCGGACATTTCTTCAATGCCCAATCTCTCTCTAGAATCTCTAATTTTTTCATGCCAAAGTTTTATTTATCATTTGAGCAGTTTCGCATCGTCGTTATAGCTAAAATGACGTAAATTTTGTAAAAGTAAAAAGGCTGGGAGACGTCCAAAAATATATTTTTTACAATTTAGAAAATTAACAATATTTATGAGAAGTGTGTACTTTTATGTTTACTCCAGATGTGAAAAAGAACCTTATAGTCTATATCTTGTTTATTTTATGTTCTAAATTATTTTTTACATGATTAAAATGATGTATTCTAACATCTGAGTAAATATTTTTCAAATCGCAGTTATTGAATGACAGAGGGTTAAATTATTCATAAGAAATTTGAAATACAATTTGATTCCTTCAAACCTACATACATTTTAATTTATTTAAGTAAAACATCAATTGTTCGTTGCACAGTTTTCCTTCTGTTTGGAATGAATGAATCTTGTGGTAGCACTAAAATTTGATTTTCTAATTCTCAGTACACTTGCATACTTCCACTAATGTTTGTAATCTATAAATGCTGTTTGAGAAATTTTGATTTTTTGATGAAAAGTTTCTTCGATTTTCATTTTATATTGTATTTTTTTTTCAACCTTTTCTCCAAATTTAATTTTTAAAAATCTGATAGGAAAAAAAAAAAAGATCACCCATTTTATGATTTGCGTACTAATAAAAATTTTGCCCGCACTAATCTAGGGGTATCTAAAAAAAGTTTATCGCACTAATGGAAAATCGTAGTAACTGAAACCGGAATAATTTTGCTATCATTTTATAAAATAAGTGCAGATGTTAACGGGACAAGATTTTAATTTTTTTTTTTTATAAAGACTAGTTTTTACTTTCTTCTATCTTTACAAGAAGAAAGTATTGGATTCGTGAAAATTTTCGACTCCCGGTTTTTGACGGATTTACACGTTTTAGAATGCCCAGAACACGATTTGATGGTTTTTAGAAAATGTCTGTCTGTGAGTCTGTCTGTCACTCCGTCACTCTGTCACTCTGTGAGTCTGTATGTGACAAAAATTTTGTGGGCGCTCTATCTCAAGAACTAATGCACAGAATTTCACAAAACTTATTATTTAGTTATACCTTGATATAAACTAGACCTGATTAGTTTTTGGTGAAAATCGCCCAACAGGTGGCGCTGCTATGCTGCATTATTCATGATTATCGCAATAGCTCTAACTCAAGAAAAAATGCACGAATTTTCATCAAACTTCAGATTTCGTTAGTCCATGATATAAATTAGTGCTGTTTAAGTTTTGGTGTAAATCGCCCAACAGGTGGCGCTGCTGTGCTGCATTTTCACGATTTTCGCAAGAGCTGTATCTCAAGAACTATTGCACGGATTTTCATCAAACTTCAGATTTAGTTATTCCTTGACATGAATTGACGTGTAAATTAGTGCTGTTTAATTTTTGGTGTAAATCGCTCAACAGGTGGCGCTGCTATGCTGTATTTTTTGCGATTTCCGCAATAGCTTTATCTCAAGAACTAACGCTTAGATTTTCAACAAACTTCAGATTCAGATATACCTTGATATCATTTAGTGCTGTTTATTTTTAGTGTAAATCGCTCAACAGGTGGCGCTGCTATGCTAAATTTTTCAGAATTCCCGCTGTAGCTCTATCTCAAGAACTGATGCACGAATTTTCATCAAACTTCAAATTCAGATATACTTTGATATGAATTGGTGCTAAATTCATGTAATTTCTTGTACTATTTAAATGATTTAATTGACGTGATTTATATAGAAGAAAGTTTTGTGATGGCCACAACATACTAGTTTTTTTTTTTTTGTTCGATTTCTAATAGTGAGTATATTATAAGTAAGTCTAATGTCAGATGGACGTCTTTTTGCACGCTATTTTACTTACGTATTATCCTTACACAATACCGCTAGCATTGTGAAGGGATAATACGTAAGTAAAAAAGCGTGCAAAAAGACGTCCGTTTGATATTGGCCTTAAGCTGATGAACTGAGAATTCACAAACCAATACCTAGTAAAATATTAATTGATTGAATTTTTTTTACAATGTATCTTTGGACAGTTATTAAGAACTTTCAGCATTTATTCCAAGCAGAAACGAAATATTTTACATGTCTAAGTTGAATGTCTATATCCAATTTTAACGTTTTGCTTTGAAAATATTCTCAGTTAGATAAGACGTCAACAATTACAAGACATTTTTGCTTTACAACTTTGTTAATGTTGTAGATTATTATTAAAGAGATGCTTGGAAATGTTATGATAGAGATCTAACCGTCTACTATGCAACCCATGTTGCGATAATCTTTATTGTACAGTTACTTCGACATCGTATACTGTTCAACACAAGACCGTCACGTCATTGAAAAAAAGCTTATCGCATTAATGGAAAATCGTAATAACTGAAACCGGAATAATTTTACTATCATTTTGTAAAATAAGTAGAGATTTTAATGGGTAAGATTATGATTTTAATGTTTTTGATAAAGACTTAGTTTACTTTTACCCGATTGCTTATAGTGAGTAGATTATAAGTAAAGCTGCTGAACTAAGAATTCACAAACTACTACATAGTAAAGTATTAAATTGAATAACGCCTGATTGAATTTTTTGTACAATATATCTTTCGACACTTATTAAGAATTTTCAGCATTCATTCCAAGCAGAAACGTAATGTTTTCTTTGCATGTCTAAGTTGAATGAATAATATATCTAATTTTAACGTTTTGCTCATTTGATCAATAACTTTGCAAGTATTTCTAATAGAAAAGACGTCAACGATTACGAGACAGTTTTTTTTACCACTTTGTTAATGTTGTGCATTATTATTAGAGATATGCTTGAAAATGTTATGATAATTAGATATCAAAGTGCCTACTGAATATGCAACCCGTATTGCGGTAACTTTTATTTCGATATCGAATACTGTTCAACATAAGACCGTCATTGAAGAAAAAATTATCGAACTAATCGAAAATTGTAGTAATCTAAACCGGAATAATTTTACAATCGTTTTGTAGAATAAGTGTAGATCTCAATAGGATAAGTTAACGAATTTAATGTTTTTGATAAAAACTAGTTTATTTTTGTCCGATTTCTTATCGTGAGTAGATTATAAGAAAAGCTGCTGAACTGAGAATTTACAAACTACTATCTAAGTAAAGTATTAATTGAGTAACCTATGATTAAATTTTTTGTACAATGTATCTTTGGATGTTTATTAAAAACTTTAAGCATTCATTCTAAGCAGAAACGCAATGTTTTACATGTCTAAGTTAAATGAACACTATATCTAGTTTTAACGTTTTGCTCATCTGCTGAATAACTTTGAAAGTACTTCTAATAGAAAAGACGTCAGCGATTACAAAACATTTTGCTTTACAACTTTGTTAATGTTGTAGATCATTATTAGAGAAATGTTTGTAAATGTTATGATAATTAGAGATCTAAGTGAGTAACCCATGTTGTGATAATCTTTATTTTACAATTATTTCGACATCGACTACCGTTCACACGAGGTCGTCATTGATGAAAATATATTCCATAATGATGTCAAATAAAAGTTGGTATGTCATCTACAGATGCCATTTATAAAAAAGAAAAATCATAAATAATCAATTCAGACTGCATAATTTTTTAAAAGTTAGAGCACGAAAGATGGAGTAAATTGATTATGAGCAAATCTTAATGTAATGACAGCTCGGTAATTACACACGTTTAAAAATGATTACAATCGACAACAAAATATCTCGGCATGTTATTATTGAGATTCAGGTGTACCTCCAAAGAACAACTAGGTTGAGATAATCATTATATGTTAGCGCATGGCAAAACTCGCTCGCCTAATCGAGTTTGGCCGTGGTTAGGGTTACACAGGGATTAAATTCTAACAAAAAAAGTACCGGAGCTAAAATTTTCTACAGTAATAACAACCATAGTGTATCCCCCGGTCCCCTCCACCCACATATTAAAATTCTTTAAATTATTTGTGAAATTGAAAGCAATTTCGACTTCTGGAAAAGAAAATAATTAAAATATATCTACGAGGGGGTTGAATAATTACTGTCCTGAGTGTGTATAAAATATTTGTACTACGATGGTTGATGTGGAATATTGAAGCCTAATGTCTTAGATGTCTATATGCTCAATTTTAGGACCGTAGCTGCTATATTACCGTATTTTTTCTCGTTTTAAAGTGTGAGAGGTGGCCCCTAGCTTAAATGTGTGGGGGGTTGGGAAGAAAGTCAACCTGACAACGTCTCATTCACTGTCACAAATCTGTCATAGACAGGGCCGTAGCAAGGTCTTCAGAGGCCCCCCCCCAAAAGATATTTTTCGGGCCCCCCCCCTCTAAGATTTTAGAGAAATATCTATATTTATTTTTCCACCCGAGTTCCATTTTATAACAACACCAGCGCAGTTTCGCTGGTCGAATTTTCTAAAACTAACTTCAAATTGAACGAATTTGTAGGTGGGCTGCACTGCTTTCGGCAGCGTACACCCATAGGGGCTATGTCCGCTCCGATCTCGAATAATACGAAATTTTGAATTATTGTATTTTTTTTATTTAGATCCAGATTAAATTCAAATTTTCAACATTTCGTTCACGTTGCTACAGGAACAGATTTGATATTCTTACAATATGAATTTAATCAAAGGACTTGCAAAATTTAACTGAGAATTCTTCCATTTAGGAAAAAAATGTCAAAAAAATCGCCGAAGAACGCGAAAGAACGCCAAAAATTGCATAAAAATTTTCAAAGTTCATAGAGATCAAACTTTACTGATATTGGGCTAAAAGATTGAAACCAGTTTTTTTTTACGAATATTAAAAAAACTACCAGAAAAGTGAAAAAAAGCTAAAAATCACATAAAAATTCTCGAAAATTTTAAAAACAGCAGAGGACAAAATTTGGCAAAAAAGTTTGAAACTTAATTCCTTTTACAAATGTTATAAATTGCTAAGTATTGCTCATAAACAAAATAAATAAATAAAAAATATGGAAGTCGTTTTCTTATTTTTGAATTTTCTCTTCAGTTTGACAATGTCACCCGCGTGGCCCAGACAGATATTCTTTAAGCAGAAAATATTCACTTATAACAATTTTTTTCCCGCTCGGATTGGTGCCTTTTATTAAATACATATATATGTACAGATTTACTAATTTAAAAAAAAAATACTTTTGGGATGTTGTTTTCATACATTCCGGTTTTCTCCCGTTTAAAATTGTCACCCAAGTTGAAATTTAAGAAGAAAAAAATACCTTCGGATAGAAGGTACCTTTCTTTGGGCAACAAAGACGAGTTTCCTAGTAGCTAATAATAAAGACAAACGTTTGTCTGTCCAGAGTTTTTCTTTGTCTGACCAGATGTTTTTCTGTTCCATACAAAATTTGACAGGAAATATACCTGTATGCCTCAAGTTGCTCAAAACAGGTTTTTAAATTTTTTGATTCGAATTTTTTTCATTTAATTTTTTACGATATTTTTTTGTATTTTTCGAGTTTCGTGCTTTTTCCCCACATTCATAAAAGGAATCTATTTTCAATCCATCTTTCCATTTTAGCCGAATATAGTATAGTAGTCTTCTTCGATTTTTAAATATTTCGCGAATTTTTTATGTTATTTTTCAGTCTTTTAGCCTGATGTAGTAAATTTCGTCCTTTGCGATTTTTGAATTTTTCACGAACATTTTTCCCCCCTTTTTAAGACCCCTGTGATTAGAAGAGATTTTATCTCACATTTGAAGAAACTTTCGTCTTTAGAAAAGAAAATTTCTAGAAATTTTGATGCTTGATTCGCGACTTCTTCGTGTTATGAAGGAAAAAAGTCATGTGTAAAAGTTCAGTTTCTAATAGGAAAAAGTACAATGCAGCAAAGTTGGCGGAACATTCCTGTGATTTGATTTGACAAAAATGCATCTTCATATTTAGTAAGGATGTTAGGTAATTTTTATGTTAGATTGGTGAGTTTTCTATATTTTCGCGGAAAATGAGAAAATCAAATCTAAGCTTTTTTTGTGTGTGTGTTTGAATGAAAGAAAAAGTTACGGAAAAAATCCTTCAATTTACTGATTTATTTCTTTTTCTTTTTTTTTCTTGGAGAGAGAGTGTAAAAGGAACCCAGTTTCTATCTTTTATCCCAATATAGTAAAAATGTTGCCATCTGCGGCACGGATTTTTGACATCCCTAAAAGGAATCAGGTTTCAGTCTTTTAGCTCAATATAGAAAATATGTCCATAGAAATTTCTGAATTTTTTACGAACGTTTTATGTGATTTTTAGCGTATTTTTGTCTTTCACGGTGATTTTTTCACATTCCAGTTACAATCTTTTGGCACAGTTACAATCTTTTGAACATTTGAGAAAAAAAAAAAAAAAAAAAAAAAAAAAAAAAAACTGAGGCTTAAAAGTTTTGAATCTTGAGTTCCGAATTTTGCTCACTTTTAAGAGCGGCCCCAAAAAAGAAAATTTATAAAGTATTTAGAGCCTGCAAAACTTCTTTCATCTAGGCACCTTTAAAAAGAATGGTAGCTATAGAAAAAAAGGCCATGTCTGTTGTGGTTAAAAGAAGTAATAGTATTAAGAAAGTTTTTAACCTTATTGGGGCCCCAACAAGATTAAAAAGCATATTTTTAAAACATTTGAATAATAAAAATTGGGCCTAAAAGTTTTGAATCTTGAGTTTCAACCTTTCCTCACTTTTATAGGCGGCCCCAAAAAAGTCAATTAAAAAAGTATTTAGAGCCTGCAAAATTTCTTTCATCTGGGCACCTTTAAAAAGAATCGTGACTGTAGAAAGAAAGCACATTTGATTGAAGGAAGTAATAGTATTAAGGAAGTTTTCAAACTTATTGTGGCCCCCAACGAGATTAAAAAGCATATTTTTAAAACATTTGAATAATAAAAATGGGGTCTAAAAGTTTTTAATCTTGGGTTCCAGCTTTTCCTCCCGTTTATAGGGGGCCTTAAAAAAGACAATTCAAAAGAATTTAGAGCCTGCAAAATTTCTTTCATCTGGGAACCTTTAAAAAGAATGGTAGCTATAGAAAAAAAAAAAGGCATGTCTGTTTTGGTCAAAAGTAATAGTATTAAGAAAGTTTTTAACCTTGTTGGAGCCCCCAAAGATATTAAAAAGCACATTTTTAAAACATTTGAATAATAAAAATTGGGCCTAAAATTTTTGAATCTTGAGTTCCAACTTTTCCTCACTTTTATAGGGGACCCCAAAAAAGTTAATTAAAAAGTATTTAGAGACTGCAAAATTTCTTTCATCTGGGCCCCTTTAAAGAGACTACTGGCTATAGAAAGAAAGCACATATCTGTTTTGGTCAAAGGTTGAACCTTATTGGGGACCCCCAACGAGATTAAAAAGCATATTTTTAAAACATTTGAATAAAAAGATGGTGCCTAAAAGTTTTGAATCTTAGGCTCAACTTTTCCCACCTTTATAGGGGGCCCTAAAAAAGAAAATCCAAAAGAATTTAGAGCCTGCAAAATTTCTTTCATCTGGGAACCTTTAAAGAGAATGCTGGTTATAGAAAGAAAGCACATTTGTTTGAAGGAACTGATAGTATTAAGGAAGTTTTGAAACTTATTGGGACTCCCAACGAGTTTAAAAAACATGTTTTTTAAACATTTGAATAAAAATGTGAGGCCTAAAAGTTTTTAATCTTGGGCTCCAACTTTTCCTCCCGTTTATAGGTGGCCCTAAAAAAGACAATTCAAAAAGAAATTAGAGCCTTCAAAATTTCTTTCATCTGGGAACCTTTAAAGAGAATACTGGCTATAGAAAGAAAGCGCATATCTGTTTTGGTCAAAAGAAGTAATAGTATTAAGAAAGTTTTGAACCTTGTTGGGGCCCCCAATGATATTAAGAAGCATATTTTTAAAACATTTGAATAATAAAAATGGGACCTAAAAGTTTTGAATCTTGAGTTCCAACTTTTCCTCACTTTTATTGGGGGCCCCCAAAAAGGCAATTTAAAAAGTATTAAGAGCGTGCAAAATTTCTTTCATCTGGGCACCTTTAAAAAGAATAATGACTATAGAAAGGAAGCACATTAGGTTGAAGGAAGTAATAGTATAACGAAGTGTTGAAACTTATTGGGTTCCTAAGTGAGATTTAAAAGCATATTTTGAAAAAATTGAATAAAAAATGGGCTTAAAAGTTTTAAATCTTGGGCTCCAAATTTTTCGCACTTATATAAGGGCCCTAAAAAAGACAAAAAAGAATCTAGAGCCTGCAAAATTTCTTTCATCTGGGCCCCTTTGAAGAAATGGTTCCTGTAGAAAAAAAGCGCATATCTGTTTTGTTTGATAGAAGTAATAGTATTAAAGAAGTTTTGAACCTTTGGTTTCACCTTTTTCGCCCATTCATAGGTGCACCCCAAAAATACTAAAATGCCATTTTATTTTTTAAGTAGAACTTACAGCCTTCAAAAACTTTTATAAAGAATGGTGGATATAGCAGAAAAGCACATATCTGTTTTCTATTTCTAAATCTGATCAAGATCGTTGACAAAAAAAAAAAATGAATTTCGATAAAACAAAATAAAATGTTATTAAAAATACATTAAAAAAAAAAAACATTCGGCTGAAAGGTACAATAGCTCACTACTGGGCCCCTGACTTTGCTCAGGCCCCCCCCAAATGGGGGGTATGGGGGGCGGTCGCTACGGCCCTGGTCATAGAACTGCTTCAGGTCTGTCCCCATAAGCTCTAAACCAGCTTTTTCCCCCCAAGCCCCCCTTTCAAACTAGGTGCCACCTCCCACACCTAAAACGAAAATAAATATGGTAATATAGCAGCTACGGTTCTGAAATTAAGCATATAGGCGTCTAAGACATTAAACTTCATAGTAGGAGAGCTGTTGAACATTTTTTGAGTAGGTATTTGAGGCACCCTGAAAATTTGTGCAGCACTTCTTTTGTATAATGCCTGAATACAAAATCGAATGTCTGGCTGAAGGATCGTGGCCCAAAACCTGTGCCAGACACGTGTCAAGTGCCATTTTTTGACACTACCCCAAAAAAAGTATTTGAGGCACGCTGAGATTGAAACAGAATAATATTTATACTTAGAAAAAAATATTTTGAAAATGACAGACACTTTAGTCGGCCCAAAAACTGTGCCAGACACGTGTCAAGTGCCATTTTTTTGACTACCCAAAAAAGGTATATGAGGCACGCTGAGATTGAGGCACAATAATATTTATGCTTAGAAAAAAATATTTTGAAAATGACAGACACTTTAGTCGGCCCAAAAACTGTGCCAGACACGTGTCAAGTGCCATTTTTTTGACTACCCAAAAAAGGTATATGAGGCACGCTGAGATTGAGGCACAATAATATTTATGCTTAGAAAAAAATATTTTGAAAATGACAGACACTTTAGTTGGCACAAAAACTGTGCCAGACACGTGTCAAGTGCCATTTTTTGTCTGGCACAGGTTTTGGGCCATGATCCTTCAGCCAGACATTCAATTTTGTATTCAGGCATTACAAAAGAAGTGTTGCACAAATTTTCAGGGTGCCTCAAATACCTTCCCTAAAATGTTTAACAGCTCTTGGACTATCAATATTCCACATCAACCATCGCAGTACAAATATTTTATACACACCCGGGACAATAATTATTGAACCACTCTCGCATATGCAATTATACAGTGTGTTCGTAACGTTATGGTGCACTTTTGACCGGTCACAGGAAATCAACGAAACAAGATGGAAATGTGAAATCTTCACCAAATAAAGCAAAAACTCTCCAAGTTTCATACCTGTTCGATGTGGTCTCCATTTGAAACAGAGAATCACAGACGTTACTTACTCTGTTACACCAGACGTCCTTAACTGTGTGTGGGAAGAGCTTGAATATCGTTTAGATGTGTGTAGGGCAACAAATGGAGGCCACATTGAACTGCACTGAACAGATGTGAAACTTGGGGAGTTTTATTTTATTTAGTGAAGATTTCACGTTTCCATCCTGTTTCCTCGATTTCCTGTGACCGATCAAAAGTGCACCATGACTTTACTGTACATAATAAAATCAATTAAATAAACAGAGCAAAAACATTAAAAGCGGGAATGAGGAATTTTCAGAAAATCCTGCTCGCCAAGGATTTCTTTATATCAACTAGCTAAACACAACACACAACACGGTTCCGAATAATATTTAATTATTCATTAAAAATAAAGAAGTGTTAGAGCTGCGCTCCTGTGGCCTTCAGTGCAAATTAAGGCTCCTGCTCCTGCCGGCGAAGACACTCAAGAGCTAATGCTAATCCTATGGGGAGGGATTTTTCTAATATCTCGTTTGCATTTCGACATTTTTAAATAAATTTTTTTGCATTGGATAGCTTAGATCCGTCTCTACAACTCACCTTTTTTACTTTTTCGATTTTGGTTGCAGATATTTTTTAGAATGACACTTCCATTTTCAGAACCGGTTTTGAAAGTCAAAGTAACTTTATAAAAAATATCTGCGACCAAAATCGAAAAAGTAAAAAAGGTGCGATGTAGAGACGTACCTCGGCTATACAATGCAATAAAAAGAAAATCAAAAATGTTGAAATGCAAACGAGATATTAGATAAATCCCTCCCCATAGGATTAGCATTAGCTCGTGAGTGTCTTCGCCGGCAGGGACAGGAGCCTAGGTTGATCAGTAAGAAGGTTTTACAAACACGAACAAAAAACAGCAAGTAAACATAAGCAACGACGAGTAAAAATGGCAGATACTGCTTGTTTTTTTTTTGCGCAGCGCCATGTCTTCTTTGATTTTATCAAAATAGGGATGAACGGAGTTTGTTTAGCTGCGTTTGGCTCATTGCCAATCTTAGTGACAGCGTACAAGTGAAAGCCAAATTAGAACATCGGAAAATACTCATCTCAGCGTAACACGCCTTTTGATAATAGAATCGTCTCAGAGTGCTAGGCGCGGCTTTCGAAAACGAACAGTATGATTGTTGTTAATTCTGGCATTTCTCGTCGCTGTTCGGTTAACATTAAGACCGAAAACAATTGGATCTACACTTGCAAGCGCTAGATAAGACTATGATCCAACATGCGCGATACCCTACGTCACATGTGTAAGGCCTTCGGTAAAAAAGGGAGCAAAGGATTGGAGAGAAAAAGGAAAAGATAATTTAAGTTTCGTTTTCTTTTGGAACCCCTGTTCCGCTGGGCTCCGGAGCGAAAGTATTTATGAGCTCCGGTGAATTCCAACCAAAATTTAAGCATTGACTAAAAGCAAAGAAGTAACAGAGCCGGCTCCGGCGCAAAATAACTCTTTAGTGTGCAGCTTTGCACGTATGCAAGCAACAGCGTTTTGAATTTAATAGATTTTTTTTTTCGTATATACCCAATTCACACTAGAAAATGAAAATAGCAATATTTGCTTTAATTAATAGCAGACATTCCGTATGTAAATAAAGCGAAATTAACCATTGAAACTCTCTGGTGTAAAATGAGATTCTCTGGACTGCGTAATTTCTAGAACGTATTCTATCAGGGGAATTAAAGAGTTAAAGGTTAAGTTTTATAAAATAAATAATTATATAAAATAAGGTATCTGGAGGCATACTTATTAAAATATTTACTAATTTGCAATATTTTAGCGTAAAACAGCCACACGACAGTAGTTTTTACTAGCATTGCAGATGTGCAACAGAAGAAAAGATTGACGTATTATATGAAAAATGTATCTCTGATTTTTTTTCATTATTTTTACTGTGTAATAAACCTTTCAGAGAATCGTATATAATTTTTTCGAAACAAAAAAAAAAAAAAAAATCACTCATTTAAGGGTTAAGC
Organism: Maratus speciosus; assembly: GCA_963932465.1. Classification (NCBI taxonomy): domain Eukaryota; kingdom Metazoa; phylum Arthropoda; class Arachnida; order Araneae; family Salticidae; genus Maratus; species Maratus speciosus. The sequence continues at coordinate 149,668,789 of OZ010793.1, read as the reverse complement.
ATTGCGCGTTCATACATGTATTATGATCACGAATACTGTACAGTTGGTCAACACAAAACCGCCATACATGAAAAGTAGGTATATCTACGCAAGGGCATCGAGAACAAAATCCCGAAAGGGGCAAACATTTAGAACTGATGTGTCTGTAGTCCGGTGCCAAGGATGTTTTTTTGAAAAATGGAGAAAATATATATGAAATAAGATAAACTAAGAATATTTTGTCAGAAACCACCTATAAGATAATTTTTGAACATGACAATATAAAAAGCAACAAATAATAAATTTTAAAAATGCAAAAGGAAATTTCTACCAACTGTTTTCCAAAATGAAGAATGGAAATAATTGATTACATTTTTTCGTCAGGGAGGGGGAATCGCAGCCCCTGGCCCCTGTCTATAGCAGTTTTGAACATACGGTTTCAAAAAGCAACTAGAAATTGTATTTCACGGGAAGAAACAGAGGGGCGAGAACCCATTCCCTGATAAAAAATCCTTAGTTCTTTTTTTCTTTTGATGTTGAATGTTGTTTGTTGTTAAGCCACTTGAAAATAATAGATTTTTGTTATATTTTTCAAATTCGTCAAAGAAAATGAAAACTTGTCGTTAATTAAATTTGAAAATCCAAATCGGGGCAATCAATTGTCCTGCCCTATCTCCTCTCTTCCCAGGGCTGCTCTCTTCCAGGGTTCCAATGTATGTTCACATTCTACAATGGACACTAATGCTTTCTATGGAGGCTTTTCTCAAATTGAAAAAAGTCATATTCCTTTTCACCAATGAATTGAAATTTATCTGTCTATCTTTACGGAGTGTTGTGTAATCGCATACACGCACACACAGTGTTAAATAGATTAAACTAAAAGTTCGTTTTGTCACATGTTTATTCGCTATTCTGGCATATGCATACATTATCTGGTGAGCAAAAGTTTAAGCCCCAGAATCGTAGCATTACCTGTATTTTTTCGTAATGACACTAATGATTTATTTTTTGCACAATTTCACCTTTCGTGCGGCATTTGTCAGTGAATTATGCGCAAGATGAAAAAATTAAAATTATCCGAATTTCAATATCTAAAACTTTAGAAGCCGTTTATAATAAATAATAATTTCAATAGTACTTTGCTGTTATTTAAAAGATGACCGGTACCGACACCGGCCTCTATAGGTCTTTTTTAATCGCGAATACCAAAGATGGAAAGAAGAAAAGACAGAGTTATAAAAGAAAACTGATATAAAAGTTTGAGAATCATTACATCAAAATACCAAATAACATATAGCCACCCCCAGTCACCACACACAATTTAAATCTAGACGAATTTGGCGATTTCCCCTTTTATATATTTCACTTTCACGAGCAGTTAGTTATTTATGACTTTACCAATGATGCCTTCTCACGGTTTTTCGTGCATAATTACGCAGTGGATGATGGCAACACGGGAAGCGTCCGTGGTGAGCGATCGTGATTTTTCTCACCATCTTCTGCAGAGAGGTGGGCGTTTTGGGCCTTATTAACAAAAATCTTCTCGCCGTGACTCCAATTACGAAGTGGGAGCACCCCCACAGTGTTGAGCGTTGTTAATGAAGCCACATTACTCGACGGAATGAGGTGGGGACAGGAAATCACACAGCTTGGAGTGAGGAAGTTGTATCTGTTTAGTCTGCCAGGTAGGAATGGTGTGAAAGTTGATACATTATGAAAAAAGGTAAGACCGGGGCTAAACAGAAATAGATTACGGTAAAATGAACACTTATATTAAAAATAGTAGAACACTGGATAAAAAAGCAATATGCCATACAGAATCCTCCTTTGATATCTTCGTTCCCAAGATTTCTTACAGCTGTTCTCAAATCTAAATTGAATACTTTGTGACACATTTTTTAAATTAATTTTTGTTCTCAAACGTATCAAATTTGCAGATGCACTCGTTAAGAAACTATATGTACACTGTCAGAAAAATTCGTCTTTATATACTAAATTATTCGTTATTTTTAAACAAATAATTTCCGTATTCCTAGAAAACATGCTTTTTTCCGTTAATTCTCCCCGAAAGTCTGAAATAGAGGGGGAAATCCCGTTTATTCCTTGCACGCATGTATATTGTCTGTATTAATACCAAAGTTCGAATTTATTTTTAAAATGAAAAACCGAAAGTTCAATCAATTAAAATTTCTAATTTATTTAAAAACAAACAAACAAAAATAATGCTTTTGAATTTAACCCATTTTAGTCCAAGTACAGAAATTTTATAAAATGTGGTATTATTTTCATTAAAATATGCTTAACCCATTTTAGGCCAAGCACAGAAATTTTATAAAAGGTGGTATTATTTTCATTGAAATATGCTTAAAGTACATTCATTAAGACAAAAAAAAAAAAAAAGTTTCGTGCATGAAAAACAATATTTTATTTGAGAAATAAAATGCATTCTCCATTTTCATGCATTCGTTTCAATGGTGCGCTAACGCACCATTAAATTTAAAATTAATATTTTTTTCAATTTTTTATGATATTAGTTTTATTGTTATTTTACTTACAGAACTTGCAACTTTAATCCATTATACGACTAATCTCAAGTGGAATAATTATACATTTTCAAAAAGTCGAATTTGTCAATAACCGTTTCAATTTTAAGAAACTAGCGTATTTTGAAAATTTCATAACAAAAAGTGTTTACTCCAATTGAAATACTGATATTTTATAGATATCTCCAGAACCCTTAACAATAGCAGAAAAATAAAATTAATGAAAAATATTCGTCACAGTGTTAATATAAAAATATTTATTGAAATGGTGCGTTTACGCACCTTTGGCCGAAAATGGGTTAAATTACATTCATTAAGACACAAGAATAGTTTCGTGCATGAAAAATATTTTATTTAAGAAATAAAATGGTGCGGATACGCACCATTGGCTAAATCAATGAACATATCGTTTAGTTGAACAATTGTATTAAAGTCGAATTTTTATATATTTTTAATGAAATCTTCGAAACATTTTGGATGCAAATGCACTTGGCATTTGAGGCACAAATAAATCGTGTGGTTTTTGCACACTTTACATCATCTGCGGGCTTGTTTTTCATGCTCACTTATGGTATGTCCGATTCTATCAGTATTTCTTTCGGTAGAGCTGTGGATGATGGAGACTTTTATTAGGATGTGTCATTTGTAATGTATTTTCATCAAATAGATTGTTCTTGCATTCAGATTGTAATAGGGCAATCGCTATATAAGATCTAAAGCCTAAAAGTACCATTTTCGTGTTAGTAGAAATTCTATGCAGCTTCCATGAATTTATTATAACGCTATCAATGTATTTGTAAATAATAGCCTCCACCATTTCTTACCTAGAATCTTTATGCGGTAATTAACTGTGACGTTGTCATGTAGGTCAACACCTCCCATATGCTTATTGTAATCCAAAATAATGTTCGGTTGTGAAATGACAACTTCTCTTCTTTCTTTGCGCTTGTATCGTTTGGCATTTATAAGAGACAAAATGATCCTATTATTCGTAACAGTCGCTGCCACAGCATTGTCGTTTGATTTGATAGCGCATGTTTCTGCATCCTTGTTGAATGCAAAATCATAGGAACCACGAGGTTTTTTTTTTTCATAATTTTGGAGTTATCTAATATACAACCAGCTATGCTATTTTTGCAAGCTATTCCAGATGAAAAAAAAAAAAAAAAAAAAAAAAAAAAAAACATTTTCTTTGAAAATATCGAATAAACCGTAAGAAGAGAAAAAGCTATCAAAATAAATTTTGTGCATTTCAGGTTTCGGAACAATGCTAAGTAACTTCAGAACAGCATAATGGCATATTTTGTAGATCACTGCTAGTCTCAGCACCTCCATAAAGAATGAATTAGAAAAGGTATCTGTCAGATGAGCACAAGTACCAAAGTTTGAATCGAAACCTTACTGGCTTCCCCTTTATAAACATTTTTGAGGAATGCCTTCCAAGATAAGGCAGTATACCTTCGTCAATTGACAAACGTTGAGAAAATATTCCAAATTCTAGATGCTTTTGATTTATGTGCATAAAAATTGGCGTAATTTTGGAAATTTGTCTGTCTGTTAGGCAGGAGTTATTCGACAAATGGATATTTTGTTATATGATTTTAAATCTGTTTCGACTCATGCTTTTCCGAATTATTGGCAGTCTTTTATCCTCATCTAAAGACCAGTAGATATGTGTTTGAGGAAGTGTGTGGTATCCAGAAAGAATTAGTATACCCAAAAATCTTTTCAAATCGGTTGCAGAAAACTGGAAATCATGTCAAATATTTCTATAGGCGATTCGCCATCAAGTTTTTGAATCAGCATTTCAAATTGCCCTTTTTCATCGGATGATGGTGAAGTAGAATACGTTGGATGAATGTTTTTTTTCTTATTTAGGCAATATTTTCGATTTCTTTTGCTTCTTATTATCTTTAGAAGTTGTTTTTCTACACTTATTGTTCATTATTATTTGTTTCCTTCGCTGATCATTTTTATTTTCTTTTTTTTAGGTATGTGAAAGTACTTTAACAGGTTTACCACGCTTCAGAGAATTTTCCAGGTGAAATATCACTATTTGTTTATAGAAAAATAAACCTAGATTAATCGCACGAAATTTCGCCTTATTTAAGGAGATATATTTTATAAGAAAATACTGGTATAGATTAATTTCCTGACCAGGAAATTCCCTGAAGCGTGGCAACCCTGTTTAATCATTTTCAGAGTCCTCATTTAACTTTTCATTTGCTATATCAGTTTTTGTATGTAGCTCAAAAGTACTTGCAAGATCTTTTTCTAATGGCTGCTCAGCTAGAACATTATCATCCACATCTTCTTCATCGGTGACACTATCTACATCAGGAGGAATATACACAGCATCAACTGTATCATCAGGATGTCTCCAGAGCTGCCTAAGGCGCATCCCACACTGAGACGACAAGCGACATGTAGCCGCAACATGTAGCGCAAAAACCGGTCTAAACAAAGAACGAAGGTGTTTTAAACCAGTTTTTCCAGCGAATTCAAGCGACATGTCTAATGTGTCGCCTTAGTGTGGGATGCGCCTTAGTTGTCAAAGGCACTCGTCGTCTTGTTGCCATCTAAAAATTTAATAAATCTTAACTCAACACGTAAGCTAAGTTTCAAATGCTATTATTATTTACACATAAACATATATATTTTAAAAAAAAACTAAGAAAATTAATATGAATAACTTACTTGAAACTGCAAAATATGGAATCGGACGCAATTTCAATAACACACAATTCTTTTCAGTGCACATGTCTTTCTCAATAGATACTACTGTGAAAATCAATCACCTCAAATCGTCGTGTGGCGCCATGTATTAAGTAAATTTAAAAGAAACCACTCTAACTTTGCAATAAAATTCTGAAACCTTGCATAAAAAGCGGGCTTTCAATTTTTGCCTCTTTTTCATGCATTCGGACAGATGTTTTTTATGTCATTTGCTTTTTTATTATTTTATTTACAGAACTTGCAATTTTAATCCGTCATAGAAACATGTGATTAATCTCAAGTGCAATAAATATACATTTTCAAAAAATCGAATTTGTCAATAACCGTTTCTAGTTAAAAAACTAGCGTATTTTGAAAATTCCTCAACAGAAAGTGTTTACTACAACTGAATTACTAATATTTTATAAATGTTTTCAGAACCCTTAAAAATAGCAAAAATAAAAATAAATAAATAAATAAATACATAAATAAAATAAATAAATAAAATTAGCGAAAAATATACGTCACAGTGTTAATAAAAAATATTTATTGAAAAGGTGCGTTTACGCACCTTTGGCCGAAAATGGGTTAATAAAGTAGCAATTTTCTCATTCATTTAAACTTATTCGCAATTTATTTTTTAGAGTATTAAGAAAAATATTTGCATGTAAAATATTCTCTAAACGAACACATTTAAAAAATAACAGTAGTTCAATCAAGTTAAAATAATCGATTTTATTTTAAAAAGCAAATATTTCTTCTGGAATTTAATTAAAAATATAATATTCATATTTTACATCTAACAATCAAATTATGTCATATTAAAAATATGTCTAATGTAATATTTTTTATCCTCTATTATTCTATAACGGTTAAAACACCAACTGTATTTCATGACGACGAAATGTCCCTGCAATTCAGTTTAAATTTCCAAGTTTACCGAACAAGAAATTTAATAAGCCTCACCAATCTCCCATTTGAAGAAACCCGTATCTTCATTTTAAACTCGCACTCTTCCAAGTGCTGACTGGCCGCCGAGTGGTTAAGATGCTCGATTCAAAACGCGCGATCCTAGGTTGAAACCCAAGAGAATCAACGGAAGAAGGAGACACGTATTTTTTAAAAAAAAAAAAACTCCTTTTTTTCAGATTACGGAAATTTTCTGTCCTAGAACGAGAAAAAGGGACATTTCTTCAATTCTCGGATATATACCGGTAGCAGTGCTGCCAGGAGAATTACTGTGAATTGAAGAAAGTATTTCTGAGAGTGTAATCATACTGTTTTTTGCTAAAGGCTGAATATATTTCGGAAAAGGTTATCAGTTTTCGTTTTGAAAACATTTCCGGGTGCGACAGTGCAGTTCTGAGACAACAATCGCCTATATCTCAAGATGCAATTCCTTTATCGGAAAATGAAGAAGAAAAGCTACTCGATTACGATTCAATTTAATAATCGAGCTTTCATGTTCTAAACTAAGTGAGAAAATGTGTCAGAAAGTTTCGCGTTGCAGGGTTCGCACGCTATTAAGCCACGCCCCATTTTGTAAGGACTCTACCTCCAGTAATCGCATAAAACTATCCTCTAGCTAATGAATCATGAAGAAACTGATCTTTATAACAATACTGATGGTAGAGTCCTTACAAAATGGGCCGTGGCTTTATAGCGTGCGAACTCTGCGTTGTTGATTGGGGAAAAATAATTTTTTGGGAACCGCCTTGGTGTTGGTCAGTGATATCTCAAATTTCTCTCACTAATGTTAAGTCTATAAGACTGGAATGCATTACTTATTTTTAAAATATCTCACTAGTATATGAATATTTTTACTTCTTTTTTTCTGTCTACTCACCTTAAAAGATCTCTCTCTCTTTTTTTTAGCTTACAAATATTTCTAAAATATATGCTTAATTTTATTTGAAGTATGATTTGAATGTATGATGAAGTATGTGATCTTATTCACAGCTCATCAACCTTTAACACATAAAATATTAAATTAAGCGTATATTTTATTGGGTGATTGCAAAAGTTCGTGCCCTACTTCATAGATGGCAGTAGCTTGCAATTTTGACCGTGCTGATGTTTCTTTTATAACCACTAGGGGGCTCGCCCCCCCAACGATCTGCGCTCGCCAACCCCCGTCCAGACACCGCAGACTCTAAATGCACGCTAATTTGATCGGCTTTAAAAAGATTTCGAAAGATTGAATTATAATTTAAAAAACAGTGGCGATCTCCCTATAAACGGATTTCTATTCATTTCTCTTTTATTGGGGAATTTTAACGCCAAATCCGCTGCGGTACTACTTGATTATCCAGTCGACCAATTTCGCCAAATTATACAAATTGACATAATTGTTATTTTAAATAACGTAAGAACAAATAAATTAGTACAACATTAATAAAAATACAAATAAAACGTCGAAATCAAAATAACTTGATGACGTAGACACGTGTAACAACATTTCAAAATAAGCTAATATAAAAGGAATTAAGTAAACAGAGTCTTTGTCTCCTGGTATTTTTTAACAAAGCGAAAAGAAAGTTCTTTTAAATGAGACATTTTAAATTAATTGTTTTTAATCTGACGTAATTTTGACCAAGCTATTCTTTCTCTTTTAAATATTCACGTGAAAATACTTTTGTTAGAAATGAAATATTATGTGCGCTTTCCTAACAAAAATAGTTGAAAAGATCCTCTCAAAATATCAAATAAATGTCTAGCACAATTTCTAAATTTAAACTGTTTTGCAATATTATTTTGTGTTCATTTTATGTAATAACTGTAATGTGACGTAAATATGACGTAATTTCTCCTATTTAAGACTTCTAACGCATCTTAATGAATTTATTATTTTACAATATCCTTTCTCTTTTAAAATTCACGTGCATACTTTTTATGACGTAATTTTCAATAAGTTCCTGCTTTTTATACGCAATTATTTAATTTTAATTTGAAAGTATCTTTTCTATTTATAATAGTCACGTGTAAATAAATTTTTAATTTGAAGCAAACATTATTGTTTCCGTTGTTTATACAGTTGGCAACAGGTTAAATTAGTACAATTTTCTAAAATAAGTAAAAAATATCTCTCGAAATGCTGAAAATTTGAATTTAAAATAGAAATAAAACCTCGAAAAATCAGTCAAATTAAAAAAAATAAATGAATTCTTCACACCGGGAAATTATAATGTATAAAATAATCTAAAAATTATTAAATTCCGATGTACAGTTTTTGCTCCTATAAAACATTTTTAGTGGAACGATTTTGTCCAACTTTAGCATTAAATATCTCTTAAAATAATTCTTCGATTTGAAAACTGTCTGCATCAGCGTGTTTATCAAACATTTCTGTATAATACTACCGATTTTCATATTTTTGTATGCATTATTTTTCTTAATATTAACGAAGAAAGACCTCCGGTCACAAAAAATTCAAAACCGGCGGCGGTGACAGCGGTAGTTACTTTTTTTTAGAATAGAGAGATATTATTAACTGACAGTTGTTATCTACATGAGTCGTGAGTGAATATAACATTTAAAAAAAACTTTTCTAATTAATTTGTGTGCAGGGTTAATTATCCAAAATGGAAAATGAAAAGTTACATTTTCGTCATGTTATGTTATAATGAGTTTAAAAAAGGAATGAGCGTTGGACGTGTTTCAAAAAATATTTAACCCGTGACCACCGCTAGCGGTCTCACAGACCGCTGCATTTTTCCATTTTCACAAATTTTCAGTTTAACTATAGATGCTGGTTAAATTTTGTTTTATTTGGAGTCATTTTACTTTCACTAGAGACTTTTGAATAGCTGAATTTTAAATATAATAGTCCTGTACATGAAGTTTAGTACAGAAATAGTTTTTGAGAGTTAAGATAGCATTTTATTAATCTTTAGATTACGCGGTCTGACAGACCGCTCACGGTAGTTAAGCAACAGTATTTGTCTCTTCAGTTACGGGTTAAGATGTTTATTTGGATCGTGATTCCGCTCTTAGTACGGTTAAAAAGTGGTTTTGTCGATTTCGAAATGGAGATTTCAATCTAAAGGATAAAATTCGCTCTGGGCGATCTTCTGGCAGTGATAATGACAATCCGTGATTTAGTGAATAATAATCCACGGATTACTACTGAAGAGATTGCTGAGGGACTAAATTTTGACAATTCGACTGCATTTCGCCTTTTAAGCCTTACCGGCACACTGTGTCCGGGTCGGGATACCTGATTTTAATTCCAAACTTAAGAACGGCACCAAGAATATTTTTTGTAACATTTTGCTTTTACTATGGACATTAAAAGTATCAGGTTTTTAATTTCTAAAAAAGTCGTTTTAAAATTCCGGTGTCAGTCAATCATTTCATCATTTTACAAATGAAATTGCCTGTGGCTGAAAGGATTAAAACAACTTGGGAACACTTCGAAACTCGATGCATCGGAAATCGGGCACGAATTTTTACAATCACCCAACAGAAATATTTTGTCAAGAAATAATAATGCATTCTTTGAGAAGAATATACAGAAACAAAGAAGTTTAAAATATCAATTTTCTGGGGAGATATTTTTAAAATACGAATGCATTTATTCCACGCCCATACACTGTAAAAAAAAATTCCGTTAAAAAACGGAAATACTACTGGCAATCCAGACGCCAGTACTATTTCCGTTTTTTAACGGAAATTTTTTTTCCGTAAATTCTAGAAAATCTTCCGTTTTTTCACAAAATTTTTCCGTTTTTTTTTTTTTTTTTTCGTATATCCGTATTTAAAGTTTTTTGTTTCAAAGGGAAAAAAAAATATTATACAACTTTTCGAGAAACTTACACCTTTATGAATTTCAACGGTCACGTTTATCAAGGTAGCGTACCTCTAATTTATTCAAATAACAGTAATGAAACAACACTTACCTAGGGTGGAATCGAACTGGGGAACCGGAGAGTACCAGATTAGCGCCCTTATCCACCATGCCATGGGGACTCGAGTTACGTTTCCAAATGTCGTTACTTATTTCAGATGCTTTTTATGAAGTAAAGGCACGGTGTTAAGCAAGGAACGTATTTTCGTTGGAGATATTTTTCAACTGAGTGTACAATTCTGAATATTTCCATAATTTTGAAAATTTAGCTTTTTAATTTCATGCTTTAAAAAAAGAAAAAAATTAGTCTTTAAAATATTACGTGCATGAAAGAATGTATTATAAGTAATAATTGCTTCTTTTTTGCAAGATTTTAAAAATTTTATTGTACTATTATTTTTATTTATTTATTTGTATATACATCTATACTTTCGTTATTATGTTTCAGATATGTTTTAAGTTTTATGTGCGAATCCGTTAAAGTGAATAGATTAAAAAATATTAAAATTAAAAATAGAGTTTTTCAATTTTTTTATTAAATAATAATAAGTATTATTTTAAAATCATTATGAAAAATAAACTGTAACATTTCCTTCTCTACTATCTGAAACTTAAAAAGAATTAATAAAATTCATTTAAATATCAGATTATTTTTTTTAAATATTGTAAAAAAAATTTTTAAAAAATTTTAAAACATTTTATTTAAAAAGAAAGAAAGAAAGAAAAATACTACAGTGTTAGTTTTAAAAATAAAATTTCAGCTAATTGACAGCCAAATATTGGCATTTTTGAAATTTGAAATTGGGGAGGAGGAGGCGGGGTCGTAAGTCAACGCCAAAGACATAAAATTAGAGATAATTAATAGCTAAATATTGATATTTTTGAAATTGTGATATTCAAAAAGGGGGTGGTGTTAACTTAGCGCTCCCTATTTGTAATTAAAATATCTTGATACATAAACATTACCTTTATCAGACAAATAAGATATATTAATTTATTTCTAATTGAATGAGATTGCTCTTTTATTTTTTAACTTAATTAGTATTACAATTTAAAAAGAATTATTATTGTAAGAATACGAGTATTTAATGCCCCCTTCCCCCCCCCCACCACCACCAAAAAGAAAGTATTACATGCATATAAAATAGGAACAATTATGACTCCTTTTCAAAATTGCATGCATTTAAAAAATAAAATTTCTATCATAATTTCAGAAATTAATCGTTTTTTTTCAATTAGAAATAATATTTATCGTATCATTTTTTAATTACTATATTAAACGAATAACAGATGAAAACAGTTATTTAATATTTAATAAGTTACTTGATATGTTTAATTTTTTATTTGATACAAATTAAAAAAACAACTGAATAAATTAAATTGGAATTTATACGGCATTCTATGTGGCCTTAAATTCGAAAGATAAAATAAATTATATTAAATTTTAACTGATATATGAAAAGATATTAATTCATATTTACTTAAAATAAAGAAAAAAAGGGGAAAAAAGAAAAGAAAAGAAAAGAGAAATAGTGACTAACCAAGTCTTAAACGTAAACATATGTTCACACTACAGCAATTCATTAATCCGCATTCCAACTAAACACAGCGCCACTATATACAACACAGACGTCAATTACGGAAATTGTACTGTTTTGAAAGAATGATGAAATATTTTTGTAAAATTTACAGAAAACCTTCTTCATTTTGATCCGAGAACGGAAAAATTATCCAATTACGGAAATTGTACTGTTTTCAAATGAAGATGAAAGTATTCCGTAAAATTTAACGGAAAATATACCGGATTTTTAAGGATTTTTTTTACAGTGTAGGTTTAACATTGGCAGGGGGAAATTGAGACCTCAGTAATCAATACCCTTAAGGGTGTTCTCAAATCCAAAAGGTCAACTTTATGAAATAAGTTTTAATTTATTTTTGTTCGGAAAAGCATGACACTAGCAGGTGTTGTTGTTCAGAAACTATGTAATCGAACTGTTTTTTTCGTTTTTTTGCAAACGCAATAGATCTTTCAGAAAATAGTGTCAAAGTGGGCATTTTGAACCGAATTTCCGCGTGAAGGAAGGAAGAGAATTCAAGAGCGGGCGAAAAACGTGTTTGTCACGTGATCAAATTCGCTTTGATTGATGAAAAAATGGAAAAAACAGTTCAATTCCAAATCGCTTCCATGGCCAGGCTTTCCAATTTTATATCTTTCCGTTAAAAAAGGAATTTGTAAATTGTCAAAACTTTTTGCTCTTGTTGAGCAGAGCAGTTAATAACAGCCTTAAGAGGTTACTTCAGTCAAAGGAAAAGACGCATTCGCTAATACTAATCCTATATGGAAGAAATTTATAAAGATATCTCGGTCGCATTTTGACATTTTTAAATGATTTCTTTTGCATTGAACAGTTGAGATCGATCTGTATGCAGGCCGTTTTTCCCGTTTTCGATTTTGATTACCGATATTTTTATGAGGATGCTTTTATTTTCGAGACCGGTTCCGAAAATGAAAGTGTCCTCATAAGAAATACATGTAAACAAAATCGAAAAAGTAAACAACGGCCTTTGTACATATCGATCTCAACTATTCAATGCAAGAGAAGTCACTTAAAAATATTGAAATGCGACCGAGATATCTTTATAAATTTGTTCCATAGGATTAGCATTGGCGAACGGGTCTTTTCGTTTGACTGAAGTAGCCTCTTAAATGAAAAGTTTGAGATCTCTCTTCCATGCCTTAGTGACGTTTAGGTTTTTGGTACTTATACTGATAATTATCATATACCAAATCAAAGTATTTCAATGAAAACCAGATTTTATATCAAAGTTTTTCACACATTAAGTTTAACAAAATAAAAAAAAAAATAAAAAAGCTTGGGCATAGAACGTTCAACCGCACTCAGCAGCATTGTGTGTCGTTGGTTGATAAGGGGTTATCTCAATAAAATTTCAAAATTGGATGAACAGATAAAAAATGATGTTTACTTCTTTAGACATACCATAACTCCATAACTTGGGTTTACTTGAAACCAGTGGAGGACTACTTGGACAGAAATAAATAATGTTATAAATCAGTCCTGGTTCTCAATGAGGTATTTTGGCAAGTTCAGTTTCATAAAATCTTTACTTCTCAACCCTTTACGACCGGAAGATTTTTGGTAGAATTGAAAAGTTTTGGTGGTTTCCCCTAATTAATAGGATCATATATGGTTGAAAAAAAAAAAAATCCCTGCCGGCCCGGCCTACAGGCAGAGGTAGATTTCGAAGTCAAATATACTAATTTCACAAACAAAAACTAAATCATGATTATAGATAAATCCACTTTAACAATTTTATCTGGCCGCTCTTGACGAGTTTTTATTTCATTTTCATATAATAGCTGGTTTTATCAGAATCATGTTAGGGCGGTATTCAAAAAAATACTTTTCCATGCTCAACAACTCGAAATTTTCTGGCATAATTCCAGATTCATTTTTAATTAAAAAAAAATATGAAACTTGCTGACGTGATTTTTGAAGAGATTTATAAGCGACCTGTGTTTTTATTTTTTGTTCAATTAATTAAAACTTGATATATAAACAATTATTTTCTCAGAAGGACAATATTTTTCGTTTCTAACACAATCGCTTCGGGAAATTCCGTTCAAAATGCCCACTTTAACATCATTTTTTGAAATATATTCTGCCTCTATCTAAAAATCGATTATTACTGTACATTATATAGTTTCTGAATAAGCGAATCTACCAATTAAATGCGTTTGAGAGCAAAAATGAATTTAAAAACCAGTCAGAAAATAATCAGTTTGGATTTAAGCGCATCCTTAATACAATGATTTTTCCAACACAATCCGCTTCGGTAAATTCGGTTCAAAATGCCCTTTTTAACAGCATTTAAAAAAATATATTCTGCCCCTATCAGAAAATCGACCATTACGGTACATTATATAGTTTCTGAGTAAGAAAACGTACCAATTGGAAGCCTTTGAGAGCAAAAACGAATTGTAAAATGAGTCAGAAAATAAGCAGTTTGGATTTGAATACACCCTTACTAAGATCATTTTTTACTTCAACCGGTATGTATTTTTAATTTGTTTTTGCTCTAAGAATTGGTCCTATCCAAAACTTGTCTATATAGATGTTGTAGACAATATTAAGAAGATATATGATAAATTCATGGGGATTTTATATCTTTTGAATTGACGGAGTTATGGATTTTTTTCTTCTTCAAACCCCCTTTTTGTTTTCGTTTTTAATTTTTTTTTGCGGTACGAATTGGTCCTATCAAAAACTTGTGAATATAAAAGTTATAGATAATGTTAAGGAAATTCATGATAAAATTAATTGGATTTGATGTCTTGAGAATTGACGAAGTTATGGATTTTTTTCTTCTTCAAACGCCCTTTTTGTTTTCGTTTTTAATTTTTTTTTGCGGTACGAATTGCTCCTATCAAAAACTTGTGAATATAAAAGTTTTAGATAATGTTAAGGAGATTTATAATAAAATTAATTGAATTTGATATCTTGAGAATTGACGAAGTTATGAATTTTTTTCTCCCAAAAACCCTATTTTTTGCGCCCCTTGAGCCCATTTTTAACTTTATCAAAAATCTGTGATACATAAATTTTTGGCCCTATTTTTAGAAGTAATAAAAACTTTAAACTGATTTGATATGTACAAAAATTAAGAAGTTATGGGGGTTTTTCTGTTTTCACAAAACCCCTCCCTATTTCCCTCCCCTTGGTCCGATTTTGCCCATTAACGAACTTGACCGAGATTTTATGCCCATTGATTTTATGTATCAGTTTGGAAGAGATTGGTGCAGAATTACGAAAGTTATCGTGTCCAGAAGAAAGTGATATATATAGATAGATAGATAGATAGATAGATAGATAGATAGATATATATATAAAGTTTTTTACTGAGGGTTGTTTTGGGTTCTAGGGGTCATGATCGGTGTAGATCTGCAAAAATTTTTCAGAAATTCCAACATAGGAACGATCCCAATAGGTAGTATTTCATACGAAATCTACCTAAAATCCAACGTCAGGCTATGCCAGGGGAGGATCCACGCAATTGTGTGGGCGCTGGTTCGACTTTATGTCACAAAAGAAAGAGGAAAATGTTTTTTTTTCATTTTCTTTAGGTTTCTTTTCTTTCTTTAGGTTCCATCTTATATACATACTTATATTAGAGGATAACACAACAAAATTCGGATAGAAGATTAGAGAACATAAACCTGCGATGATTGTGTTTTTTAATTTTTGTAATTACGTTTTATGTATTTTTTTACGCTGTGAATAAGAAAATTACCCCCACTTTTAACGATTATATCAGGATTTTTCGCAAATTTAAGGTTATCGCAAATTTAAGTTTTCGTAAATTTAAGGTTAAAAAATAGTGAAATATCTGATACTATAAAATATATGTCAGACGTGTTTATTCAGTTTAATTTTATTTAATTCAATAATTTATTCAATTTTTTGGCTTGTACTGGGTTTCTTACAGTTAAACAGCTCAGAGGTCCGATGTGGTTGGGAGGGGAGAGGGGAACAATTTTAACTTTGAAACTTGCGATTTGAGAAAAATGCTGACGTGATGGTTTAAAATTAAGGTCATTTTCGGATTCAGCGCTAAAAAATACATTAGAATCAATTTTCAAAAGCTAAAAAACATGGCACAACCCAAAATTTGAAAGACAGTGTAATCTAACACTATTTTAAAATATGTATCATTTTGTAAAGGATTGAGGCTGTTGTTTTCATTCTTTTATTTAACAAAAATTCTGTTTCCTATTGTGAAGGTCAGGTCTTATTCGGATAATATCACTATCACGCTAGCGGCTGATCGTGAACTCCAGAACTCCTCACGTGTTAATAAACTTAATTACTAATTTGAAGATCTCAATAAAATTTCCAAATTGGATGCACAGATAAAAATTTATTTTTAGTTCTTTAGATACATGGTAATTTGGGGTTATTTGAACCAAAATAAATATTGTTATAAATGAGTCCTGGTTCTGAAAGAGACATTATGGCAAATTCAATTTCTCAAGAGCTCACTCTTATAACACTGCCATCACGCTAGCGTAGATCGTGAATTCACATCAGAGCTCATCACGTGTTAATAGACTTAATTACTGCTTTGAAGATCTTAACCCAGTGGTCCCTAACGTGAGGCGTATGCCCCACAGGGGGGCAATTTCAGATTTGTTATTAACCCATTTGTGAGGGTTTTTTTGTCTTTTTTTAATAAAAGTGATGTTGTAAACTTAAATATAATACATGAGAATTTTAAAATACCTGAATAAAAAGGAATTTTCCAAAAGTTCCCCGTTAAAAGTTCAAAACACAAATATTACCAGAATAATTATACGAAAATTTTTGTTGGATATTTAGACATCTTTTATATACTTAAAAACTTTTTTTTAATTTTGCTGGATTTAATATTATTTCAGTTTTACACACCTTTTTTTTTTTTTTTTTTTTTTTTTTTTTTAACTATTTATTGAAGCTTGTATTTCTGTTCACAGAGAATGTGCCCCATACAGGAACTTTACCATATGAAATTACGTAAGGGTATATCTAAAACTGACTACGTTAAACACATTTAATTTAAATAATGTTTGATATTAACGAGATACTACTTGAATAAATTAAATAAGTCCCAAATGAGCATCACAGAAGGAAGTGGAAAAAAGTAAACTTCTTATGGCTCATGTGCAGATCACATACACAATGGTTAAACATACAACATGACATATGCATTTTAAAATTTAAAATACGATAGCAAATGTGGCAAACTAACGATAAGGGGCTGTGCATATATAACGTTATCACTTTTTTGGCAATTTTAAACCCCCTCCCTCCCTTATGATATCATACGTTATCATCCCTCGACCCCCCCCCCCCCCCCCCCCGTAATGATATCGTTATCAATGTCTAAAAATTCTTTTCATTTTTGAATTTTTTTATTTTGCTTGGAGTGATATACAAATATGGCTACATTTATTTTTCGCATACTTCATTGATTAATATGAAGAGAACTCAATAAAATATCACTTTATATATGAAAAAAACTTTTTATCAAATAACACTTAAGAGGCTACTTCAGTCAAATGAAAAGACGCGTTCGCTAATGCTAATCCTATGGAAGAAATTTATAAAGATATCTCGGTCGCATTTCAATATTTTTAAATGATTTCTTTTGCATTGAATAGTTGAGATCAATCTGTACAAAGGCCGTTGTTTACTTTTTCGATTTTGTTTACAGGTATTTCTTATGAGGACACTTTCATTTTCGGAACCGGTTTCGAAAGTAAAAGCATTCTCATAAAAAATATCTGCAATCGAAATCGAAAAAGTAAAAAACGGCCTGCATACAGATCGATCTCAACTATTCAATGCAAAAGAAATCATCTAAAAATATTGAAATGCGACCGAGATATCTTTATAAATTTCTTCCATAGGATTAGCATTAGCGAATGCGTCTTTTCATTTGACTGAAGAGCCTCTTAAAAGAAATATTTGCTATTTAAAAGTATTTTATAATAGCTTTTTGTTACATAATACATTCAACAGTAATAATGTTTTCTTGCACTTGACCCCGCTCGGAGGGGGGGGGGGGGGAGACAGAACTTCTTATCACCAAAACAGGTGGACAACATTCTTTCTCTTTTATTTATTAGTAAACACAGGTATCATTTGAAACATACTTCGCATATGGTTTCTCGAACAGTGAATTATACACGCGTACACATGTGACAGAAGAAATAGGAAATTTGGAATTAAATAATTTTATAATCATTTAATGATTTTAATAATAGACTTTGTACTTTCTTATGACTTTGTACTTTCATAAAAATAGATAGCAGACTAAAAAAAGATAACATTCTATTTTGATGTAAAGGCTAAGTTATAAATAAAAAGAGAAAATTTTGGTTGGATCAAAAATGATAACGATATCAAAAGACGAACCCCCCCCCCTCCCCCTAGAGATATCTAACGATATCATTTGCCAGACTCCCCCTCCCCCCTAAAATGATAACGTTATATATGCACAGTCCTAATGGGTAAAAGGAAGCCCGCTATCAAATAAGTATGTTATAAAGAGAAAGGAAAACTTCTACTTAAAATTGATTAAGGCGCTAATCTAGAAATGTTATTTGTGAATTATGTTATTCATACAAAACATAAAAACGTTTATAAATAGATTTCATTTCCTAGATTTTGATGTTCGGTATTCAAAAAAGCAAAGAAAATACGTCTATAAATGTATGTTGTAATGGAATGGAACTACTTGTAAAATTCAAAGAATCTTTTATTAAACATAAAAATACAGATGAACAGGAAACACAAAGAAAAAAAAAAATCCTTTCAGGGCATTATATTCAAACAGGAGATCCGTCTTCCTAATTTCCCGACAAGTTTTCCAGCGGTCAGCGCGGAAGGATACAGTTACGATAATTTTGGTCCGCATTAATGGCAAAGCAGTGGCGCATCCAGGATTACGTTTTGGAGGGGGCTAGCATATTTTAGAGGTCTACATGTATCACATTTGGCCCGGCCCGTTGCCGAGCTCTGTCTAATTTTCTTTCATTTGATTCGATGGGACATGCCGGATCGGGTCTTGACTTACATTTTTTATGCTGATTTGAGCAAAGTCGTAACCAGCTAGATGAAGGTCTAGAAAGTTTTGGTGGGGTTA
The DNA here is from genome assembly GCA_963932465.1 of Maratus speciosus. Lineage (NCBI taxonomy): Eukaryota > Metazoa > Arthropoda > Arachnida > Araneae > Salticidae > Maratus > Maratus speciosus. The sequence continues at coordinate 149,650,003 of OZ010793.1, read as the reverse complement.
ACTCTGAATGCTTTTAACATGTTAAATAATGCAATAGTGTACTAAAATATATCTTAGTTTTTGCGATTCTTCGGTTTGTTTCAGTATTTGTATAATTTTAAAGTGTGTTTGCAATCAAACGATTTAAAGTTTTATTACTAAACAAGGGGTTGCACCGCACGGGGTCTTAAATTTTAAATTAGTAAATTTTAAACATGCTAATATTTTGAATTTCATAATAAAATTCATAAAAGAGAAAAAATTGCGTAACAAAACCAATATTTTTTCAAAAAGTCTGATTTTTTAAGGACCTATTAAAAATAATTTTTGAAAAATTTAAATATCTAGCTTAATCCTGGTGTCTGGGAGGGGCTTCGGCCCACTTAGCTCCCCCCGTGGTGCGCCATTGTGGCAAAGTATGCTGTTTATAGCATTCCCATACATGATTAGGGAATCATTTATTAAGCTGATAAGTATAGCTTAATTAGGTAAGCATAAATTAAGGTATAAGTAAATAAGAACACTAATATCTAACACTGACAAAGCGTACTATTTTTTACCTTTGCCTTGCATGCATCATTTGCCTTGCAGGCTTCTGACCATCGGCCGATTCGGAACTCGTGTTACGTATGGAGCTCAGTGTATTCAGGTATTAAGTTCCAGTTCCAGTTGAGATCTAACACAACCGTTTATAATAACAAATTTCCTACAGTTTAACGATGTTTTATTTTCAGGGCCTGATTAAAAACGGGGCATACTTACACCAATAAATTTTAAAAGAAAAGTTTGACTTATATAAACGCCGTATTCATGTAAAATTTCTGCCATGAATGAAACAAAATTTTCTGTTTATTTTTAGTGGTAGGAATTTGCCCCGTGGGTAATCAGGCTCTGTTTATTTTACTCAAAAAGAAGATCCTGTTAGTGTATATGTGTATACACTGCTCAAAACAATTAAAGGATATTGCAGTTTTAGGTGGATTTTGTATCTGGTGAACTGTTTAGCTGATTGATACATGGTCGACAGACATAGTAGGTTATATGAGAATAAATTACACATGTTTGGCAGAAAAAAATGCATTTTATTGCGCATTTGTGTACTAAAGGAAAAAAACACAATTTGTGCATATGAGAAAAAAAGAATAAGAAAAGGTGTTTTCTTCAAAGAAAATCATTTTCAGTAGGGGGTATGGTTTCCACGGGCGGCCAGCAACGTTGAACACCTTTGAGGCATGGACTCAATGAGGCTATTAATGACGAGCTGGGGTATTCTGCCCCACTCTTCCAGAAGAGCTCTTTCCAGTTCTTGGAGAGTTTGTGGGGGTTGTTGGCGGCCAGAAACTCGTCTTCCTAGAGCGTCCCAAACGTGCTCGATTGGATTCATGTCTGGAGAACACGCTGGCCATTCCATTTGATCGATTCCTTCCTCGAAAAGGAAATCCTCCACCAGGTTTGCACGATGTGGCCTGCAGTTATCGTCCATTAAAATGAAGTTATCTCCGATTGCTGCAGCGTAAGGGACTGCAATAGGTCTGAGGATCTCATCCCTATATCGGCGACCAGTCAGAGCTCCATCTCGAATGATGTAGAGGTCAGTGCGCCCGTCAATGGAGATGCCACCATACACCAACACTCCTCCACCGCCAAATCTGACACTTTCGTGCACGAACGCAGGATTATTCCTACTGCCACGGTCCCTCCAGATGAAAATACGCCTATTATCCGGATGCACAGAAAAACGGGACTCGTCAGAAAACAGAATATTGCTCCATTCATTTCTCCTCCAGTTGACATGCTCGGTTGCCCACTCCCTGCGGTCGCGACGATGCCTTGATGTTAATCTAACACATACCATCGGTCGGCGAGCATACAGACCTACAGCATGGAGCCGGTTTCGGACAGTCTGAGTTGAAATCGTGGTGCCTGTAGCCGAGCGAAGGTGTTGTTGGAGAAGAGTAGCGTTCATGGTTCGGTGTCTCCGAGTTGTTAACGCTAAATACCGATCTTCATTGGGCGTTGTTGCCCGTCTACGACCTTGCCCTGGTCTTCGGCCTGCACATTCACTCTCCAAAAAACGGTTCCAGATCCTGGAAATGACACTTTGTGACACTCCAATGGCTTGCGCTACTTCGGCTTGAGTTTGGCCCCTTTCTAACCTACCAACAATTCTCAAAGCTTCTGAATCTGTCAAATGACTTCGCTGAGACATCGTACTCATCGAAACAAAGCAATCACTGAATGCCGATCATCTTTGTCTTCATTCTCTTTTATCCAGTCAAATTTCATTCGCTGCCGCTGAAGCGACGTTTTTGACGTCGAACTCAAAATTTGCATACTCCACAGTTTGAAAACCAGAAAAATTTGCATTTGTGATTCTCTTCTTCTATTTTCGGCAAAAAAAATTTCGTTTATATCTTTATTTTATATAAAACTTCAAATATCCTTTAATTGTTTTGAGCAGTGTATTATTTTTCATAACCCTAAAGATTTGCAATTTATTTATTGTTTTCTTGTTACTTCAGAAAAAAGATCGCGAAAACAATTTTTATGTTGAAAAAATAAATGAATAAACATATCTAAGTTAAATCCCTTATTTAACGCAAAGAATCCTTTTCTTTAATAATAATAATAATAATAATAATAATAATAATAATAATAATAATAATTTCAGATCTACAACCAACCTTACAAAAGAGCCGCCTTTCTTTCATTTTGAAATACCCAAAAATATGACATCATATTCGGATATTAAGTTCCATTGACAGTTGCGGTTTAACACAAACAGCTTATGGGAACGAATTTCAGCAAATTTCCCTTTACTGTAACGATATTTTATTTTACACAAAAAGAAAATCCTGTTAGTGTATATTTATCATTTTTCACAAGTCTAGAGTATCGCAGTTTATTTGTTGCTTTCTTGTCACTTGAGCGTAAGGATAGAAAAAAATTATTCCCTTTTCAAAGAAACTTAAACATATGTTATTTTTTTCACTCTGCCTTGTATGCTTGCTTGTGCGCGGTGCGCCCCTCTCCACCCTTTATGGGATTACAAAAAAAGGAACTCTGGAGTTCACGGTCTGCCGCTTGCGTGATGGTGATATTATGGAGTGAACTTCTAACAAATTGAATTTTCCACAATGCCTCTTTCCTTCCCGTACATCGAGGCATGAAAAGGAATTTTCCGCGTTGAAAATAGAAAAATTATGTGAAAACATCGGGATCTCTTGTGAAGTTATCGATATGATGGAATGATAATAAAAATAACAATCACTGTAAAAAAAAAAGGACTAAAAAACGAAAATACTACTGGCAATCTGGACGCCAGTACTATTTCCGTTTTTTTACGGGAATTTTTACCCATAAATTACAGAAAATTTTCCGTTTTTCTGATTAAAAACGGAAATTTTTTTGTAATTTATGGGTGAAAATTCCCGTAAAAAAACGGAAATAGTACTGGCGTCTAGATTGCCAGTAGTATTTCCGTTTTTTAGGCCGTTTTTTTTTTTTTTTAAGTGATAAAACATGCATTTTCAGTCATATATTAGAAGAGCTCTTACCGTTTTAAGAGAAAGCTGAACATTCAAATGAGCAAAAATCTACCAAATGTAAGATTTTTTGGTGCGTTCGTAATTATATAAATACATAGCACCAATGATCATCATCTGGTCCGTCCGTCTGTCCGCATATAACAGCGCAAAAACTACCCAACCGACTAGTTTGAAATTTAATATATATAGTCATTAAAGAATTTTGGCGAGTCATTTCAAATGTTATGAAAATTGAATCAAAACTTAAAACGATATTAACGAAAGTTTTCTTCATTATATCATACGTCATTAATTAATTCAATGACATCCCATGATAGGTCATGATTCTTGGTTGCCATGGTGATTACGTCCTATTTAAGATGGATTCATATTATTTCCATGTTACTGAATTTAATATATATAATCGTAATAAATTTTATATTCATGCATTTTTGCCTAAGAGTGCAACAGCTATTGCACCAAGACCTAAATATTTATAAAACTAGTTATAGTACGAACGCATCTCATTTGAACACGTTTGGCGTATACAATTTTCGACTTGTTTGTATTTGAGTTCAAATTTCTTGTTCAAATTTTAAGAACACGAATATACTGCCATATAGTATTCAGAGAGTCAGTGTGGAGGTACTGTTCAAACACATTTTTCGCAATCTACACATCACTAAAATGCTGCGGGCGATTTAATTTTCACAGTCTGCCGCGTATATATATATCTGCCGCTGGTGGCATTTATATGGTGGATGCATTTGGTGGATTTATATCTGCCGCTGGTGATATTATGGAATGAATTTCTAACAAATTGAATTTGCCACAATGCCTCTTTCCTTCCCGTACATCGAGGCATGAAAAGGAATTTTCCGCGTTGAAAGTAGAAAAATTATGTGAAAACATCGGGATCTCTTGTGAAGTTATCGATATGATGGAATGATAATAATGATAACAATAAAACATTCATTTGCAATCATATTAGAAGAACTCTTACCGTTTTAAGAGAAAGATGGTCTTTCAAATGAACAAAAATCTACCAAGTATAAGATTTTTAGGTGCGTTCGTAATTATATACACTGCTCAAAACAATTAAAGGATACAGAGGTTGTGGATGGATCTTGCGACTGAAGAATTGTTTAGATGATTGATACATGATCGACAGACGCGGTAGACTATATGAGAAAAAAAATTACACGTTTGGCAGAAAAAAATGCATTGTATTGAGCATTTGGGTATACAAAAGGAAAAAAAAAAAACAATTTGTGCATATGAGAAAAAGCGAATGAAAAAATGTGTTTCCTCCGAAGAAAATCGTTTTTAGTAGGGGTTACGTTTTCCTCGGACGCCCAGAAATGTTGAACACCTTTAAGGCATGGAGTCAATGAGGCCATTAATGAGGAACTGGGGGTATTCTATCTCGTCTCTGTGTATATCTCTTGTGAAGCTATCGAAATAAGGGAATAATAATCATGCAGTCGTCTTTCAAATGAGCAAAAATCTACCAAATGTAAGATTTTTAGGGTTCTGTTCTTAAAAAGAAAAAATTGAACCATTATAAGATCCCTCCTGTGTCTGTCTGTCCGTCTGTCACAGCTATTTTACTCGTAAACTATGGAACGTGGAAAGTCCAAATTGACTGAGGTAATTAAGGCTTTTGACCCACATATTTGTATCTTATTAACCATTCAGAAATATATTTAGGCATGTAGAGGGGCTAATTAAGTTACTTGAAAAAAAAATCTTTTCTTTGTATATCGTGTGAAAGCATTCGTAACGCCAAACTTATTTTTTTTTTTCAGAGATATTTTCGAAAATGTAATGCAAAAATATGTCCCCCCCCCCCTCTATTTCCGGATCTACTGAAACTAAAATTATGAAAAAATTGGGAATAGTAGAAGTTAATTTAAACCTTGCAGGAAAACTACAGAGATTACTCTAGATGACATAGTTTTTGAGAAAATCGCATTTCTCCTTTACACACAAATTCTGATTTGCGGGCGTTCAGAAAAGGAGCTAAAGAGCGCTGAAGGCATCTATCGTCAAAGAAGTATAAAAGGATTGTTCATAATGATTTTCGAAAAAGAAAAATTACCGGTAATTAGCCGAGATATTAACCCTTAAAGACACGGGATGTTTGGACATACATGAAGACACGGGGTGGCATATTCTAATGTGCCATCGGCTTTTAAAAACTAGCTAACAACTTTTAATGATATATTTGTGTAACGCAATGTCCAGTTACTAATTCATATATTTATTGTACGGAACCCTTTGTGCGCGAGTAATACTCGCACTTGACCGTTTATTTGTATTTGAGTTAAAATTTCTTGTTCATATTTTAAGAACTTGATTATACTTCCATACACTATGCAGAGAATCATTGTGGAGTACTGCTTAAAAACATTTTCTCAACACATGTTTCGCAATTTATACATCATTAAAATGCTACAGGCGATTTAATTTTCGTTCAAAATCCTCATTACCATTCTCATTGTTCAGTCACTTAGACCCTCAGGTGTTCCTTGAGTCCAAAGCAAAAATGTGTTTTTAAATCAGTCCTAGGTCTATTGTGTTCAGAGTATGGATGTGATTCACCAAGATTCTACTGGTAACAGCAGTAACTAGTATTACAGTAGATCCAGGACTTATTTAAAGCATTATTTGAGTCCAAATAGCCCTCTCCTGAGTCCAAGTAACCAGAAATTGCCGCAAGTTTAAAGAACTGAAGCTCATTTTTTTTACTTGTGCATCCAATTTCGAAATTTTACTAACCCCTTAACCGTTTGCCCGTACACATTGTGCAAGACGAGTTTGCTTATTTCGTTACTAAAAGCTTTTCGACATCACTAATTTTAAACTGCAACATTCGCTTTTATTTAATGGCAGACATATTTTGAGTATATAAGCTAAATATTTTGCTACACATAAAGTGTATGGTCCTTATTTTTAATTTATTGTGTCAAGAAAAAAAGAACCTCTTAAATGGTTAATAGTAGTTCCCAAACTTTTTTTATCCGCGCCCCATCTAAGCATCTTTAAAATCATGATCCCCTCCCCCGCCCCGCGCCCAACTACCCTCTGTAATATATAAGTTTTGTTATATAAAAATTTAACTGTTATTCTCACGGAAGAAGCCTAAAAGAGATAATTAAGTATGATAAATCTTTCCACATTCAAAAGGATAAAGGATAAAATTTTTGTTATAAATATGTTTTTAATATAACTCTTTGAAATTCAATGTGGACATACATCTCCGCATTTGCATCTAGAAAAATTTTGTTGTTCTTTCGCAACTTATTCCAGGCACAAAGTGTTAACATAGTCTACATTTTTATTTTCATGAAATGTCTCGAAGATACTTTCGAATTTTGCATTACATTTGATAAAATTGATACATTTCATAATTGATTTTTGTACTTCATTAATCCGTTCAGGACCGGCATCTTTTACACGAATTTTGTTCGTTTGGCACCACTTTTTGTTAATTATTTGACTTAACTTTATAAATCACGAAAATGTCGTAACTAAATAAAATCAATTTTACTTTCCTTTTTTACTGGTATCAAACTTAAGCGTTTTAAGAATATTCTGATGGTGCATATATGCACCCATGGTTCCGGACGGGTTAAGAACAGGTGAAGTTTTTTAAGCACATTTAAATATTACGTTTATCGTTCTTTCGGAAAACGTCGTCAAATTTGGCGCGTTGACATTTTGAATGAAATTTTGGGAGATGATAATCACAGATGGGTGACCATCGTTCAACAATCATGTATATTTCGAGATGTATTGCATTTATAGGAAAATAAAAGCAAGTATTAAATTAATTATCTTCTGAGTGTCTATTGAAAATTTTCACACAAATAGAAAGGGAAAAGAGGTTACACGTATGTCGGGAAATTTTGCATTCGAGAGCAGGGATTTTTTCTTTTCTTTCTTTATTATCTTTCTTTCTTTTTTTAAAGAACAAAACTAATAAAAAAACAAATAATTTTACACCATCTTTATAACAACGTAACAAATATATCTCATCAAAGCGTTTTGATGCTGAAATTTCACTCTATAAACTTTTGTCTTTCTAAATATCCAAACGCAGAAAGACATAATATCCATTTGGTTGATTTAGATGAACTAACATTATTTTTTCCTTAAAAAGGTAATGTTTTCTTGACCTTTCAATTATCTAATTATCCGCGATATCTTCTTGACATATTTGTACGTAGCCATTCGAGAATTACCCACAAATGGTGAAATAAATCTAAACCTCTGAATAAAAATGTCCTCGAAGTATCTATTTCTTAAGGAAAAAACAACCAGTGTGTCACTTTGCTGTTTATCATATTTTGATGTACTATACTATTTTCGCAGCATTTGGAAAGCTTTTTTTTTAATTCCTCATCAGTCATATACTGACAAAACTCATGGAGCAAAAACCTCACGGAAAACATTTTGATTTTTTTTAAACGTAAAAACATACACTACGAAGTTTAAATTATTTTTTTTTATTATCTTTTCCACTGCGGGTGATTGTTTTTGCTGTAATGCTGAATTCACACCAGAGATTATAGAGAAACTTTTTTTTGAACTAAATAAGTAGAATTTCCAATATTTACTTCGCGTAAATATTAAAAGTAAAATCCCATTACAATTTCCGGTAGCGGATTGATTAAAAATAAGTTATATAAAAGTAAACTACTGTTCTTCAAGTGGTTAAAATCCAGTTTTACTTTTTAAAATTTGTTTTGGCACTCTCCCTCAATTTTTTTTTTCGTTTGGATAACATCTGGATTAATAAAGTTTTTTGGAATTTTTCGTGTAATAATACGCTTTGTGCAAAATCTGTTTCAAGTATACATCTCTGTAATTTTCAAATATTAGTGTAGGTGTTACGGCATCTTATGAACCTACTTAAAAAAAAAAACAAAAAAAAAAAACCTTAGAATATTTTTGTAAATGGGGAATATGTATGACAAAAATATATAGATTTCTGATAAGTGAAATTTATCAATTTTTTAAGTTTTTTGAGAATATGCAATAAAGATTAAAATAGGTTCAGTGTATAAAATCAAGTACTTTTTATCATTACACAAGATTTCAAGGTAATATTTTCGTTAGTTGTTTAAAAAAGTGTACTAAAGTAAACTCTTCAAAAATTTCACGAGAAAAAATAGGTTTGTTTACATTGTTATTTTAAATTTACTTTTTAACCCAAAAAGTAATTTTTTTTTATCTTAAAATATTTATAATGTTCTTACTAAACTAGGATAAAAAAAAAAAAATCATAAGGATGCATGCATATTTGAACGAGACATAGACTTTAACCTTTTATCTACTGCATTATGATCTAATACAATTTTTTTTTCCATGTAATTTTTTTTTCAGTTGCTACAATGAAAATTAAAAGATAAACATAAAAAAAATTCTCACCCGTGAGAAATTTAATTACCTTGAGGTAATTAATTAAAATGGTATACTTTAAAGTACCGTCAGTATACTATGACTAAAATATCGTATCAGAAAACCCCCAAGGTATTTCAAATGGCACCAGAATTGTGGTAAAATATTTTCGATTTAATAAGTATGTGAAATTTAGGCTTTTTTCATATTTATAAATACTGGTTTTAGCCAATTCCGGTGCCAATCATTTATTTCAACACTTTAGAATTGAAAATGTTTTGCCCCTGAAAGGGTTAAAAAAACTTTTTTTTTTTAAGGTTTTGACCTTGTTAGCAGCCCTTTAGCTATTGTCGAAAATGTGAAATAAAAGGCAGGTGTCGCTGCTAATTCGATAACCCCCACTTTGAAGTGAAATGAAGAGAATACCTCAGTGTTTGTTGTATGATTGAACCACCGAACCGATGTAACGATATTGTGTAATAATGTTCGCTTCGAGAAGAAGCTATGAAGGAGAGATCCTAATAATATCTTGGAATATACTCATGATCAAGATTTGCGAATAAATATTTAAGTTTTTAAGAAGTCACAATATCATTTTAGAAGTAACACATCTTACGTAAAAATATCTACACACGGTATAAATTTGGAACGAAGCCAAATGGGTTTCTAAAGCTATGCGACGTCTATATTCCAGGGAAACTTGTTCTCTCGCATCTCCACATAACCCTTTAAGACCCGGAACATTTTCATATTTAAATATTACATTCTTTTGGTTATTAACTCTATACTGACCCTAATGGCACTTAAAAAAATAATTTAAAAATTTTTCGTCACCCCCTGGAGCGTGGAGAGTACCAGCATGAACGTGCGGGTTGGGCTTTTTCTGAGAAAGCCACCCCGCACGATCGTACGGGTAGAGCTTTTTCTGTGAAAGCATTACTTATAAGATGAGTTGGGAAGTATTGGCTGAAATACTGCAATGGAAATCCTTACTGGCTCTAAAAGCCTAAAAAAGAAGAAAAAAAAGTTAATATTCGAGATGTACTTATCGACTTCAAAAAATTCATATTTTAATTAGTTTAAAAATGTTTGCCACATTTTTAAAGTTTTTTTTATAATATCGGTTTTATTTTTTCTATAAGTCTATAACTTTTTTAAATTAAAATTTAAGAAATGAAAGACATACCTGCGATTGCGTGAAATCTAGGATAAGATACAGAAATGAACTTCTTAACATCCTACTTGTATTGTTTTTTATTTTTATTTTTTCATTCTATTTGGTTTGGATGTAGAACATTGGGGAATGAGTTCAGAAGACTTTGATGAGGAAGAATGATCCAAAATTCTCATTTCTTTAGAAATATTTGTAAATTATTCTTCATCGAGTTCATCGGCTATCATTCTAATAAATCTGTTTCAAATGTTTTGTCCGCAACCTCGTCATCATCCGAGAGATGACTAAATTCAGAGTCTGATTTATTCATCAATTGCAATATTTCTTCTTGTGTGAGAATTCTTTTTGGTTTAGACATCTGAAAAAGTGTTTTATTTTCCTTTGTTAAAAGTTAACAAAGTATTCCATAAAAAAATAATAGAATGTATTAGAAAATTTTATTAATTGAAAAGAAAAAAAAAAAAGTAAAAATTAATTGAAAAACAAAAAAGAAAAAATTTATTCATCCATGACAACACCCAAGAAAATAATATGGCATTAATTATATAATAACATACTTCATTTTTATTCTGGCTGTCAGCAAAACTATTGAAACAGAAATCAAGATGAACATTCCGAAAGCTCATACCTTTGCTGTAGCACTGACTAACGTAACGCCCAAGTCGCACGATCGTGCGGGTAACGAAATATTGAGTCCTGCGAGCAACATAAATAGTGTATAATTAGTGTTTTTTATTACATTACACTTATTTAGATATTAAAGCAAAAATATTTATCCAAGCAATTAGAAATCTACTGATAATTACCTTTTTACGACAGATAAAATGATGAGCTGTATCCGTTGTACTTGTAAACAAAGCTAGTCATGCCGGCTAAAAGTAAAACATGTACTACAACCGTCATCTGTTGATAAAAAATGATACTTTATTCTTTTTGCAAACCAGAACAATCGTCCGATTCGGTTTTTTATTACATACGACTGTTTCAGAAGCAAAAATTTACATGAATGTCTAACCCGCACGATCGTGCGGGTTGTGTCTTAAAGGGATATGCAATATATGAATTTACATACGCCAATTCTAGCATAGCAAAGACGAGCCGGTGCCGCAACTTTCTCGATTTCCTGTAAAAAATAACAATGAAACAAAAAAGAAATACCAGGGAAATCATTACTACACTACATTTTAATAATTACATTTTAAAGCAGATGAAAACGATGGATAACTACACAGACGAAAAGTAAATAAGAAGTTTTTCTCCAACACCCAGTGTACTGACGATACTTATGAGTAGTAATTTGACTGTTAAATACATACACCGTTCACCTAAAATTGCTAATCAAATTGTAATCTAAGATCATAATGAACACATAAAAAAAAATCCAACACTTATCTTATATCCTTTACTGTGTTTGCAGCTATAAAAAGAAGAGCGTGACAATCTGTACAAAATGTCGTCACAAAACACATCGACTGTGTGAAAGATAGTCCCCATACTCGCTAAAATAACAAACCTAGAACTACTGCTGCCATGTATCCTGATAAAGTGGAGTTAAAAGAGTGTTTTTGCGAAGTACCATTAGAATATTAGTAATATTCACTATGGGATGAAAGTTTAAAGTGAGTGGTACTTATAAGTACCGACAGTAAATAAAGGGTTAAAAGAATAACCTGGATTTCCAACTTCTTAGTTGTCGCATACGTTCCAGCCCCCTTAACCTCTTCGGGACGAGAGCCTTTTACGAAATTTTTAATCTTTTGTCACCGTTTTTTAAAACAGAAATTTATATCTTCTTGAATCGAGAAAATGCGCTGATTAAATAAGGCAAATTTTACAGTAAAATTTTACTGGTGAGGAAAACAAGGATTCTGAGCGCTTCATGCGGCACGCTTACGTGTCGCTCGTCCCCAAGGGGTTAAGGCTTCTCGTCACTCAGATTCTGAATTTCCCTCGGTAATGTTAAGTCTGTGTGAATTGGATGCATTCTTATATTTAAAATATCTCCTCGGGAAATTAATATTTTTTATTTCTGTTTTCAGTGTGTTCTTCTTAAGGGGACCGTGGACCTTTATTTGAGCAAAAATCCACCCCAAATCAACATTTCTTATCGTGTGTATTATTATTATTATTCTCCAATTTGTACTACGTCATTCGCGGAAAACCGCAGACAGATGCGATTATTTTACGCAAACACAAACAATTTTTTCGCCTTTTAATATACTTTAATCTGTTTTTCTTAATACTGGTGCTTCAGTTTTTCTTAATACTGATGCTTCAGTTTTTCTTTAAATTTTTGAAGTGCTCCTTGCTTCTTAACTTTTGATCAAAATTTATGAAACTGATAAGGAAGAATCCTGATATTGCTGAAAAAGAAACTGCATGCATTTTAAAATTCGACTTCATTGAGACAATTAAATTTGATTTTTAATTTGGTATAAGGCAGAATTTTGATGAAAATCGATATGGAATTCAGAAAAATATGTATAAAAAACTAACTATTTAAAAGGGATTAAAAAATCGATACACAGATTTCTCTGTAATAGAGTTTGACATGTTAAAACCTAAAATCGAGGAAATTCTAAAAAATTAAGACGCAAGGAACATTTTAAAATTTTGTTTTAAAATTTTAAAATTTTTAAAAGATTTTAAAATTATAATATGATTGGAAATTTCCTTTAAGGTATCCTATACACTTATGGTAAAATGTATATTTGCACAAAATTTCAAATCTCTATTATGAAAATTAAATGAAACTAGATAGTGCCCGTCAAGATTTGACGGTAAAGAACTTGAATGTTTCATTAGAAAAATTCTTGAATTTTTAATTAGTGCTTTAAAATTAATTATTGAATGACGAATTTCTGTATTGCATAAGTGATTCCTAATTCTTTAAGGCGATAGATGGTGCTGTCAGTCTAACCTATTCAATGAAGTGAAAGAATTTTAAGTTTATAATTTACAACCAATTATGCTTGCTTTGTTATCAGAAATTTACCTAAAAATACCGGGTAGAGAATTTATTTTTATTTACTAAGGCCTCATTTAAAAAAAAAAATAAAATAACAGTATTTATTTTTATTTATTTATTTAGTTTTTAAAACTACACGACCATTAAAAGTTGCCATGAATTTTATTGTTATCTGTCTCATTCTCTAAAAACCTAAATTTTAAACTTGATGCAGCTAACGATTAATAATATATATTTTTTATTACTTGTTTTTTATTTTACATTTTTATACATTTTTTTAAATATTAAACCTGGATATCAAGATAATTTCTTTTATAGCTCTTTATACGAATTCTTTCTTTCCGTTTTATTTTTTACGCAAATGAAAGACAAACTTTTCTTTCTGACACACATACATATATATTCTTGATAATGGTCAGTAAATGGGGCATTATCACAATCTTTTGACTTTCGTGTCCCTGAATAATAATTTTTATTTTAATACACTTTTTTGTGTTTTTTTTTATTTAATATACTGGGGTACATCCCCTTGCATGATTGCATAACAATATCAACGAGATAAATAAGTTTTGGACGATGTTGGGGATCCAAATACCAGGAAAACTCATCTAGTGTCCCATATGCCTGATGCTGATTTTTAAGTTTGGAGCTGTCTGTATAAAATTGTTTCAATAAAAGTAATTCGATGTAATTTTTTTCCGAAACTGGGACAATTGTTTTATATAAATATGTAGCAAAAAATTAACCTGCACACATTTTTACGGTTGATATTATTTTTTGAAGTCTGTCCCTGGGTTTTTCATCCTTACCGTCCCTCTTGCTAAACTTATACAGAAAATCACTTCAGATGCAGCCACAAAATTTTTTTCAAGTTTTTTTCTCATGCAGAAGTATGCTAGAGAAAGAATGTCAAAAAATTTTTGATAGGAAATTTACTGCAGAATTTAAATCAGCATTTAAATATCAATTTCAAGATCGTGCCTTTATTGATATAGTCTTACCGTCCCCAAGGTTTATTCCTGCACTTTTCGAGGTAAATAAATAAATAAAAAAAAACAATTTAATCCAATGTTAACGAGTGTTTCTAAAAATCAATGAACATTGTGGCTATCATTTAGTCTTAACATGATTTTCCTAAAAATAGGTGGTAATTTTCCTTACCGTTCCACCCTTACCGTCCCTTTTTTTACCATTTCGTCCTTTTTTTCCTATACCATCCTTTTTTTTTTTTACCTTACCGTCCCTTCTTTAATACCCCTTTAACACAATGTTATACAAAAATTCTGTATTAAAAGTACTACATTTTTATTATTTCTTATTTGAATGCCCTGTGGGTACTATGCAAATTCATTATAAGTAAAAATTTAGAAGAAAATAAAAAGTTATAGGCGTAAAGTGGTAAGGAAAATTAAACTCGCAAGTTTAACTTAAACCTCAGTTAAATAAAATATTTTTCGCTGCTGACCATTTTTTCTTTATTTTGAATCATTAACCCCTTGGGGACGAGCGACACGTATACGTGCCGCATGAAGTGATCAGAATCCTTGTTTTTCCTCACCAGTAAAATTTTACTGTAAAATTGGCCTTATTTAATCAGCACATTTTCTCGATTCATGAAGACACAAATTTCTGTTTTTGAAAAGCGGTGACAAAAGATTAAAAATTTCGTAAAAGGCTCAAGTCCCGAAGGGTTTAAGACATTCGTCTATCAGATTAAAATATAATTTTAGCAAGTTTAATTTCGCCAGACTTTTTTCCCAAAAGTCAAAAGATTGTGAGAATGCCTCAAATATATGTAAAATTGTAGATCAGCTCAATTTGTTTAATTGATAATGACATGAAAAATATTTTAGCTTAAATATTTAAATATAAAATCATTATTTTTTCAAAATTTTATTGTTAAATTTATTTAATTATAAAGCATTTAAATAATAATAATTATTATAATAATAATAAAAATCCTATCACTTCTCTTCCTAATAACATATGGCCTTACTGAAATGATTTATCGACAAAAATATTACACATTTTGCCGGCTTGGGTTCGAACCTGCGTCCTCTACAGAAATTCAGAGCTTTAAACTGCTATACGCTAGCAGGAACTCATTTTTCTTCCTTCTAAATTGAAGAGGTTCAAAAAACAGTTGAAGCATATGCAATTGTCTCGAATTTGAGTTGATCTTACAGAAATAGATTTGCGTTTTAATGTTTATGATACCTTATTTTTTCAAAGAAGCAGCTACAACTTAACATGCTAGTTTCCCAACCTTCGTGTGTAACTATTTGCAATTCATAAGACGTACCACCAGCCTTTTACCTTTTAGCGCCAAATCACTGTGTTTATCTCCTGAGTGTAATATGACCAAAACAATATGACACCCCCGAAATAAACCGTAACTAGCTTTTAATATCGACACAATAAATTTTTGAATTGTTAATAATGCTGAAAGAGCCAAATAATATTAACTCTGTGAAAGAAAGAAAAGCTTGTTTACAGTAAGATCGAATAGCAGACGAACTGAAAACAACTTCTACCTGTGATGTGATAGTTCAACTGAGCGAGCATCTTTGCGCATGTGCAGCTCGTCACGCCAAAGGCAGACATGTACTTATATACTGCGCATGCGCAACTGTAGAAATTTAATTTAAAATTACGACTTAATTAATAAAATATTTGAACAAACGAATGTACGATAACAAATCTGTGGCCAACTATCTTTCATTTAAAAAAAGATTGCTGTAATTTGATGCAGTAGTTTCTTCTCCCGGACTGTCGAGCGTTTTAACCCCGTGAGGGGCGTTGGGATATATTAGATCTCACCTAAGTTTAAATAAGATTTGCACCAGAAACTTTTAACTAAGTTTTTCTTTTATTACTTTGAGGAGAAAAAGTTGAAATATTGCTTTTCCTTATTTAGAAATAAAATTTTTCAAATTTTCCAGTGGGAATTCAGCATTTCACAAACGCAATTGCTTGCCCCTCAAAGGGTTAAATATATAGAATTTTTTTAAACGCCCACCGTCCCCTTGAAGGATATCTCTTTTTTACTTAGTTGTCAAAATATTTCAAAAATCTATGCTTAATTTAATATTTTATGTGTTAAAAGCGGACAAACGGGGAGTAAAATTTTAACACTTAATATAAAATTAAGCATAGATTTTAGAGATATTTTGAGAAGTAAGAAAAAAAGAGACTTCCTTTAAGAAGAGTACACAGATAAAGAAGCTAAAAATAATAATTTCTTGAGGAGATATTTTAAATAGAAGGATGCATCAAATGCCCATAGATTTAACATTGCGGAGGGGAATTCGGAAACTGAGTGAGGAGCAGCCTTAAGATCCCACTTCAGTCACGGGAAGAAAGGAAAACTGTAATGTTAAGTCTATGGGGCGTTATTTTCAAATTTTTCGCTTTGATTTTAATAGTTTTGAATGCTTTGTTTTGCATAGGATAGCTGAGGATGATCTACAACCGGGCTAGTTTTTTCTTTTTCGATTTTGGTTATTTTTTTAATATATATATATATATATGTTTGGCTAGTTTCAATTTCAGAACAGGTTCCAACCGGTTCCAAAAGAGAAAGTTTTTTTTTTTTTTTTTTTTTTTTTTTTTTTTTTTTTTTTTTTAAATCTGAAACCAAAATTGAAAAAGTAAAAACTAGCTCGGTTGTAAATCGTCCTCAGCTATCTTATGCAAAGAAAAAAATCATTTAAAAACATTAAAATTCAAGCGAGATATTTTAAAATAACGCTCCCATAGATTTAACATTAGCGTTTCCGTTTATTCCCGTGACTAGTGTGGACTCTTAAGAATCCACTTCAACGCGCATCAGCTTCATGTTTTGTTTGTTTGAGCTTTTTGTCTTCTATTGCGTATGAGTATAAAAATCACGTTAGTGATTTTTCTATTTGCTTTGGATCATGCACACTGCCCATGCTAAGGCTGTGCTCTGCACATTTATGAAGTCACCTTCATTTGTAAGTAGATATAATTGCCATGTACTGTTATTCTGATAGAAAGCGGTGTTTTCCCTTTTTCTATAAAAGCATGGAATCTTTCTGATAACGATGTCAAATTTTTTATTTAATCTGATTTTCAGGGACTCGCCACAAAAGATTGTTATGCGGAAGGAATCGATTAAAGTTTAAGATACGCACCTTTTATAGGAAATTGAAAAATATTGTTCCATTCTTCGGCATATAAATATTAATTTCTGTAAATTTCATGCATTTTTTTCATAAAAATGCATTGCTGCGAACTATCCCTTTTTTGTGTTTACACTATTTCCGAATCATAATCCTTAACATGTTTCATCGCAGAATTCTGCAATTAACACTAAAGTAAGGCAAAGATTACTATTCGGAAGGAGTGATAATTAAAAAGTGGAACAGTTGACAGCTAAGTATATGCTGATAGATATATTAATTTTTTCTATTTTGCTAAAGAAAAAAATATCCTTTAAATTTTGCAAATAATGTGCGAAACATAAATTATGCAGATTGGAGTGACAGGGGGCGTTAGGTCGAAACGGTACAGTTGTTAGTACCGGTACCACAAAATATTAGGGCTCCGGTACTTTTTTTGATAGAAATTAAGCTCTGACTAGAATTTTAAAATTTTGTCAAAGCTTTCTTTTTTTTCTGATTTTAACATTTTTGCTAAAGAAGTTTTGAATTCAGCTGAAACCCGTAAGAATCGATTTTAACGTAAATGTAGGAGTAGAGGTTAAATGAGCATGTGGTTATTGTTATGTAAGCCAGTGATTTTGGAAAATGGCGTAAAACGTAAAACGCATGAAGTGTATTTAGACATATCAAGCTATTAAAATCTCGTTATGTCATAATTTCACAAATCTCCCTATTGATAGCATCAGACGATATTAGACCATATTGAAATACACTGGCCTCCAAAAGTTAAAGTACAGGGACTGGATGCTATCGATTGCACACGGTTTGTCGAATTATACCAACATTATTGACGAATCGTTCTTGAACATCTGGGATTTAAAGAACATGTTTGATTTCATATTTCCCTATGAAGGTTTAGTCGGGCCGACAATTAAGGGGCTAACAATTAATTTAATAATAAAATATTATTTGCGATCAGCTATGCAACAGAAAATGCTGGAAATGGTTTGTCACTGCGTTAAATGACTATTTGGGTCCTGTTCAACGTTTGTGTGCATTTGTGTAAGCATATCACTCATATTCGTAAAGATGTTAACGCTTTTGTGAAAAATTCAAAAGTTTTTTGTTTATAGCATACAGAGTTTTCAACCAAATTTAACACAACCTTCCGAAAACCTGACAAAGAACAGTAGCAATAGTACACTTCAATTAAAACATGAATATATTGAATATTTGATGAGATATGGGCACTTGTATGAAATAATTTTTAACTGCGCATGCGTAGAAGATTTCAGAATTTTTATTTCATAATTTGGTAGTCAGCTATTTAGGGCAACTTATCTAAAATGTCCAGTCAAATATCCAGAAATTTCACAAAGATAGGGGCGATATAGTGAGTTGCTTTCTAAAAATAGTTTTATTATAAGGGTTTTTCCACAACTTTTCAATCAACTCACGATATCTTTCTGAGTTATCACAGTATTTGACTGGACTTTTTACAGAAGTTACTCAAAATACCTGGCTACCAAATTATGAAATAAAAATTTTGAAATCTTACACGCATGCGCAGTTAAAAATTATTTCATACAAGTGCCCCTACCTCATCAAATATTCAATATATTCATGTTTTAATTACAGTACACTATTGCTACTGTTCTTTGTCAGGTTTTTGGAAAGTTCTATTAAATTTGGAAGAAAATTCTGTATGATATAAACAAAAAGCTTTTGAATTTTTCACAAAAACGTTAACATCTTCACGAATATGAGTGCTATGCGTACACAAATGCATACAAACGTTGAACAGGACCCAAATAGTCATTTACCACATTGACAAACCATTTCCAACCTTTTCTGTTACATAGGTGATCGCCAGGCGCGGATCCACGGGGTAGGGGGCGATCGTCCCTACCCCCCAAAAACATATAAATCCACCCCTTATCGCGAGGTTCGACAAATGGTCGTCGAAAAATTCAATTTCGTCAATCGTTCGCAGAAAAAATCGCCAATTTCGTCAAATTTCGCGCAAAAATCGCCAATTTTGTCAAAGGATAGCAAAAACGCGAATTTCATCGAAAAAAATGAAAACTTCGTCAAAGGAGCGCAGAAAAAACATGAATATCGCCAAAGAATCGCTGAAAAAACGCGAATTTTGTCAAAGGGCCGCGGAAAAAGCGCATAATTAGCGACAGGAGGAAATTCCTACAGGCGCGGATCCACGTGGGGGGGGGGGGGGGGAGCGATCGGTGTGGTCCTCCTCTAAGATATAAATCCAACGCTTTTAATGGCAGTTTTCGTGGAACAGAAAGACAAGTAAACGAAAACCGAACACTTTTCGGGTGTTAATGGTAAACCTCACTGTCGTTTCGGCAATTAATGAACAAAAAAGGATTATGTTCTGTCAAAAGACATATGGCGCCATCATTTTTGACACTATGGGTTGAGGTGGGTTGACGATGCCATTTCGTGTACCTTTTGTTGAATCTCTGCAACAGAAAATTGGCACCGTTATGCGGATCTTTTTAAAGTGTTGAAACTTTTTCATTCTTTCAAAGAAACTGCAATTCTAATTTATGTATAATGGTATTTTTGAGGAGTGCTCTATTGCTTGAGAAAAGAATGGGATTCGTAGCAATTTTTTCAAAGAAAGGAAGAAACAAGAAAAAAAAAACTTTCCTTGAAAAAATTAAGCATCTTAATGTTTTCTCAAGAAAGCCACTAATGTGTAAAAAATGTACTGTTATTGTCACCTACATTAGTAAATTTCAAGGGGTATTTGATGAATGAACAAAAAAGGATTGTGTCCTAATCCTAGTCAGTTAAAAGCTAAAATGCATACGGTGTGTTGAAAGCCAACTTAGTAAATTGGTTCTTCCTTTATGTATTTACATAATGAAACGCTGTCTATGTGTTTTGAACTGAAAATACCGCCTTACTATCACTCACAGTTCATTGTTTGGTTTATCATTTTTCGCTTTTTTTCTGCCTCTTGCAGAGGAGCTGTGGAAACAGACCTGAACCTCAGTGACAAGTGTCAACTTTTATGGACTAAAAATGGGTAGATTATGAAGAAATATACACACACTTAGATGACACATTTTGACTTTCAAGGATGTTAATGTTCTCTGTTGATCCTCTTTCAGAAATTTGATATTAAAAATAGATGTGATGGTAATGTTTTTTAGCTTTCGATAACACAGGCTTGCAAAAAAATACTTTTTGAAAATTGCATTAATTTTGATAACTAATTTTTATGTGTTTTTTATTGCTGATTCCGAAAATGAAATCCATTTTCTTCTATCACGTAAGGATTTTTCAGAAAATGATTGTTTATTTTTAAAGAAAAAGCTGAAATCACGAAATTTTGACATTTCATTTAAATTTCATTTATTTATAATATAAATCCATATAAATTACATTTATATCTGAGTTCAAGTAATAGTTAAGTATATGTAGAAGGTTACAAATCCTTAGAATAATGTTTTTTCTTTAAATCAAAAGTTTTTTTTGCCGCTTTTCCTATTGTGAACTTTGCAGGTATTGTCTCTTTGTAGCATCCAGCAGTAGTCGGCTATCATGCTGACATTCCATTTGCCTTGATATCGCCTCTCCATTTTCTTTATATCCTGGGTAAATCTTTCACCTTGTTCCTCACTAACTGCACCTAAATTTTCAGGAAAATAGGTGTGAATCGAGAAAACGAACTTTTAAACTCATTACACACTGAAATCTTGAAATTTTTTACCACCTCTTCTACAATAGATTTGTAATTTGGGTCCTTTATGTTGCCAAGAAAGCTAGTAATAATTAGTTTGAAAACTTTCTAGGCTTTTCTTTTGTTTGTTTTAATTTTATTCTCAAAATATTCATATTTCATCATTTTCCTGATGTCTGGTCCCACAAACACACCTTCCTTCGGTTTTGCTTCGAATAAACCAGGGAACTTCTCACAAAGGTATTTGAAACATCCACCTTCTTCATAAGACCTCATTTTATATGAAGCGGTGGAAGTAACACTTTTTTTTGTATCAACAAGATTTTTCTTTACGAGGTCCATGAGGGACAGGACGTATGGCAGACGGATTGCCAGGATAAAATATTTCCTTTTTGTTCTTTAAATTGAAACGTTTCACATTACAAATACAAAAATAGCAATCATCACTGTGATTTTTAGGTTCTCTACAAACCATTGGTATACCAAACCGAGAAGATTGTTTTTTACCTTGAAACCATTCCCTTAATTCTTCTACACAAATGCGACAAACTTTGTGTGGAGTCTATGGCTTGTTTTGATCGCCCAATTTCATGCCAAAATAAGCGAAATACACTGTTTTTTTACAAAATCAGAAATGCTTCTTTGTTGTTTTTTCACTGTATAGTTACCACAAATATAGCAGAAACAATTCGGTGAATTAGCACATTTTCTGGAAGCCATGTTCTCGAATGCAGCAAAAACTAGAAGTAAAAATTACTACTATAACTTATAACGCCCAGGTCGGAATAAATACACATGTGTACAGCACAGAATAAACAAAGACACTGATTCAGAAGTAAAAATAAGGTCAGTGAAAAGGAGTGTGAAGAATTGGTGTCGAGTAGACACCTGTAAGCAGGAGAGATCCGATTTCAAGTGGTTTCCTGTCTTGAATATTGTATTTAATTGGCAGTTTACCGATTAAGAAAAGCATTCTGTATTGAAATAGTTTCTTCTCTCTTTTTTATTAGTTTAATGTACCAATTTACTATTTTAAGCCCATAAATTTATTTATCAAACTCATATAAATAATAATTTTTAGTCCAAAACATACTAAATTCATAAAAAAATAGATTGCTATTTGTGATGAAACACTACGTGATGGAATGTTTTAATTATTTTTTTAGTAATCAGCATCCAAGAAACTATAAAAAATACCTCTTACTTTACCGGCAATTTTTTTTCATCGCAGGCTTGTGTAATTCGTTCTTATGTATTTTTTAGTGCTGAATCCAAAAATGACCTTCTTTTGTACTATGCCATCACGTCAGGATTTTTCATAAATCGCAAAGTTTTAAAAGTTGAAATATTGCGAAAATCTGCTACTATAAAATAAACATAACTTTTTTTCATAATAATTTATTCATCTTTTTGCTTATACTATGCATGTTTACAGTTAAACATGTAAAATAATGTGTATTTAAAATTTTTTAATGGAATGGTATAAAATTGGAAGGCCTGACTATGGAAGCGATTTGGAATCGAACTGTGTTTTCCATTTTTTGATAAATTACGTATTGAGTTATGAGCGATTTTGAAAAGACTTATTCAACCTATCTTGAGTGGTTATTCTTCATTCGAGAGGAAATTCCGGTTCAAAACGCCCACTTTGACAATATTTTCTGAAAGATCTATTGCGTTTGCCCCCCCCCCCCCCCAAAAAAAAAAAAAACGGAAGACACAGTTCGATTACATAGTTTCTGAACAACAACGCCTGCTAGTTTCATGCATTTCCGAGCAAAAATGAATTAAAACTTATGTCATAAAGTTGCCTTTTTGGATTTGAGAGCAGCCTTAAGGCTTTGAGAGATTTTCGCTACTTGTTTACTTTTTAACTTTGAAATTTACGATTTGCCAAAATCCTGACGTGGTGGTTAAAAATGAAAGTCATTTTCTAATTTACCGCTAAAAAATACATAAAAATCAGCTATCAAAAGTTAAAAAACACAACCATCACATGTATTTTATAGTATCAGATTTTGACTATTTTTTTATTTTTAATCTTTGAAATGTAGGATTTGCGAAAAATCCTGACGTGATGGTTACAAATAAATGTCATTTTCGGGTTCAGCGCTAAAAAATACATAAAAATAAATTATCAAAAGTTAAAAAACACAAACATCGCAGGTTTATTATATAATCAGAGTGTTGGTTAACTGAGTTTTCGGTTAATCGGACGTCGGATAATCTAGAGTCCATAATATTTTCAAATCGCATTAATTATTTCATATTCATTTAATAATTAACTGCAAGGAATGATTTGTCCAACAGAAATTATGACTAGGGATGCACCAAACAGTGATTTTGACCGAATACCGAATATTCGGCTAGCCGAATAGTAACTGTTAGGCCGAATACCGAATATTCGGCTAACCGAATAGTAACTGTTAGGCCGAATACCGAATATTCGGCCAGCCGAATAGTAATTACTTGGCCGAATACTGAATATTCGGCTTGTCGAGTACTTTTATATCTCAAAGTTTAAAGGCATTAAAATGTTAAATATTAATAATAAAAAAAATACATATTTGAAACAGAAACTTTCATTTTGATAAACAAGAGCTTTCTTCAAGTAAACTTTATGCTGAAAATATCTGCTTTGAGTTATTTAAGAAGAGGATAGTTATAAAACTTTTTTAATTAATAAAATTTTAAATTTCTTGGCTGCTTCTGTGAATTAAAACAAATGAATAAAATTTTCTTAAATTCTAAGACAAACATTCTAAAATCAGAGAAATTGTGAAAAAATTGGAAGAAAAATTGTACAGGATCATATATTTGGTTGTCAGGAAGAGACTAAAATAAAAGTAAATAAATAATACAATCTATTCAAATTGTATATGGTGGCAACTTAGCAAGAATAACTTTCTACTCCCTTTGGTTAAGCAAGGAAGTTTTTAAATGGATCCTACATTGGTGTCTGGAGAAGGCGATCATTTTCAGAGATTGTAACAGACTATTTACTGGACAATGTTCATGAACTTGCATTTGTACATAATTAATTCCTATGAAAATCCTCCTGATTGGTTACCTTTCTTAAATAATACTTAACAAACAGCAAATAAATAATGTAAAAACATTCTCTTTTATTTAAATATGATTCTGTTTCGAATTATTCTGACTATCTTTATAAGTTCACAGTTAAAAGTAGAAATTGTGTAAGTTTTTTTAAAATTATGCTTAAAATTTTTTTTTAAGTATTCGGTTCGACCGAATATTTCGATATTCGGTCAAACCGAATATTCGGTAAGCCGAATAGTTTGCTGTTCGTCCAAGCCGAATATTCGGCATACCGATTAGTTTGATATTCGGCCAAACCGAATATTCGGTGCATCCCTAATTATGATTACGTTGATTATATGTTACTCGGTTTCGCCCCCCTCCCCCCCAAAAAAACGATTCTCTGGATCCGCCCCTGGTGATCACAAATATTATTTTATTATTGAATTTATTATTAGCCCCCTAATTGTACCCCCCCCCCCTCCGATAAATTTTCACCGAGAAATATAAAATCAAACATGTTCTTTACATCCTAGAAGTTCAAGAACAATTTGCCAATACTATTGGTAGATATTCGACAAACCGTGTACAATCGAAAGCATCGAGTCCCTGTACCTTAACTTTTGGAGGCCAGTGTACATTATAGCAATTCAAAAATATCATGTTTGTGAATTTTAAGAAAATGTGATTTTTAGCACGAGATTTCAACTTAGCTCAAATATAACGTGTGATGTGACGAAATTTCATTTTTATTTTCAACTAAATGACAGGAAATAGTAAATGAATAGTTACACCGAATAAAAACAAAATTATATGAAAAACAGAGACAATAAAATTAAATGTGTACATTTTCTTTCATCGATATTTTCTACTGAAAAAAAATTGAAATACCTGTACCAGAAAAATAATATTGGAAAATATAAAGTAAATAAAAAATGTTTAATATGTGTATCATTATAGCAATAATGAAATTATAATCCAGCTACCAATTGTCTTTCAAACGATTGGAGGTGAGGGATTTCAAAGAACACAGTCGAATAAAAAGGTGAAAATTGAGTATAATCAATTTTTAACTCTATCGCTGTCCTAAGTCTATATCTATCTTAATTGTGTAATGTAAAAATATACAAGGGAAGAATCAAGTCCAATGTCGATAAATATTGTGGTATTGGTTTAAAAAAGGAAAAATCATCGAATTTCACTGAATCAGAAAGTATAAAAATTTGATTAAATAATGTTTTGAGTATAAAAATTAAGTTCAAATGTGATAAATTATGAAAATTAGTTTGTAAACTCTTATTTTTATGGGTCTATGTCATTTAGCAGACAACCAAATAGCCGACAAGACATTTAGCAGACAGCAATTAGACGACAGGACATTTAGCCGACAAGTACATTTAGTCGACACGTACATTTAGTCGACAGGACAATTAGCCGACAGCGACAGTTAGCCGACAAGACAGATAGCCGACAGAGACAATTAGCCGACAGGACAATTAGCCGATAGGACAGTTAGTCGACATGGACAATTAGCCGACAGGACGTTTAGCAGACAGGATGATTAGCCGACAAGACAATTAGCCGACAGGACAATTAGCCGACAAGACAATTAGCCGACAAGACATTTAGCCGACAAGACATTTAGCCGACAAGACATTTAGCCGAAAAGACATTTAGCCGACAGGTCATTTAGCCGACAGGACAATTAGCCGACAATACATTTAGCCGACAGGACATTTAACCGACAAGACAATTAGCCGACAAGACAATTAGCCGACAAGACAATTAGCTGACAGGTCAATTAGCCGACAGGACATTTAGCCGATAGGACAATTAGACGACAGGATATTTAGCCGAGAGGACGATTAACACAGTTAGGTTTTGGTTTGGATACTGTTAGGTTTCGGATAGGTTACAGTCAGAATACAGTTAGGTTATAATTAGTTTACGGTTACGTTAAACTTGGGTTACAGTTAGGTTACGGTTAGGTTACAGTTAGATTACGGTTACGTCACAATTAGATTAAATTTAGGTAACAATTAGGTTACTTTTAAGTTACAAATAGGTTAAGGTTAAATTACGGATAGGTTACAGTTAGATTAGGGTTAAGTTACGGATAGGTTACAATTAGGTTACGGATAGATTACAGTTAGATTACGTTTATGCTACGATTAGGTTACAGATAGGATACAGTTACGTTACAGTTTGGTTACAATTAAGATTACGGATAGGTTTCAGTTAGATTACGGTTAGGTTACAGTTAGATTACGGTTACGTCACAGTTAGATTAAATTTAGGTAACAATTAGGTTACGTTTAAGTTACAAATAGGTTAAGGTTAGGTTACGGATAGGTTATAGTTAGATTAGGGTTAAGTTACGGATAGGTTACAGTTAGATTACGTTTATGCCACGATTAGGTTACAGATAGGATACAGTTACGTTACAGTTTGGTTACAATTAAGATTACGGATAGGTTACAGTTAGATTACGGTTAGGTTACGGATAGGTTACAGTACGTTACTTATAGGTTACAATTAGGTTACGGTTAGGTTACCGCCAGGCTACAGTTAGGTTACATTTAAGTTACAGTTAGGTTATAGTTACATCACAGTTAGGATACGGTTAGGTTATAATTAGTTTACGGTTAGCGTACCGTCATGATGCGTTTATTTTACAGATAGATTACGGTTAGGTTACAGTTATGTTACAGTTAGGTTAGGGTTAGGTTATAAGTAGGTTACGGTTACGTTACGGTTAGGTTATAATTAGGTTACGGTTAGGTTACAGTTATGTTCCATTTCCGTTACAGATAGATTACGGTTAGGTTACGGTTATATTCCATTTCCGTTACAAATAAGTTACGGCTAGGTTACGGTTATGTTCCATTTCCGTTACAGATAGTTTACGGTTGGGAGATGGATAGGTTACAGGTAGGTTACACTCACGTTACATTTAGCTTATAATTAGTTTACGTTACGGTTAAGTTACCGATAGTTTATAGTTACGTTACAGTTAGGTTACGGTTATGTTATAATTAGATTAAGGTTAGGTTGCAATTAGGTTACAGTTAGGTTACGGTTAGGTGATAATTTGTTTATAGTTAGGTTGAAGGTATGTTACTGTTAGGTTATCGTTAGGTTACGGTTAGGTAACACGTTACAGCTAGGGTACAGTTAGGTAATGTTTATGGTACAGTTAGATTAAGGTTACGTTACAATTAGATTACTGCGCCCAGGGCTTAAATTCTAACAAAAAAAGTTCCGGAGCCCTAATCAGCGCTACCGGTACAACAACTGTACCGTTCCACCCCTCCCCCTTTGCCCCGTAATCTGCATATTTATATTTGGTACATTAATTGCAAAATTTAAAACATTTTTTTTTTCTTTAGCAAAATAAAAATTTTAAATATATCTATCAGCATGTACTTAGCTGTCAACTATTCCACTTTTTAGTTATCACTTCTTCTGAATAGTAAAAATCCGTGCCTATTTTTTATGTTAATTAATTGCAGAATTCTGCGATTAAATAGGGTAACGATTATGATTAGGAAATGGTGTTATCACAGAAAAGGGATAGTTCGCAGCTATGCATTTTTAAGAAAAAATGAATGAAATTTACAGAAATGAATATTTATATGCTGAAGAATGGAACAATGTTTTACAATTTCCTGAAATATGTGCATATCTTAAACTATAATCATTTCCTTCCGCATAACAATCTTTTGCGGTGAGTCCCTGAAAATCAGATAAAATTAAAAATTTGACAAAGTTATCGGAAAGAATCTATGCTTTTATAGAAAAAGGGGAAACACTGTTCGATTGCTTTCTATCAGAATAACAATACATGGTAATTATATCTATTTACAAAGGAAAGTGGCTTCGTATAGGTGCAGAGAGCCTTAGCGTGGGTACCGTTCATGATACAAAATAAATAGAAAAATCACTAACGTGATTTTTATACTCGTACGCAATAGAAGACAAAAAACCTCGAACAAACAAACATCAAGCTGATGCTTGTTGGATAAAACAGAAAATATTCTTTTCAGGTTAGATATCGAAATAATAAAAAGAAAACCCAGTCAATAAAAAATTATCCTACTGTCACAAAAGAAAATCGAACTGAAAGGAAACTTATTGTTCAGTCTCTTGAGTGGTGCCGTATCAACACGTCGCCGATATAAATTTGAAATAGTAAAACGCGATTTCTGTTTCCCCTTCATTCTGATCATAATAGCATTAAAATGATTTGAAGTGGAATATAATACGTAATTTTAAAAGAGGATTTTTTTTCAATACATGAATAAATAAAATTTCAAATGTAATGCAGATTGAGCTCGAGTCAGTCTAAGCCTAAAAACTGATATAAAAATTGAGACCGTTTTATCTCCATCTCCTACGTGTGTGACACATTACGTTACATATAAGTGTTTTGTTAAAAAGAATGCAAAAGCTTGGAGATGGGAAGGAAAGGAAAAGGTATTTTAAGCTTCGGTTTTTCGGAAGCGCTATTCGGCGCCGGAACCCTGTATTTATACAGTGTAATTTTATATCACACTAGCTGACCCACCCGGCGTTGTCCAGGCCCATCATAATAACCTTAAATAAAACTCAAGTTTGTATGATTTTATATCCTTTGAAAATCTTTTAAATGAACCTAGTTTCGGAAGTCCCATTACCTTCCACAGCCTCTCGTGTGTTCCCAACAAATCTCTTTCCGAACGAACCTGTGAAATGGGTCCCCGCTACCTAAAGCAGTATGTACCGGAAGTGCTCCGCACGTGCCGCAGATAATCGAAAACCAAGTCGAGTAAGCCAAACTTCGTTGTAATCAAGCCCATAGAACCCGAAAAACGAATGCATCATTAATGTTCGAAAATGTTGGTAACTGAAGTCTAAGATAAACTTTCATAATACAGAAAGTAGCTGAATTTTAATCTAACTTAAATGAACCAATTCCCGTTGAAATCGGTCCCCTAGAACCCGAGGAAAGAATACACCCCTAAGCGGTGGAAGGTTGCCCCCCCCCCCCCTCTGTAAATTTCACGGACTACTTTTAAAATTAACGCAATATTATTTAATAAACGGATGAAATCCCGGGCGGCAAAAAACGTAGCTACGCTACTGCACCTAACGAAAATTTTCATTCGGATTCGACATTCGTTTTATTCGATGTTAGCATAAATTAGAGGCCCGATGTAATTATGAGCGCGCTAGAGTGCGAAGCCAGCTAGTTTAATAAAATGCTATTATTATTACGCTTATATGTTAAAGCCTCGATAACTCGACATCCTAATAAATAAGTGTATTTAGTTAATATTATTATTTATACCTTTGCTCTAAAAACTGGATAACTTGAAGATTCATTAATCCGTTTTATTTTCTATTGAATACAAGTTATACGGTTAAACCTTGATGAATCCTCAAGCTTATAAATCTATGTTTTTATTTAAACAATTATCATTGGTCATTGTGGTTAAAACCTTTATAACTCTGTATCCTCATAAAGCAGTGCTTCTATGCAATAGAATATAATTAATTTTCTTTACATCCGCAATAAAATTAAAATAACAAGTTATCCCCAAACGATCTCTCTAAACGCAAAAACCTAGTTACTTCGCCATCTCTTTAAATTTATATTTTAATCAGTTTGATATAAATTTTGTATGATTTCCAAAAAACCTCGAAAAGTCGTCATCCTTAATCATCTGTGATTTTATTAAGTCGAATGTCATTAATGAATTATATATATCCAATTTTGATAACTTAACATTCTCACAAATTCGTCTTTTTGCGCATCGAATTTATTTAATTTATATATTAAAAGATCAGTGATTCGCCAGCCTTAATAAACCTTTGTTTTTGCTGAAAGAAGTAGTATTTATTTGTTACTGATATGGGGCACTATAATATCGATAGCTCATTAATTTCATAAATCAGTGCTTTTACTCAATCATCATTAATATTTTATACATAAGCATTAAAACCTCAATAACTCAACTCGCCAGCTACTAAAAGTGTGTTTGTATTTAACTGTAGAATAAGTTTTCAGCGAGATCGCATTTAACGACAACCCAGTTTTTAGCGAGGAAAATTGAATAAAACGTATACCAATAAAAGAAAGTTTCGCTCTGTCTGTGTGTATGTGAGTGTTTGAGTCTCTGTGTGTCTGCGTTTGATGACTAGCAAAATCTACCGCACGTAGAAGTCTGAACATTTAGGTGAGAACAGTCCAAGACATGTCCTGATGCACCTGACAATCAGGTTTTTCTTTTTTAGGGTTCCGTACTTAAAAAGTAAAAACGGAAACCATTATAAGATCACTCTTGTGTCTGTCTGTCTGTCACAGCCATTTTACTCGTAAACTATGGAACGTGGAAAGTTCAAATTCGGGGAAATAATAAAGACAATTGACCCACATATTTTCATATTAATAAACATTCATAAATATCTCTCTATTCTAAAAAAAAGTAACTACCGCTGTCACCGCCGCCGCCGCCGGTTTTGAATTTTTTGTGACCGGAGGTCTTTCTTCGTTAATATTAAGAAAAATAATGCATACAAAAATATGAAAATCGGTAGTATTATACAAAAATGTTTGATAAACACGCTGATGCAGACAGTTTTCAGATCGAAGAATTATTTTATGAGATATTTAATGCTAAAGTTGGACAAAATCGTTCCACTAAAAAAGTTTTATAGGAGCAAAAACTGTTCATAGGAATTTAATCATTTTTAGATCATTTTATGCGTTAGAATTTTCCGGAGTGCTGATTGCATTAATTTTTTTATTTTGACTAATTTTTTGAGGTTTTATTTCTATTTTAAATTCAGATTTTCAGCATTTCTAGAGATATTTTTAACAGATTTTAGAAAGTGATATTAATTTAAACTGTTGCCAGCTGTATAAACAGCGGAAACAATAATGTTTGCTTCAAAAAAAAAATATTTATACGCGTAAATAAATTAAAAATTTATTTACACGTGACTATTATAAACAGAAAAAAAAAACATTTGGAAATAGAATTAAATAATTATGTAAAAAAAGCAGGAACTTATTAAAAATTACGTCATAAAAACTATAATTACACGTGAATTTTAAGAGAGAAAGGAATTTGTAAAACAATAAATTTATTAACATGCATTAGAAGTCTTAAATAGGAGAAATTACGTCATATTTACGTCACATTACAGTTATTACATAAAATGAACACAAAATAATATTGCAAAACGGCTTAAATTTAGAAATTGCGCTAGACATTTATTTGATATTTTAAGAGGATACTTTTCAACTATTTTTGTTAGGAAAGCGCAAATAATATTTCATTTCTAACACAAGTATTTTCATGTGAATATTAAAAAGAGAAAGAATAGTTTGGTCAAAATTACGTCAGACTAAAAACGATTAATTTAAAATGTCTCATTTAAAAGAACTTTCTTTTCACTTTGTTAAAAAATACCAGGAGACAAAGACTCTGTTTACTTAATACCTTTTATATTAGCTTATTTTGAAATGTTGTTACACGTGTCTACGTCATCAAGTTATTTTTATTTCGATGTTTTATTTGTATTTTAATTAATGTTGTACTAATTTATTTGTTTTTTCGTTATTTAAAATAAAAATTATGTCAATTTGTATAATTTGGCGAGTGGATTGGCGATTTATATAATTTGGCGAAATTGGTCGACGGGATAATCAAGTAGTACCGCAACGGATTTGGCGTTAAAATTCCCCAATCAAAGAGAAATGTAGAGAGATCGCCACTGTTTTTTAAATTATAATTCAATCTTTCGAAATCGTTTTAAAGCCGATCATATTAGCGTGCATTTAGAGTCTACTGTGTCTGGACGGGGGTTGGCGAGCGTAGCTCGTAGGGGGCCGAGCCCCCTAGTATTTAGTAAAAAAGTAGAGGGGCTAATTATGCTACTTGAAAAAAAATCTTTTCATTGTATATCATGTGGGGTATCCTGTGAAAGCTTTTGTAACGCTGAACTCAAAAATACATTCCTTTTTATTTTAGGTATTATATTTTCAAAGATATTGTTGAAAATGTAGCGCAAAAATATGTCCCGCCCCCATCTAATTCCGAATCTACTGAAACTAAAATTATGAAAAAATTAGAGGTAGTAGGCATTAATATAAACCTTGCCGGAAAATTATAGCGATTACCCTAGGTCACATAGTTTTAGAGTAATTAGCGTTTTTCTGTTATACACAAATTTCGATTTACGGGCATTCAGAAAAACTGTTGAGCATCGCTGAATATACCTATCGTTGCAGAAGAATAAAAGCATTGTTTATAATGATTTTCGAAAAAAATTCATCAGTAATTAGCCGAGATATTAACCCTTAAAGGTACGGTCAGTTTAGACATACACAAGGTCAGGGGCGGCGTACTCTATGCCTAGTTAACAACTTTTAATGATATATATGTGTAATGTAATGTCCAGTAACAGTATAAAAGCAATAAACGTCAAATTGTTAAAAACATACTAATTTAAGGGGTCTCGGGACTCTAAAAAGTGAAAAAAAAGACCATTTTCAACATTTAATGTCGTAAAATGTATATGATTTTAAAACACAATTTTAATTGGAATGAAAGATATAAGTATGTTCTTTCGTTTCATGTATTTAAAAAATTGCAAGATACAGAATTAGTATTTATAGGGGGCTCGAAACTGTAACCGAACGAAAACAGAACAAAAAATTCGCATAACAGTTTACGCGCAGGATTACAAAATAAATATTGCAACTAGAATGAAATTTTGGTGCTTACTTATACTTCAGATTGTAATAATTTCCCTGAACTTAAATAAATTTATATTTAAAGCCTTTTTATATTTTTAATGCAATGTTGTATTTAGCTAATACAAAATTTTGAAAATTTCAACAGTAAAATCACCTAAAAAATATTTTTTTGAACAATAAAAAGGAAATTTTAGGTTCAGTTTATATGGACTAACATGAATTATATGTTTTGAAAATTTCATGAAAAAATATTTAGAAGTTTTTGATGTATCCTGAGCGTTATGCCCAAAAAACGCCATTTGGAAAATAATGACTTTAAAGTTTCGGAAACGCCGCTTCGGCTATTGAGCGGGTATAATTCTAAAAGCCGAAACTTTTGTTCTAATGGGAATTTCAAGGAAACAATTATATCAAAATATTCAGAAAAGATAGGGGTTTAACATCTAAAAAAATTAAAATTTCTTAAATTTTGTAGCTTTAAGAGTCCTGCGACCACTTAATCCTTTCCGGCACGGAGTAATTCTATTTATAAACGTATGAAATAATGAACTGACACCAGAATTTATAAATGAATTTATTAGAAAATGCGAACTTGCTTATTTTCACGTACATGATAAAAGGGAAATTTTAATGAAATATTCTTGGTGCCGTTTGTCTGTTTTGAAATAAAAATTAGGTGTCCTTTTTTTAAGGGCATCGCCCTCGAAAGATTTAATTAGAATGAATCGCATAAATACTGTGGGATTCACGATAGTTTGCATTGATTGTATCTCTCAATGCGCCTCGAGTGACTTTAAAAGTTAATTAAACACCTATCTGGAAAAACGCTGCACTGACCAAGGCGGCGTTGCAACTTTGAGACCTCAATTCGAAGCGCGCTTAGCACAATGCCAAATTTAAACTTTGAACAAAGGTTTTGTTTTAGCTACACTGTAGAAATAAAGGTTATTACTACGCTGAATTTAGTTTCATGAAATGCCAAATGAAGTTTAACTATGCACTGCTTTTATTGTCAGTACCGAATTAAGTTCATCATAAACAGATTAAAATAATATTAAAGAAAGAGTTATACGAACAGCTATGTTTGATATTATTTAGGTTCCATATCTCTCTGAACTTTCATGGTATACCCATTTACACTTTTCTAATATATACAGTTATACTCAACCCTACGTTGCATAGTTTTTTACAAAGTCTTAGTACTCTTTTAGCAACGTTTTTTTTTTTTTAATAATGCAATTACAAATTCATATATTTATTCTATGGAACCCTCTGTGCGCGAGTAATGCTCGCACTTGACCGTTTATTTAAGGGTCGGGGCCCCTGTGCCTCTTTCAGTTTTTATGCTCTAAATTGTTAATAACTTACCCCCTTTATATCCGATCTTCTTCGTTCTTGGGGCCAATTCTCCATTTAGTTATTCCCTCATTTCTACATTCCAGTTAAGACCCTGGCAGCCTGGGACCCGGTACAACACCCCTTGAAGTTTTTGCGCCCTAAATTGTTAATAAATTGCTTCCTTTTAATCCGATCTTCATTTAGGTATCCTTTTTTCATTTAGTTATTCTCCCATTTCTACATCCCAGTTAAGACCCTTGCTCCATTCTCCCCCCTGGGGTTCCGTAGTTCCCTTGAATTTTTTGTGCGCCATGCATTTTTCACCCTCTAATTTTCTCACCTTCTCAGTGCATAATTTTAAAACTGAGTATTGGACTCTTTTCCCAGGACCAACACCCTCATATTTTATTTGAGCCCTAGGACAATCAGCTATCCAGTCCTAGGACAGCATTTGCACAATTTTTGG
Organism: Maratus speciosus; assembly: GCA_963932465.1. Lineage (NCBI taxonomy): Eukaryota > Metazoa > Arthropoda > Arachnida > Araneae > Salticidae > Maratus > Maratus speciosus. The sequence continues at coordinate 149,615,521 of OZ010793.1, read as the reverse complement.
CGCATTTCTTGAAATTATTATTCTAAGAAATACTAATTCACAACTCTATGGTTAATTTTGAATAATTGAAGATCTAAGACCTTTTAACATATTTTCATGTTAGGGCCCTGCTCTTAACTATCAGTTGGCCTTTTTGGGGCCCTTTATTGTAGCTCCCTTAAAAATGACCCGATTCATTAGCTTTTTTTTCTAACAACTTCTTAAGTCTTCTACCAACTCCATGAACGACAAAAAAATTTCTCACTTCAGTTACCACAAATTTTGAATATTAATCTCCTTCTTGGAGCCTTTGTTGCAGCTTCTTTAAAAACGATCTTACTCTATTACAATTTTCTACTTCATAGTTCTTGCGTCCTACAGCTACTTTAAAACTATTAAAATTTTTTCCTTTGCCCAACTACATTCCAGTTAATATCCTGTCCCCAGGGCCCGGTCCTTCTTTATACCCAAGCTACCACCTATTTTGAATATTAATCTCCTTTTTCGGCAACAACTTACGTTTACTCACTACATCCGTAAATTAAAAATAAAAATCGCGTTACCTTAACCCTTAAATGCGCGATTTTTTATTTTGCTTCGAAAAAATTATATATGATTCTCTGAAAAGTTTATCACACAGGAAAAATAATGAAAAAAAATAAAAAAAATCAGAGATACATTTTTCATATAATATGGCAATATTTTCTTCTGTTACGCATCTGCAATACAAATAATAACTACTGTTGTGTGGCTGTTTTACGCTAAAATTTTGCAAATCAGTAAATATACGTTTATTAAATAATATCGTGTTAATTTTAAAAGTAGACCGTGAAATTTATAGAGGAGGAGGGAGGCAACTTCCACCGCGTAAGGATAAATTGTTTCGTCGGTTTATAAGGGCCCAATTTCAACGGGAATTGGTTTATTTAACTTAGATTACAATTCAGTTACTTTCTGTGAAAATACTACTTTCTGTGATTATGAAAGTTTATCTTAGACTTCAGTTAACAACATTTCCGAACATTAATGATGCATTCGTTTTTCCGGTCCTATGGGCTTGATTACTACGAAGTATGGCTCACTAGACTTGGTTTTCGCTTGTCTACGATACGTGCGGAGCACTTCCGGCACATGCTGCGTTAGGTAGCGGGGACCCAGATTACAGGTTCGTTCGGAAAGACGTTTGTTAGAAACACACGAGACGCTGTGGAATGCAATGGAACAACCGAAACTAGGTTCATCTAAAAGATTTTCAAAGAATATAAAATCATACAAACTTCAGTTTTATTTAAGGTTATTATGATGGGCCAGGGCAACGCCGGGTGGGTCAGCTAGTGTGATATAAAATTGCATTGTATAAAATTTGGTTGTATCGTAGGGAACTAGAAAAAGCAAGCAAAAAATTCATACCGCACAGTTTGTTTTTTATTTTTAATTCGATATAGATTTCGTTATTCATATGTCTAACTGTTTTATACGTTTAATATAATATGTTGAAACATCACAAAGAGATTATTATTTGTTAAAAAACCTTGTTTATGTGACTTACATTTTTCTACACAAACAAATTGCAGTAGTAATCCTTATCTCAGTTCATAAAATATTTTTTTTAATGGCAATTGCCCATATCCGTTTATTTTTCAAAAAAGTCATGAAAATTCAACAAACTGCCGTATCGGAACATTATTTGTACTATAAAATTTATCAAATAATGATAGTTTTGTGCAAAATGAAAAAAAATAGTTAAAATTCTCACCGATAAGCGAAGTTTTAGGAGTCTCATTATAAAACTGTATGACAAACAGGCAGATTATGGATTCTTAAAATAGTCTGACACTAAAAAATTGAATTTGATTGTTTAGTATCTGAATGAAAATAGCTGTACATTTTATGCTTGTAAGAAATAAAAATGGTTCTATATGAATGCGTTAGAAAATAGCCAATTTGGATTTGAGAAAATCATTTCAAAAAAAAAAAAAAGAAAAGAAAGAAAAAAAAATCACTCCCGGCTCGGCCTGCAGGCACAGGTAGATTTCGAAGTTAAGTACTAATTTCACCAAAAAGGCTAAATCAAGGTTAGAGATAAACACAGTTTGACAATTTTTTCTGGTCGCTTTTGACGAGTTTTTAATTTTATTTTTCTGAACTGGTTTTATCAGAATCATGTTAAGGCTGTGTTCTCAACTACACTGTTCAACAAGGTTGATATTTTCTGACACAATGACGTACAGATTTTTTAACGTAATTGTATAAAATTGGCAGACCTACTACAAGGGATTTTTCTCCCTTCGTTCAGTGTTTTTTCCCTTGGGAAATTTGGTTCAAACTGTAACAATATTTTCTGAAACATTTATTGTGTTTACAAAAAAAAAAAAAACGGAAAACGTCTTTCAATTACATAGTTTCCGTATAACAACACCTTCCAATTTCATGCGTTTCCGAACAAAAAGAAATTCAAACTTATGTCATAAAGTTGCCCCTATGGATTTGAGAACAGCCTTAATACGTTATTTTTTTTCTTGAACCCCTTTTTTGTGTAAGAGTTGGTTTTTTCAAAATCTTGCTAATATAAAAGTTGTAGATAATATCAAGAAGATTTATAATAAATTTAATCGGATTTGATATCTTGTGAATTGACGAAGTTATGATTTTTTTTCTTTTTAACCCTCTCCCTTTTTTCTGTAAGAGTTGGTACTATCAAAAACTTGTCAATATAAAAGTTGTAGGTAAGATTAAGAAGATTTATAATAAATTTAAGTGGATTTTATATCTTGTGAATTGACGAAGTTATGAATTTTTTTCTTCTTAAAACTCTATTTTTATTGCCCCTTGAGCCCATTTTTAATGATATCAAAAACCTGTTATACATATTTTTTTTTTACCTTTTCCTAGAAGTAATAATAACTTTAAACTGATTTGATATGCATTATAATTAAGAAGTTTTTTTTTCTGTTTTCACAAAATCCTTCCCTATTTCCATCCCCTTGGGTCGATTTTGCCCATTAAAGAACTTTACCGAGATTTTCTGCCCCTTCATTGTATTGTATGGCCTTGATCAGTTTGGAAGAGGTTTGTGCAGAATTATGGAAGTTATCGTGTCCATAAAAAAGTGATATATATGGATAGATAGTTAGATAAAGTTTTGAACTGTGGGTGGTTTGGTGTTCTATGGTTTCATGATCGGCGTAGATCTGCTAAAATGTTGGAAAAATGTAATATGTAGTATTTCTTATTACGAAATCTACCTAAAAATGTATTACCCTGATTTTATTCCTTTAAATATCTACAGTATTCTGCTTAATACTGAAAATCGTCCGAAATTCGTTAGATCCCTAGCTGAGGCTGGATACATTCTATGACTACAAATGCAAACTTTATTAACAAGAATGAAAAAAATAATATTAAATAAGAACCAATTTTATTAATATAAAGGAGGACCTAGCTTCAAATTTAAAGAAAAATTCTATATGCTTACCATATATATCTAATTCGATAAATGCTTTTCTTAAATTTTGAATATCAAATTAAATTAGAATTATTTGAAAAAAATATTTTTAATTTTCTCAATATATATTTTTTAACTTTAGAGTATTATTGATTACAAAGAAACCGTTATTGAAAAATTAAATTAATACAAACAGAGGAATGAGGATGAAACGTAAAAAGTTATCAATAAACTTGAAAATTGGTGAAACAATTAAAATTATATATCACGTTTAAAACAAAATGTTATTAGCCTCCGGTACGGTATGCTATTTCTTTCTCCCAGCTTATTTTGTGTCCATAAAATAACGTTACCTTACAGAGGTTAGCCGTAAAACAAAGCATTACGATTAAATGCTGTTTAGAAATTTTTTAAACTTCTAAGCATCGCACATTTTCAATTTTTATACCGTCGTATTGGAGAAAAAAAGTTCTTTTAAATGCATTTTGTTTGAAAACTGTATCTCCATTTATTTTTGGAATATTAATTTTTTTGTACTTTTTAGAACCATTTGCTTAATATTGGCAACGTAAGAACTCGATTTCTGAAGAAAGTAAAGGAAGAATAGTTTTAAAATAGCAATTATATATTTTTGTTGCCATTTTCTCGCAACAACCGAAAGAAAATGTAATTAAAATACGTGCTATTTTGAAAAAAAATATATAAACGAATGATTTCTGTTAAAACAATGGAGCTGTTATATACTATATTTAATTGTAAGTATCTATGAATCATTAGATCGCCTTTTTTTTTTCTTGAAAGACGGAATATTTTTTTGCATTTGTGCATTATTTCGCGATAGTGATGTGCTATGCATGCTTTACTGCAGATGTTTAAGAGTAGATCGTAAATGTGGAATTCTTAAGCGGATGCGAATGACGTCATTTTACATAAAATAAAACGTGTGCTTTAAGTCTTAAAATTGAAATATGTTTTGTACTGCAGTAGATTCCCGCTTAACCGAGTTATTTTCTTCTGATGGACTGGTGGCTTCTATTATTATGAAACAGCCATTATAAATTAAGTGTTAGGGGAAGATAAAAAAAATATATATATATATATATATAGCCATTTTTTCCCCCATTCCGACCAGAAAATCAGAGTTCAAACTTTTACGGCTGCTCTTTCATCTTCACCTAACACTTCATTTATAATGGCTGTTTCATAATAATAGAAGCCATCAGTCCATCAGAAGAAAATGAAGTAATGGAAATGCCGGGCGACACTAAATTCTGAAAAAACAGAATTCCTGTTCTCTAGTTTAATATTATTGTATTAAATTTTCAGTTCATTTGTAAACGTAGGTGTATATGATCCAACAATGTCATTCATTATACAAATAATAGTTTCTCCAAAATAATTTTTTACATTCCGTGTTTAAATGTTTAAATTTCTTAATTAAATCAGAAAGAGAAACAGTCCTAATATTTTTTTTTAAATCATTAACAGTGTTGAATTCATGGGGTGACCCGGGGCAGACATTCTCCCCAGAGAATAAATGTCCCCATGGAAGATTTGAGATTTTGTGTTTTCAATGGTCAAAAAGCGCAAATTCCAACCCCACCCCCATCCCGGAGATCACAGAAATCCCTCACGAAAAAAATGTGTCTAAATTCAACTTGATCAATAAGAGAAAATTAGGAATAATCCAGTTTAATGCCATAATATGCTTTATTTGTATAAAATAGATTTATTAGCACGGCTGAATTGGTATCAAATAATAGCTCTTTTTCGTTAATAACCGAAGAAAATGAAATGAATAAAGATATGTCCAAACATGATGATTGATTTCTCCTTTCAACTGTTGCATCATGCTTCCGCCATATACGCATATGTTGGCGCAACACTGTCTGGAATAAATAATGTTAAGATGGAATAAAAATAAACAGCTCTTAAATTTACGATTATCTAGTCAAAAATAAATAAAAAAATAAATAAATTACTGATAAAAGAAAGTTAGATGTAAAGGATTTTATTTTGATGTTTTTATGCATAAAAATGTCTCCATGAATATTTTAGAAAGTTTTGGAAACAGGGCCGCCATTTGAGGGGGGCTGAGGGGGCAATACCCCCCCCCCCCAAGGAATTTGATTTTTCGGAAAATTTTCATCAATTGTCAGACTCAAACAAAAATTAAAAAATTGCTCAAACGCTATGATAATTTATCAGATTTGATTACAATAAAAACATATGCATTAAATAAATGATTTATGCATAGAAATTAATAATTATCCAAAACATTTCCTATTCGAACTTTCTTAAGGTGAGATATATATCGTACTTTGCCTAATTTTAAAAATACATGAGAGAAATTTTCTTTTATCAATTGCTTCTCAGCTGTGTACAACTTGCCCCTGATGGCTAGAAATTCAGGTGTAGAGTTTTTTAAGATAGTTTTTTTTAGGGGTGGAGGAGGGTCGAGTATAATTCAAGTTCTTAATTATCCGACTTTTTTACTTTTTGGATTATTAGTGTCACATTATATTTACTGCAATCATTGCAATGTTATCAAATTATTTAATTATTTGCTTTATTAAACTATATTATATATGGTACACTCTAAATGAATTTCAACGCCTAGGAATGGAATCTGCGAGAACCCAACAAAACAATTTCTTCAACACAAAACCGACAGACTTCCACCAAACCCCAAAGTAAAAGAAATTTGCTCCATATTTTAACACGTTTATAATAAAGTGTTGTATAATTTTATCCCTTAAGTACAGAAATGAAAACATGGGTATTACTATGAGTCACCATTAATAGTCAAATCTATAGTTTTTCATTTAAAAAATATTTAGGACTTCCTTGTTAAAAACCAGATCACACCGACTCCAACCGAAAGATATAAAGCACAATCCGAAAAACCTAAGGTGTACAGTCGAGGGGAAAAAAAATTAAACACCCCTACTAACTCTGAAAAAATTATCGTAGAAGAAAGTTACTGGTACCAAACGATTGGTAATAAAGTCTACTTTTAAATGATGTATATAAAATTTGCTTAGGGGGCCATCTAAATCTTAAAACGAACCATAACTTTGTTTTTTTCAATAGCAGTAAACAATTCTGACAGCATAAATGAACTCTAGACCCTTCAATTAGCCTAAAAACAAACTTCTATGATATTCGTACCACAAGTGTCCGATAAATTAAGGAGTGGGGTTGCCCCCTTTTCCCCCTTTATTCTTAACTAATGAACCTCCAAATCTAATCAAGGCTGCTCCTTAACATGATAAACCGGTATAGCAAATTTGGAGCAAATCGAATAACTCTGCATGAAAAAACCATTTATCTAAATTAAGGAGTGGGGGGACTAGCTCCCCTATCCCCCTTTATTCTTAACTAATGAACCTCCAAATCTAATCAAGGCAGCTCCTTAACATAGTAAACCGGTATACTAAATTTGGAGCAAATCGAATAATTCTGCATGAAAAACACATTTATCTAAAGTAATAGGGGGTAGCCCCCTTTCCCCCCTTTATTCTTAACTAATGAACCTCCAAATCTAATCAAGGCAGCTCCTTAACATGATAAACCGGTATAGCAAATTTGGAGCAAATCGAATAAGTCTGCATGAAAAACCCATTTATATAAATTAAGGGGGGGGGGGGTTAGTTCCCCTATCCCCCCTTTATTCTTAACTAATGAATTTCCAAATCTAATCAGGGAAGCTCCTTAACATAATAAACCGGTATATCAGATTTAGAGCAAATCGAATAATTCTGCATGAAAAACCCATTTATCTAAATTAAGGGGAGGGACTAGCCCCCTTTTCCCCTTTATCTTTAACCAATGAACCCCCAAAACTAATCAGGAAAGCACCTTTCCAGAATGAACCTAGAAAAAAAAATTGAAGCAAATCGGATGTTTCTATCAAGAGTTACCTCGTTACGTGAATATGTGCGTACATACTTACCTATATACAGAACGGCGGGCACATCAGCTCTCTGAATTTGATAGCCTGTGAGCTAAAAGGTTGAATTATGATGGTGACGAGTTATTGAGGTTGACATTGTTGGTATATCACCGACCCATATCAATGAGTCTTCTAAATTCTTTCGGCAAAATATATGTTTTGGATAAATATCATGTCGGCTATTTGACCTGTCGGCTAATTTTCATGTCTCCTAATTGTCCTGTCGGCTATTTGTCCTGTCGGGTAATTGTCAGGTCGGCTATTTGACCTGTCGTCTAAATGTCCTGTCGGTTATTTGACCTGCCGGTTAATTGTCCTGTCGGCTAATTGTCATGTCGGCTATTTGACCTGTCGGCTAATTGTCATGTCGACTAAATGTCGGCTAAATATCCTTTCAGCTAATTGTCCTGTCGGCTAAATGTCTTGTCGGCTAAACGTCCTGTCGGCTAATTGGTGTCTGCTAAATGTCTTGTCGGCTATTTGGTTTTCGGCTAAATGACATAGACCCCCGTAACCTAACTGTAACTTATCCCTAATCTAACCGTAACCTACCTGTAACGGAAATGGAACATAACCGTAACCTAACCGTAACCTAATTGTAACCTAACCGTAACGTAACCGTAACCTACTTATAACCTAACTATAACATAACTGTAACCTAACAGTAATCTATCTGTAAAATAAACGTAAAATGACGGTGCGCTAACCGTAACCTAATTATTAACTAACCGTATCCTAACTGTGATGTAACTATAACCCAACTGTAACCTAAATGTAACCTAACCGTAACCTAATTGTAATCTATCCGTAACCTACTGTAACCTATCCGGAACCTAACCGTAATCTAACTGTAACCTATCCATAATCCTATTTGTAACCAAACTGTAACATAACTGTATCCCATCCGTAACCTAAGCGTAGCAGAAACGTAATCTAACTGTAACCTAACCGTAACTTAACCGTAATCTAACTTCATCCTAACCGTAACGTAACCGTAACCTACTTATAACCTAACCATAACTTAACTGTAACATAACTGTAACCTAACAGTAATCTATCTGTAAAATAAACGTAACGGTACGCTAACCGTAACCTAATTATAACATAACCGTATCCTAACTGTGATGTAACTATAACCTAACTGTAACCTAAATGTAACCTAACCGTAAGTTAACTGTAGCCTGTCGGTAACCTAACCGTAACCTAATTGTAATCTATCCGTAACCTACTGTAACCTATCCGGAACCTAACCGTAATCTAACTGTAACCTATCCGTAATCCAATTTGTAACCAAACTGTAACATAACTGTATCCCATCCGTAACCTAAGCGTAGCAGAAACGTAATCTAACTGTAACCTAACCGTAACTTAACCGTAATCTAACTTCATCCTAACCGTAACGTAACCGTAACCTACTTATAGCCTAACCATAACCTAACTGTAACATAACTGTAACCTAATAGTAATCTATCTGTAAAATAAACGTAACATGACGGTACGCTAACCGTAACCTAATTATAACCTAACCGTATCCTAACTGTGGTATAGCTATAACCTAACTGTAACCTAAATGTAACCTAACTGTAACCTAAATGTAACCTAACCGTAAGTTAACTGTAGCCTGGCGGTAACCTAACCGTAACCTAATTGTAATCTATCCGTAACCTACTGTAACCTATCCGGAACCTAACCGTAATCTAACTGTAACCTATCCGTAATCCTATTTGTAACCAAAATGTAACGTAACTGTATCCTATCGGTAACCTAATCGTAGCAGAAACGTAATCTAACTGTAACCTATCCGTAACTTAACCGTAATCTAACTTCATCCTAACCGTAACGTAACCGTAACCTACTTATAACCTAACCATAACCTAAGTGTAACATAACTGTAACCTAACAGTAATCTATCTGTAAAATAAACGTAACATGACGGTACGCTAATCGTAACCTAATTATAACCTAACCGTATCCTAACTGTGATGTAACTATAACCTAACTGTAACCTAAATGTAACCTAACCGTAACGTATTTGTAACCTATCCGTAACCTACTGTAACCTATCGGGAACCTAACCGTAATCTAACTGTAACCTATCCGTAACTTAACCGTAATCTAACTGTAACCTATCCGTAACATAACCTTAACCTATCTGTAACTTAAACGTAACCTAATTGTTACCTGAAAGTAACATAACTGTGACGTAACCGTAATCTAACTGTAACCTAACCGTAACGTAACTGTAACCTAAGTTTAACGTAACCGTAAACTAATTATAATCTATCCGTAACCTAAAAGTATCCTAACCATAACCTAACTAGGCTAATCGTCCTCTCAGCTAAATATCCTGTCGTTTAATTTTTCTTGTCGGCTAATCGTCCTGTCGGCTAAATATCCTGTCGGCTAATTGTCTTATCGGCTAATTGTCCTGTCGGCTAAATGTCTTGTCGGCTAATTGTCCTGTCGGCTAAATGTCCTGTCGGCTAATTGTCTTGTCGGCTAATTGTCCTTTCGGCTAATTGTCATGTCGGCTAATTGTCTTGTCGGCTAATTGTCTTGTCGACTTATTGTCCTGTCGGCTAATTGTCACGTTCGGCCAATTGCCTGTCGTCCAATTGTCTGTCTGCTAAATGTCCGTTTCGGCAAATTGTCCTGTATGCTATACATACGTTTCGGCTACTTGTCCTGTCGGCTAAATGTACTTGTCGGCTACATGTCCTGTCTGCTAAATGTACGTGTCGACTAAATGCACTTGTCGGCTAAACGTCCTGTCGTCTAAGTGCTGTCTGCTAAATGTCTTGTCGGCTATTTGGTTTTCGGCTAATCGTCTGCGACCGTATTTTTATATGTACAATCATGAAAAAAGAAAAAGATTAATGTGAAATTTCCAGTTAAATAGTAATGTTTGCTAATAAGAAGGGATTATAGAATTTAATTGGGTAGATAAAATTTAGACGGAACATAATAAAATTATATGGTAAACGTTAGGTTTTTAATATGAAATTAATAAAATATAGTTAACTCATGTTTCATTCGATAAGAAATTAAAAAAAATTATAAACTTAAAAAATATATACAATATGTATTTTAAAATTTTAGTAAAATCGTTTTGATTTGATGAGATAGAGTCAAGAAAAATCACAAGTTGATATGGCAAAAATAAACGACAAAAGCTTTTTCAGTTAAACAATATTTATTCATCATTTTCAACAGTTATAGGAGGACATATACATTTTTAAAATATACAGATATTCAAATCAAGTTTATGACTTAACAAAGTTTCCATTTTTCATTTATGCATGTTGATCAGATGATGAATAAACTCCCTCTGGAGATAAAAGATAATTTTACAGTGTTTACAACTATATTTCTTAGGGTGAACTTTTTTATGATGTAAAAATTCAACTTCATCGTACAATTTAATGTTGCAGTATTTACATTCATATTCCTTGGGATGAACTTTTTTATGTTTAGTTAAAGCAGACTTTGTTGAAAAAGAGTTGGAACATTTATCACAATCATAAAACTTCTTATGAGATCTCTTGTGAATTGTTAACAGACACTTTTGTAAATAATCTTTCCCGCATTGATCGCATTTATATGTAGTAGATGTCCTGGAATGAGTTACACTATGTCGTTTTAAATCACTGCTTTGAATGAATGTCTTTGAGCATATTTCACATTCAAAGGGCTTTTTCTCCAAATGGGATATTTGATGTCTGTTTAATGTATTCTTTTAGGAATAGGATTTCTCGCATTGATTGCAAGTAAAAGGTGGTTTTAGTTGTTCTGGTGAAGAGGGTGTTATTTCAATGTTCGAAGCATGTACTTCTTGGCTGGGTATAGCTGATTTCATATCTTTTAAGTAAGATTGACTTGAATCTTCCTCTGTTAAAGACATTTCTTGCATATTACTCATTTTAGTTAAACTAGAGAATATAAGCTGACGTCTTCATATAACGAAAACATCAAAAAGTATGAAAAATTCCACTCGTTTCACTCAAAGCTATAAAATTATAGGAGGCGCTGTTGTTTTTTAGCTCATAGGATCGGTTTGAAAAGCGAAAAACGCTGAATTTCGTTAAATCTGAAAGTACTGGATTTGATTAAATAATGCTTTGTGTATAAAAATTAAGCTCGAATGTAGAAAAATCCAGTTAAATGTAATAGAAATAAGGATATTAATTTATAAACTCTCATTTTTTATGCACATTCATGAAAATATTTTTTAAATGTGAAATTTTCAGTCATTGATTAGATTAAATTAATTTATTTTTGTTTAGTAATGAGTATTTCTTGAAGTGTGTCTTATTGAAAGTTTAAAACTCTACATAGCTAGCATCTAAAAGTATGATAAAATCTCAAACTGGTATAAAAGTTAATCAAATTCGTTTAAATTTGTCTTTTTCATTAAAAATCATATTTTCCTTTTGTTATTTGTTCAATTATTAAAATTCATTAAGGTAATGGTTTTTCAAAAACTAAAATATATGTTTAACGTTCCTCATTTAAGTTATTATTCTTATCTTGTAGCTGAAAAAAGAAAATCTAAAGAAATCTGTTTTTATTTTTCTTCTTAAAAATTGATATTTTCCATTGTTTTGTTTAATTATTGATATTGAGGTTGAACGTGTTAAATACAGTTCGTTCTGAGATTAAATAAATTTTCTGTTAAAAGGGTTTATATAATTTCAAGTAAAAGCAATTTGAAAGTGAATACATACTATTTAATAAACAAAATTCTCGTATAGGAACTAGTGTTGAAAAACATGTGTTATGTTAAAAATTCACTTAATATTTACATATTGAAGTGAAATTTTTTTAAAGTGTGGCTAAGTATGTGAAATGTAGTTTCAGCATAGGTATAGTTAATTCATCTGTTGATAAAATTGGGTATCCAATAATAAATAAATAATTATTCATTAAACTGTAAAATTATACTTGTAATAATGTAAAAATATTGATACTTTCTTTTATACATCTTGAAAAATGATCATATCGATATTTTGTAAACAAGTGACGTAACGCTATTGTATCCTCCTCCCTTCAAGGGGGGGGGGGGGGAGAAACGCAGGATTTTCTTATGAGTTTGAAAAGAGCGTAGATGTAATTCATGAAAGGTGGGCGGGAAATCTGGTTATTTTTACTTTTAGAAGAAGTGTGATGATGAAACATAATACTACAGTAGTCTAAACACTGTAAACTCAATTAGGTTGGTGTAAAATTACTAAGTGTAAGATAAAATTGGGTATTTACCTAGAAATATCCACATTTAAAATGTAGTAAAATTAAGTTAATTGGTTTGAAAACTCGAAATTTTATATGAAAATGATAAAATTTAAATCCAATAACGAATAAAAACGTTGGATAGGTTCGAAGTATTATATAAAGATGTAAAAATCATTATTGGATTAATAAAATTAATCTTTTTTTCTTTAAAAATTCGATATTCTTTGTTATTTGTTTAATTATCAAAATTTATTAAGGTAATGGTGGATCAAAAACTAAATTATATGTTTAAATTTTCCTTTTAAGATGATATTCTGATCTTGTAGTTGAATAAAATCTACAGAAATCAGCTTTTTTCCCAAGAAATTGATATTTTCCACTGTTTTGCTTAATTAATAATACTCATTAAGGTAAAGATTGTTCAAAATTTAAATATATGGTTAACCTTTTCCATTTAAGTTGATATTCTGATCTTGTAGTTGAATAAAATCTACAGAAATCAGCTTTTTTCCTAAGAAATTGATATTTTCCACTGTTTTGCTTAATTAATAATACTCATTAAGGTAAAGATTGTTCAAAATTCAAATATATGTTTTACTTTTTCCATTTAAGTTGATATTCTGATCTTGTAGTTGAAAAAATTCAGCTTTTTCCTAAGAAATTGATATTTTCCACTGTTTTGCTTAATTAATAATACTCATTAAGGTAAAGATTGTTCAAAATTCATATATATGGTTAACCTTTTCCATTTAAGTTGATATTCTGATCTTGTACTTGAAAATATTCAGCTTTTTCCCTTAAAAATTGATATTTTCCACTGTTTTGCTTAATTAATAATACTCATTAAGGTAAAGATTGTTCAAAATTCAAATATATGGTTAACCTTTTCCATTTAAGTTGATATTCTGATCTTGTAGTTGAATAAAATCTACAGAAATCAGCTTTTTTCCTAAGAAATTGATATTTTCCACTGTTTTGCTTAATTAATAATACTCATTAAGGTAAAGATTGTTCAAAATTCATATATATGGTTAACCTTTTCCATTTAATTTGATATTCTGATCTTGTACTTGAAAATATTCAGCTTTTTCCCTTAAAAATTGATATTTTCCACTGTTTTGCTTAATTAATAATACTCATTAAGGTAAAGATTGTTCAAAATTCAAATATATGTTTAACTTTCTCCATTTAAGAGTATATTCTGATCTTGTACTTGAAAAAATTCAGCTTTTTTTCCTTTAAAATTGTTATTTTCCATTATTTTGCTTAATTAATAATACTCATTAAGGTAAAGATTGTTCAAAATTCAAATATATGTTTAACTTTCTCCATTTAATTTGTTATTCTGATCTTACAATTGAAAGAAAATCTACAGAAATCAGCTTTTTCCTAAAAAATTGATATTTTCCATTGTTTTGCTTAATTAATAATACTCATTACGGTAAAGGTTGTTCAAAATTCAAATGTAAATTTAATCTTCATCTTATAGTATGATAATCTAGTCGATCTAACGTTCAACTCTCATGTTATAGCATGAAAATACTGTAAAAACGCCATTTTTCCCGCTAGGGGGCGGTGTTGGAGGGGGTGTCTTGTCGCAGGCGGGACCGGAGGCGGTGTGGGAGGAGGGGGCACGGGAGTGGAGGCGGCGGTGCCGCAGGCGATGCATACCGCAATACCGCCTGCGGCTGAGCCCGAACTCTCCTTTTCCTACTACTATTGTCGGTTGAGATTTTTTTTAAACAAATCGAATAATGATGAAAATTTCCATTACAAAATTTACATGGTTCTAAATTAGATTTACATTTAGTCGAGACGTGGAATTTTTTGAAAAAGGTGAAACAACGTCCTTGCATACGCAATTTATCCCGTTTTTGAGGAATAGGACAAACTTTACACAATTTTGAATCATGTTCATTGTCACAAAATAAACAAACATTTTTTACGTTAGTAGCCAATACAGAGGCTGAAGGCATATCACGTTTATAATTGCTAAAATGTTTATAACTGTTATTATATTTATTTTTCTCTTTTTTAGCACTAAAACTATTTTCAGATCTCTGGAGTGCCATAGTAGATTCTCGCGATTGTACTTCGTTTTTAATGAAAGAAAGAAGCTCTTCGACTTCCACTTTTTTACCGTCGGTTCTTTTACGATTGAAATCTAACGCCATTTCAGCAGGTATCAACTTTAATAAAATAGGGCATAGGAGATGACCATAACTTCCTGCTGTAACTCCGAGAGAATTTAAATTTCGAATTTGTATTTCACAACTGTCATACAGTTCCCGAAGTTCTCTAACATTAGAAGCATTCTTTACCTGTCTTAAATTTAACAGTTTATTCATATGTGCGCCGTAGCGAGCCTTTAATAAATCAACTGCAGATTTAAAGTTTTCCTCAGAAAGCGAAAATCCTGCAACAGTATTATATGCACTACCTCCAAGAAGAGATTTCAAATAGACAAATTTGTCAATAGGAGTTAAATTAGGATTCTTTTCAATTGAATTAGAATATTGCCCCCAAAATTCTAACCAGGAACTGCTGTTACCAAAAAATTTATTTATAGCGAGCTTCGGCAATTTCATAGATCGCTCTAAATTTCTGTTTTGAGAACCGGATACATTTTTCATAAAATTTTGAAAAGTATTATTCTGATTTTGGGAGTTATGTTCATTTAAGAACTTCGTTATTTTATAACGAGATTCAATTATTTTCTCACTATAGGTTTCGGAACTTTCGATTTCTTTCTCAAAATCGTCATCAGCCATAATATCCTGGATATCAGAGTTTAATATTTTTTAATAATTCATATTTGTCATTTAACTGGTCCTTACAAATGTTTAATAAATCCAGTCTATTTTCTAATGTGATAGAATCATCTTCAAGAGTTGTGCTTATTTTTGCACACAATTTTGTCGTTTGTGTACGTAATCCAGTTCTTTTCTTTTTTAAAGTATCAATATTAACAGTAGTCGACATATTTGCTTTCAATTAATCAACAATAAAAAAAATAGCTTACCTCAAGCTTTCAGAATCAGAAGAAAATAATATTCAATCGTCAGTCCAGACATCCTGACGCGGTTAGCCAACATGAGGGATTTCAAAGAACACAGTCGAATAAAAAGAACTTTACTTTGAATCAGACATAATTTCACATCAATTTAATAAATCAACAGAACGATTTTTACTCACTGGAAGTAAATCAGCACTCAAATAATTAAAACTCGAAGAATTGAATATTAATATATTTATTATTATTACCAGGCAATCCTGGTTCAGATCTCATATAGCGGAGATCGCTCGCTTCAGAATTTAAATTACATCTATCTTTTTAAACAAACTGAAAAATAGCAAAGTAAAAAATAGGGTTAACATAATTCTTGGAGATGATTAATTTTCGCCAAGTCAAACAGAAAGAAAAGGGGGGTTTTAACAGGAGGTTCCATAATAGCAAAACAAAATGGACGGAACATTTCATTAAATTACGGCTTGAAAAATGAGTATAATTTAGGACTTTTTTATGGACATTTCGGGACGAGACAAAAGTATGGTTTTTTGCATAAAAAACACATATTATACATATAATTTTGAACTTTCTGAAACCAAATTTGTATTGATTTTTATTGAAAAATGAGCCTTTTAATCTGCTTTTATTTTCTTTTTCCCCTCGGTGTTGCGTGGCATAGCGTTCCATGGCACACAAGATTTTTCTGAGTGCTGCCAGCTGAAACCAATGAAACAAAAAGCACAATAAATATTTAATAATTTTAATTAATTCTTCAACTACTTTTCATCAGTGAAACTACGCTTGAAATTATTGAATATTAAAGACGTCAATTATCACTTTGCTAACTAAGTTAGATCGAACAGATCGAATTCTTGGGATTGAGTCATAAATTATTTCTCTGGGCTTTCTTCTCCAAAGGTTCTGTGATCAGTTGCGACTTTTTTTTTTTTCTTTAAACCCTGGACTACGTCATCGACGAAACCGACTTTACTTTCAATGTTTTCTACCACGTACGCATCGTACGTAGACGTAGTCAAGGGGTTAAAGGTTAGGAAGCTAAGCGTACGATATCAACAAAAGAAATTCTCTCCAGAGGAGTTGATGAACATGTCAGGGACTCTCTTCCACTATTGCTGGCACTCTCTTGAAGTGTGACAACCCCCCACATAAAAGAAGTCGATAAAATCACCGCCTTCCGTCACGTAGATGTGGGGCGAACTTAACAACTCTTTACAGGGTTACATTCGGATTGCGTCTGCAGGCCAGTTTGTACCTCTACGGGCTGAAATTTGAGAGTTCTTCAAACACATACATGCACACACACCTATCCTTCTGAAGGATAAGTGTGTGTGCGTGTATGTGTTTGAAGAACTCGCAGATTTTACCTTCTCTTAACAGACGATAGAAAAGATGACCGCTTTTTAACTATCTGAAAATCCATTCAATTCCACCTTTCAGATCATCTCTCTCTCTCTCTCTTTACGAGCGAGATACAAGCACTCTAGATTTCTATCAGCGGGATTTTAAACCAATTACAAATCTGAATGGCCAAGTCTATTCCAGCAATGCAATAACCTGTTATTTAAACTGCGCGTAACGAATCGTAGCTGTCATAAGTCAGTGGGAAGAAGTGCTCTCCAAAAGAAAAGACAACCAAAAAGGAAAGGAGAGAGGTGTTGTTCCTGTAAGATCGTCATTGCCGGGAAAATAGCTATAATCAAGACCCACATTTTCGCCGGGAAAAACGAATGAACCTACATTTTCGGTGTTAAATCTGATGCGTATATGCGATAGGGAATATGATATTCAAGTGAATACGATTTCAGTATAATGTAGTCATCGTTGCTGCCAGGGGAAGAGGGCAAGAGAGGGTCAGTGCCCCTCCCCCTTGGTTTTGAAATTTATTAACCCTTTATCTACTGACGGTACTTATAAGTACCATTAAAATAACTTGTTATAAAATTCATTTAATACATCGATTACTAGTAATAGAGTTTAGAATGAGCTATAGATGCATTACTTTGTCTTGTTCCAAAAGCATTATTGGTTACACAAAACAAAACTATTTTTAAAAGGATGATTTCTTTTGTCTTTGCATCTTTTCAGCTTTCTTGGCGTTGGGGAGGGAGGGGGGGGGGGATTTTCTAATTCGTAAATATTTCTATATTTCTATTGCAGGAACATTATATTTGTATATTTCCTAATTCTACAAAATACTAAGAAAAATATTTAAAATAAAAGATTTGAGTGGTGTTTATAAATATTGCACAAAATCCCTATAAATTCAAGTTTAATTATTCCTTCTAAATCCTTCAATCCTTTGAAAATTTGTTAAATGATTATGTAAATCTTCTAATGTAGTTTAAAAAATTCACGAAAAATGCTTTAGAAGATAAAATTTTCATGAATTCATAATTCAGTACATAAAGGGTTAACTAAATTTTCTTGTTCGCTGATATTGGAGAAAAAAAAACCCTGTAAACTTTATTCATCAAAAGCTTCGGGAAAGCTGTGCTTCCCCCCTGAACCCATGTAGAAGTTAATTTTTAGCTCTTGACGATTATGTGCTTAAAATTTATCGTAATCGTGGGTTTCAAGGGGTAGAGTCTCCCTTACAAAAAAATAAATTATTGTTTTCATTCTTCATTTTAGAAACTTGTTGAATGTTTCATAACTATACAGTATCATCCTTGCATAAGCCATAACAAGCTAAAATATGCAACATTTGAGCTACCGTACACAACAAATACAAAAAACAAAAGAAGCCAGAAATAACATTAGATAAAAAACATTTCAAGTAAAATGCTACCAATTCAACCAAGGAGTTATGAAAAAACAGTATAAAAAATGTTGAAATAAATAAAATAGAATGGATTAAAAAGTATTTAGCAATTGAAGATTTACTAAGCCAACAATGATACAGCAAGTTGAAAAAATGCTAAGTAATGATTTGCACCTGTTGCTAGAAACATTTCAAGTAAAATACTACCATTTTAACCAAGGAGTTAGTAAAAATCAGTGTGATCTTGTTTGGATCTGGTTTGGCTGTGTGAATGGATTATACAGGGTGATTAAAAAAAGATGGGAAAATTTTTAAGAGGTGGTAGTACACACCCAAACAAACATTTTGTATCAAGGAATGCATGGTCGAAAACTAAACGTAAAAAGGTTAGATGGCGCCAAAAGTTATGTTCTTATACGAGGCAAAAACACACAATGAACGATTAAGTTGAGTTACGAAAACAAATTTAATTGCATTTGATTACAATAAGTGCTCACAACATTGACCGGCAGCTGTTATGCACGCAGTACAACGGCGAAGAACAGATTGGTGAATTTTTTGAAACACACCAGGCACCACCGCGCTCGCCAGATCTTTCATGTCTCGATTTTTTTTTTTCTTGTGCGGATAGCTAAAGGCTCTTGTGTATGAGACTCCCATTGAATCCGCAGAAGAACTTGTCGCCAAGCTTTCGGCTGCTGTAGGGGAAGTTCGCGATATGCCTGGTGTGTTTCAGAAAATTCGCCAATCTGTTCTTCGCCGTTGTACTGCGTGCATAACAGCTGCCGGTCAATGTTTTGAGCACTTATTGTAATCAAATGCCATTAAATTTGTTTTCGTAACTCAACTTAATCGTTCATTGTGTGTTTTTGCCTCGTATAAGAACATAACTTTTGGCGCCCTCTAACTTTTTTACGTTTAGTTTTCGACCATGCATTCCTTGATACAAAATGTTTGTTTGGGTGTGTACTATCACCTCTTAAAATTTTTCCCATCTTTTTGAATCACCCTGTATACAGCAGTTCCAATACGATTGGATCCGATATAGTACTGCCCTCTATCAATAGATTATACATTTAAAGATAATTTTCATTGTTTTTTAAGAAAGATAAGATAAATAAATAAATAAATATGTAAGAATAACAACTATATGTAGATTAACCATTAAAACAATAATTTTATTAATTTAATATAAATGATGAATTAAAAAAAATAAAAATAAATATGTTATGTATAATATATTAAATAATGATTCAATTTAAATAGATGTAACTGAAAAATGCACTATATTATAGCAAAATGATAAATTTAAATATAGTAATATTTTCCACAACAGTGCATAATCTTTAAAAAATATATTAAATAAATTAAAAAGACAATGACAAAAGAAAAAAACAAGTTGGAAATTGCTCGTCAAACGTGGCAAATGAGGTGCGTTCGTACTATAACTAGTTTTAAAATTATTTTTTGCACCCCATATTGTACTGAATGTATAATTTTTTGCACTTCATAACGTGCATAGTCTGATACATCATTAAAATGCACTTCCAATAATTTTTTCGGAACACTTTTGACTGTCCCTGTAATTAAACTATACATCCGATTTTCCTAAAATTTGAAATAGCTCAACAAAATTTTGCAACAATTATATCTTTAAAATTTCAGACCATTCGGAAGGCTGTAATATCATTAAAATGCACTTGCAATAATTTTTCCCATTGGCCGTAATGTAAAGAAAAACTTTTGGCTGTCCCTGTAATTAAACTATACATCCGATTTTCCTAAAATTTGAAATGGCTCGACAAAATTTTGCAACAATTATATCTTTAAAATTTCAGATCGTTCGGAAGGCTCTAATACCATTAAAATACACTTGCAATAATTTTTCCCATTGGCCGTAATGTAAAGAAAAACTTTTGACTGTCCCTGTAATTAAACTATACGTCCGATTTTCCTAAAATTTGAAATGGCTCGACAAAATTTTGCAACAATTATATCTTTAAAATTTCAGATCATTCGGAAGGCTCTAATATCATTAAAATCCACTTGCAATAATTTTTCCCATTGGCCGTAATGTAAAGAAAAACTTTTGACTGTCCCTGTAATTAAACTATACATCCGATTTTCATAAAATTTGAAATGGCTCGACAAAATTTTGAACCAATCACATATTTGAAATTTCAGACTATTCGGTTGGGTAGTTTTTGCTCTGTTACATGCGGACAGACGGACGGACGGACTGAACGACGACTATAGGTGCTACGTATTTATATAATTACGAACGCACCTAAAAAAAGCTCATTTAACAACTTTTATTTGTGAAACAGAACTGATCAAACTTTGAATAGACAGACCTTTAACTTACTTTTAAAACACCCGTACACTGTAAAAAAAAACGGACTAAAAAACGGAAATACTACTGGCAATCTAGACGCCGTTTCAGTTTTTTTACGGAATTTTTACCCATAAATTACAGAAAATTTTCCGTTTTTAATCAGAAAAACGGAAAATTTTCTGTAATTTATGGGTAAAAATTCCGTAAAAAAAACGAAAATAGTACTGGCGTCTAGATTGCCAGTAGTATTTCCGTTTTTTTTTTTTTTTTTTTTTACAGTGTAGATGGGCGGTAGCGATCAAGCTATAAGGATCTCTATTTAATTGGTCTAATATTTTAATTGAGAAGCTCAGCTCATAGCTCTCATAAATTAACGCCCTTAGTCAATTTCAAACTCTAAATGCATCTTATTTAACCTATAATTCAGAACTGTGTTTTATTAATAATCATATTTCAATTTGTATCATTAAAATTATAGTAGTCAAGAATTAAGCTTCTGATGATTTCGCAGTGCCCAAGACATATTTTAATAAAATCGATAACACACGTTCCACAGCTGATCTTGTGTGATCAATAACAAATTGGATTAACGCTGTTTAGAGGTAAGCTATTTTTTTTTTTTTTACTTACCTAATATTTTTCATATAATAAATAAATATTAAAGGGTCTGAATTTATCCAATAGATCTTACGAAACTTAACAGTAATTAATCTAATTATTCTTGTAAATATTTAATTAAAAAACCCCCCTCTAAATACCGATTTATTAAATCAGTTTTATTTAAAAATCTATCTAAAAATCAAATTCTTATTATATAAGTTGTTTTGGATATCTTCAGACATTAACGAGAGGAGCAAATTTCTGACTTATAATTCGGGACAGAAAGATTCAAATGCCACTATTAACCAAACATTTTTTTGATGGCCGCATATTTTTGGAAACTTTCTTATTTTAACACCATGTATAAAACATTTGGATTAAACACAAAATTTATCCGAGAAAGTGATATGTTGTCCGCAATTTCCGTTACTAAGGTTATCAATCATCCCAAATTTCTCTTCCTTGTGAAACTAATTTTCTTCAAAAACTATGTTTCTAGATTTGGTATAATAAAAGCCAAACTTGGTATAATTTTCAACAGCTGAAAGACATCTCGAAATTACTTCACGTAAAAACTTTCATATCAATAAACTGATTATTTAATTCATATGCAATTTTCATCTCCAATTATTGCCATTTTGACTGTTCTTCTTCTAACACCACATCAAAATTCATTGTCGATAAAAGATATAACAGACCGAATTAGCTGTTAATATTTTATCCTGGGTACGTTCGATGTTATTTAACTGTCATATCGCAACATCGAATTGATAAAATCTGTTCTTTTGTAGTAGATTTCTATAATCGATTTACCATTTTAGATCAATTTTGACATCGAAGTTGGTGAAAGTATATATTGGAGGGAAAAAACACCCAATCTGTTGCATTAGAGGAAACTAGTCTATTTATTGATTGCAATATTGCATGATTATTTAGTATGATAGAAAAAATGCAGTGCAAACTTAAAATAATTAATTCTGTAGCACATTGTGTCAAACCTGTTAAATTGGCACTTTTTGTGCGGTTAAAAAAACCCACTAACTTACCGATTTATTAAATCATATTTATTTAAAAATCTATCTAAAAATCAAATTATTATATAAGTTGTTTCGGATATCTTTAGACATTAACGAAGATAATTATTGAAGACGAGTAAATTTCTGATTTATAATTCGGGTCATAAAGTCAGTATTAATGAAATATTTTTTCCGAAATTTCCGTTATTAAGATTATCGATCATCCCGAATTTCTCCTCCTTGTGAAACTAATTTTCTTCAAAAACTATGTTTCTAGAGTTGGTATAATAAAAGCCAAACTTGGTATAATTTTCAACAGCTGAAAGACATCTCGAAATTACTTCACGTAAAAACTTTCATATCAATAAACTGATTATTTAATTCATATTCAATTTTCATCTCCAATTATTGCCATTTCATCTCTTCTTCTTGCAACACCACATCAAAATTCATCGTCGTTAAAGGATATAATAGACTAACTCAGCTTTTAATATTTTATCTTGGGTACGTTCGCATGCTATTTCACTGTCATATCGTAACTCGAATTGATAAAAATGCATTCTCGTGTAGATAAATTCTGCAGATACCGGTGTCTGAGAAATAAGAATGCGATTTAATGTATATTTTCGCTCCATTAACCCTTCAAAAAACACTCATCTAAAAAAATAAAACTAAAAAAATCACATAGATTTCATTCCAGAAAACCCGCACATCCTCTTTGAACGTATGCACTATTAATCAAAACCTAGCATAACACCACAAGCAAAAAAACACACAATCGCTGCGCATTAGAGAAAATTAAAACTGTGCTTTCCCCTTAGTTAGACTACAGAGGGGGTGACGAAATCCGTCGCATCACGTGACCTTTCTCGTTTTGCGGCGTGATAAATCGTCAGCCTATATATAATAAAGAGCAATAACAATAATGATAATATAATAAATAGATGTGGAGAAACACGCATGAGGGCCCGTTTTCTATCGTAATGATCCGCGGTTTGGGGCCCAGGGTCTATTTATCACTGTCATCACCGTTTATATAAGGGTGGGCACTTGCCCCGAGGCTGTCTTTATGTGTGTTTAATCAAATCTTAAATAGCTACCTGATTCTCACGCGATATAAGCACTTGATGAAGCTAATTTCAAGGGGCCATATATTAGTTTACAAAAGATGCAAAAATACCTATCTAAACCTTGTTGCCTTATGAACTATTTACCTATATTCTTACCTCTAGTGATTGAATATTATACAAATTGAACATTATTAAATAATCTTAATCTCTTATGGCAGCGGTTCTCAACCTTTATTGGTATGCTACCTACCTTTAACCCATCACTGCATCACGTGCCATATCTGGAACATACCTAAAAACATTATAATTTTCATTATGTGCCATGAATTTCGCTAATATGTTCACTATAACTGATCAAGAACAATCCAAAGAATGGAATAACACTTATTTTATGCATGTCAGAGGGCTGCATTAGACAAAAAATTGGAATTTGTTCTTCGAAAACAAAAAAAATCGATCAAGCTATTAAGGGAAGATTTACTTTCATTATTTTTACTGAATACTGAAAAATATTAATATAAAAAAGTTGCTCAGTGTTAAGCAGATAAAATTAATTAATTTAAGCTCATTTATTTGCTAAATATAGCAACACAATATTTAAAAACCCTAATTGTGTACATATGGTACACACCATAAAATATCAAAATTTAGCGAAAAATTTGTTTTTTTTTTTTTTTTTTTTTTTTTTTTTTCTATTTTCCCTTTTATTAGACCGATATATAGATTTCAAATAATTTTTTTCATAAAAATAGAAAAAATAGTGCAGTAAAGGGCTAAGTAAAAAAAAAAAAAGCGACCAGCCTAATATAAGGGTGTATATCAGTATGGAAATTGTTGTATGACCGCACTATAAGCTATCGGCTATCCTATCCTACGAAACAGGCAAATTTTCATACGAAGGATACACTATCAAAAAAAAAAGAAAAAAAAAGAAAAGAAAAGAAAAGAATTGGTAATTACAATATGTGTAAGTGGAATAATAATTAAAACAACGCACAAACTACAAATATTATTAAAAATACGTTTAATTATTATCAAAACATAACTTTATAATCAGGGTGATTTCTGGCACTGGCATTTACTGATGAGGGCGTCTATATCAGGGTTGAAACTGGTTAATTTTAACCTTAAGTCACTTTCTACACGTAGTTTGTGTCTGTATTTGTTTTTCAAAATCAACAACGTAAAAAATCGTATTCACACAAGTACGTCGTGTTGAACGCAATCAAGGATCGCAAAGCTGATTTAGATATTCCAGTATATTCTGCTCGTATTCATCCAGAAGCAGATTAAAGATTTTCTCTTGAAATACTATTTGCTGTCGAAATAGTTATATTTTTTAAACAGATGAAATAAAATATATATTTTTGTGACAAACCTCGATTGTTCTATGAAACACCAAAACACCCGCCACGACACGCACCAGCTGGTGGCTGGTGGGAAGCGCTGTCCTATTGTATCGAATTAACCACAATAAATATTGTCATGGATCAAAATGAGCTATTTAGTTGTTTATTTACTGCTGCTAAGTAAAAAAATACACTTTGTCGATTTGATATCTACTGAAAAATATATTTCCATTATATCCATATCCTTTTCTCGACCCCGTATATGAATTTATCTATGTCAGATTCACACCACATTGAACAATAAAATTTAGTTCTGCTGAAAATTGTGCAACACATGCGTGATGTAAAATACCTTCACTGCTTTCCTGAGTCGATAATAAATATGAATTTATGGACAACCTGTATTTGCTGATAAAACTCCCTTAACATTTAAGCGCCATCTATCGGTAAAACTTCAAACTAATCCTTTTTATTGCATTACTCGTTTCCGTGTACTGTGAACAGTATAAGTAGTAAAGGTTTTAAAAATATTCCAAATAGTACTTGTAGTGCCCAGTACTTGTAATACTTACAATAGTGCTTGTAATACCCAATAGTACTTGTAATACCCAATAGTACTTGTAGTGCTCTTCAAACACGTGCACGTTAATTATGGGCACCATGTACTTTCAAAAGCTCTTTGAAAATTGTATCTCAATTTACTAATTTTCCATGCATTTTAAAGTAATTTACAAGATATTTCTGTTAACATCTCTAACATTTAAGTCCGACCTATCGGTAAAACTTCAAACTAATCGTTTTTATTGCCATTACTAGTATCCGTATACTCTAAACAGTATAAATACCAAATATTTCAAAAATATTCAAGTAGTACTTGTAGTGCCCAGTACTTGTAATACTTGCAATAGCAGGTACTTGTAATACCCGCAATAGTACTTGTAGTGTCCTTCAAACTCGTGTATGTACTTTAATTATGGCCACCATGTACTTTCAAAAGCTATTTGAAAATTGTATCTCAATTTACTGATTTTTTATGGATTTTAAAATAATTTACAAGGGTAATTTTTCTTTTTTAAAAAATCTATCTCTATCATGTGCAGCTCAGTTGCGGAAGATTAACCCGTTTGTACTTAAAAGAACATAAATAATTCCGACTAATTATCCATAACGAAATGAAAATTTCATCAATGAATTAATATATAAATAAAATAATCTATATACGCATCTATACATAGTCAAACAGAAAGAAAAAGTAATTTTTAAATTAATAGAAAACTGTAATACAATTTATCGTTTTTAACACTTTCCAATAAAGTTGAAAAACGTTTATGAATTCGGTTTGTCTGCCTACAGTAGAATACAATGTGCATATAATTTATCGTTCATTTATAGGGAAACACAAAAGAATTATTTGGCTACAGGAAAAATTGAACAATGATTGAACTATTTAAACCTATGAACAATAATTGCTGGAAGTGCATTTTCAGTTCTGGCACGCGTTTACTGAATTATTATTTTTTTAATAATTACTTGGTGGAGTAAATATAATCCGATAGCTATGAAATTCATAGATATTATTGGTATCACTATGGCATGTTCGGTACTGCAAATGAAGTGTATACGATTTACAGTTCATTTACATGGATACTCAAAAGAATTTCGTTACGTTGCGGTATGCGAGGGAAAATCGTTTGACATGTATTTTAATGATATTACACTATTTTAAATACGCTGAAATTTCACATCACTGAGATTTACTACATGGTGCCTACAGTAGAATATGATATGCATATAATTTATCGTTCATTTACAGGGATACACAAAAGAATTTGTCTACAGAAAAAATTTAACAATAATTGAACTATTGAAACCTATGAACAATAATTGGTGGAAGTGCATTTCCAGTTCTGGCACGCGTTTTTAAACTGAACTATTTTTTTTTAAATATTACTTGGTTGTTCACAATTTTATAGATCACATAAAGGGCTGCACAAAAAGTTCTCAAGTAAATTTCCGTTTATTCACAGAAATTGCTGAATGGAAAATTTCAACTGTGCTATTCGTTTAGCTTAATAAACTTTTTACTATGTAGTATACATGCAAATCTATAGATCACATACAGGTCTGCACAAAAAGAAAATCTGATATTTTCCGACTATTGATTGTAAAAGCAGAAATTGAGTTTTCAAATGCGTTACGCGTTTTCAAATTGAACTATTTTTTTAAATAATACTTGGTGAGTATAAACTCTATAGATCACATACAGCGCGGTCTGCACAAAAATTCTCAAGTACATTTCCGTTTATTCACGGAGATTGCTGAATGGAAAATTTCAACTGTTCTATTCGATTAACTTAATAAACTTTTAGTATACTATGTAGTATACAATATACATTCAAATATATAGATCATATACAGGTCTGCACAAAAGAAAATCTAATTATTTTTCTAACTACTGATTGTAATAGCAGAAATTGGGGTTTCAAATGCGTTATGCGCTTTTAAATTGAACTATTTTTTTTAAATAATGCTTGGTGTGTATAAATTCTATAGATCATACACATGTCTGTACAAAAGTTCTCAAGTACATTTCCGTTTATTCACGGAAATTGCTGACTAGAAATTTTCACCTGTGCTATTTGTTTTAGTTTATAAACTTTTAGCATACTATGTAGTATACAATATACATTCAAATCTATAGATCATATACAGGTCTGCACAAAAAGAAAATCTGATATTTTTCCGACTATTGATTGTAATAGCAGAAATTGTGGTTTCAAATGCGTTATGCGCTTTTAAATTAAACTATTTTTTTAAATAATGCTGGTGTGTATAAATTCTATAGATCACATACAGATCGGAACAAAAGTTTTCAAGTGCATTTCCCTTTATTCACGGAAACTGCTGAAAGGAAATTTTCAATTGTGCTATTCGTTTAAGGGTGTACTCAAAAAAATATTTTTCCACCCTCAACAGTTCGAAATTTTCCTACACATTTTCAGACTCATTTTTAAAAGTAAAAACATGAAACTTGCTGACGTGATTTTTGAAGAGATGTATAAGAGGCCGTGTGTTTTCATTTTTCTCTCAATTAATTAGAACTTGATTTATAAACAATTAATTCCTCAGTATGACCATTTTTTTCGTTCCCAGCTCTCTCGCTTCGAAAAATTCGGTTCTAAACCCCAACTTTGACGGCATTTTATGCAATATATTCTGCCTTTATCAAAAAATCGACAAGCACGACACATTACATAGTTTTTGAATAAGAGAATCTGCCAATTTGATGCGTTTCAGAACAAAAATGAATTTAAAAATAAATCAGAAAATAAGCAGTTTGCATTTGAATACACCTTTAACTGAAGTAGTAACTTTTAGCATACTAAGTATAGTATCCATACAAATCTATAGATTATATACAGGGTTGCACACACACACACATAAAGGAAAAAAAATCTGATATTTTTCCGACTTTTTATGGTAATAGCAGAAATTGGATTTCCAAATGCTTTATGCTTTTTTTCAAATTGTTTATTTAGGCATCATCTTTTAACTTAATAAACTGTGATGTTTTGTTACAGTATTCTGAATGTGTTGAAAAGTATTACATAACCTATGCTGGACGCATGATTTTTCGTTCTTGTTCGTAACTTTGGCCTTGTGTTTATTCTCGCAAAATAATTTACGAAATAAAAGCATTACACCTTTTTACAAACTCGGTAAGTATCATATAGAATGATATTCATTTCATCCACTTTCATCCGAACCGTTTAGGTACCTTTCCTTTTAAGGCTGTTCTTATATCTGCTCTGCTCAGCAAGCGTAAAATGTTTTGACACATTTACAAATTCATTTTTTAACGGAAAGATATAAAATTGGAAAGCCTCACCATGGAAGCGATTTGGAATCGAACTGTTTTTTCCATTTTTGGATCAATCAATTACCTATTGAGTTATAAGCGATTTTGATCACGTATCACGACATTTTTCTCCCCTTACTAACTGGATTTTCTTCTTTCGTTCGGAAGTTCGGTTCAAAATGCCAACTTTGACAGTATTTTTTGAAAGATCTATTGCGTTTACAAGAAAACGGAGAAAACAGTTCGATAACATAGTTTCTGAATAACAGCACCTTCCAAAACAAAAATGAATTAAAACTTATGTCAGAAAGTTGACCCTTTGGATTTGAGAACAGCCTTAAGTGTTAAATGGTTTCTGGCAAATGTGTTTAACACATTTGTGCTTGAATTTTTGTTTTCTCACATTTGTTGTTAAAATCACTTTAAAATGTTGCAAAATGAACTGGAAAAATACTAAAAAAAATTACGCTAAAATTTTTTTGTATTTATTTGATAAAACGTAAACGTACGAAATATGGGAATATTGCATAATATTTGTAATAACGTAATATACATAATTATGTGTTTTGTTTAAATTTATATAAAAAAATCTTTTAAATTGTATATTATATACTATAATTAGTATTTTTATGTATTACTAAATATATATATATTTATTTATTTACAGAGACTAATAACATTATAAATATTAATAATAATAAACTAAGAATAATCGTATTTCAGGCTTAAAAACAATTTGTTTCATAATCATCTTGAAAAGGACTTTACATAAATAACTGTCCCCTAAATGGCTAATAAAAATATGTATCCACTCGTGCCTAACGCGCCCTATATTTTGTGCGTTACAAAAATGCATAAAAAGTAGGCTTGAACATATATTTTCTCAATTTTTAAAAATATGTATTTCAAAGAAGTCTTCAAGCTGAGATTATGACTTATTTATTTGGATAATTGGTAGAAAACGCACAAATAAACTTACTTTTTACATTTTGCCATCTTGAAAAAGAAAAATCTATAAACTCCGAAAAAAGTCTTCATTTTAAGCAAATAAATATCTGTCTTATGCTGCGATCGCTCAGTAATAGATAAAGACATTCATAGATAATTATTTCATACAATTTTCATGTTATAAAGAAGAAGAAAATTATACAAATTTATTAAAATTCGAAGCATTTTGCTTCCTTAATGGACCCCTCCCCCAGGACAACAATTAACGCAAATAAATTTAAAATATTTGTAAGCATTACTTTATAATTTATTAATGAAATTCATCGGCTAAGCAATTATTTCAACAAAACAAATTAGTATTTTTTATTAATTAGGCAGTATACTTCCTTCTCGTTATTTTACTGATACATACTTTTGACCGAATGTTAATTTGACTTCGAATTATGTAACTGTCACTGTGTGGAAAGTGAATTATTTATTACTACCCTTATCATCTATTATCCCTTGTAAGTTATTACGTGTTAACCAATTTATGGAAAGTGCCTTTCATTTCTTTTTGACACAATGCTCGACCTCCGAATGTAATAATTATAACAAATGAATCTTTAACATTTGTAAATATCACTTTAACCATTGATTAATAAAATTTATCAATTTGAAGTATTGCAACAGAAAACACCAGCGTTCTTGCTAATTGGACAATTATCTAGTAACAAGTTGTAGCTACTAAATTAAACGTTCGCCAATAAAAGAACAGCGTCAGTCGAGAATTTCGAGGAAGAATCGCAAAATGTGTCAAGGAAAATCAGCTCCTTCAGCACGGTTTTTTAATGGATGTAATTTAATCACGATTTCAGTTTTAGTTCAAAAGGTTACAGCTATTAATTATAAAACAAACTAGTGCGCAGTTATAGTTAAACGTAAATTTCAGATGTTTTGTTTTGATCATAGAAGTGAATATCTGTAAATAAACTTAACTCCTTCGCGACGAACAGAATATTTAATCTTTTATCGCCGGTTTATCAAAACAGAAATTTTTGCCTAATTTGATCGAGAAAATGCCTCGATTAAATAAAGCAAAATTTACAATAAAAAATAACTGGTGGGAATACTCGAGGATTCTGAGCCCCTTATGCGGCACGTATACGTGACGCTCGTCCCTATGGGGTTAAGGGCTGCTTCACATCCGATCGCTAATGTTAACCTTATGGGGGAAAATTTTAAAGATATCTCACTATTGCATTTCAATATTTTTAATATATTTTTTTCTGCATTAGATAGCTGAGGGCGAGCTCTACAATGCCGTTTTTACTTTTTCGATCTTATTTGCAGTTTTTTGAATCAAGATATTTTTACTTTCGAAACCGGTTCCGAAAGTGAAAATACCCTAATAAAAAAAAACCCTGTAAACAAATCGAAAAAGTAAAAAATGGCCCTTGTAAAGATTGACCTTAGCTATCCAACTCAACAAAAATCCTTTTAAAATATTGAAATACAAACGAGGTACCTTAAAAAATCCCCCCCCCCCCCACACCACCATAGGATTAACATTAGCGAGCAGGTATTTGCGCATAAATGAAGTAGATTCTTAAAACGGTTCTGAAATCCCCTGCTGAAGAACACGAAACTTGCTGACATATTTTCTGACTAACGTAAATGCATAAAATTGGTAGGCCTGACTCTTGAAGCGATTTGGAATTGGAATGAGTTTTAGTATTTTTCGATAAGGGAATTACTTATCGAGTTATAAAGAATCGTGGTCACATGATGACCGGGTTTTCTCATTTCCCGTGGTTTTGCGTCCCGAAATTTCGCTCAAAACGCCAACATTGACAGTATTTTCTGAAAGATTTTCTGCCTTTACAAAAAATAGAGAATGTCTTTCGATTACATATTTTTTGAATAACAACACCTGTCAATTTCATGTGTTTCCGAACAAAATTGAATTAGGATTTGAGAACAGCCTTAAATAAGTATACATTTTCTAAATGGCTTATTATCAGTAAAATATAGATAGAAAAGTTTTCATAATGCCTACAAATTTAAACAAGAACGAAAAATCATACATCGGACATACAGTGGTGGCCAAAATTGGGGACACTTTATATATATGAATAATGGGGACACTTTATATATATATATATATATGAAAAATTTCACCCAAATCGGTTCAAAAATTCGAGAATTACAGCATATATATACAGTGAAACCTCCCTGTGCGACCATCTCCATTAAGCGACCACCTCCATGAACGACCATTTTTTCATGGAACGAAATGTATTCCCATAGGCTCAATACTAATTTTACCTCCATTCAGAGAACATCCCTGTTGAACTCCCTCCATGAGTGACCAATTTCTTTGAAGAAAACTCCGTTTTTTCCTTGTCGCTTGAAGAAGGTTTTATTAGAAAAATAATTCCGGAGAGAGCGCATTATTCATCAAACTTCTAAACTAAGTTTAGATGTTTTTTTTTTTTTTTTTTTTTTTTTTTTTTTTTTTTTTTTTAATCCCGGTAACTTTTAAGTGTTTAAATCCCTTTGTGCCTTTTTAGGAACTCTGATGACAAATTAAGAATGACAGTCAATAACCTCTCCTGCCCTATTCTGTCGGGAAATTATCAAAGAAATGGATAAATTAATGAAATCGTCATTATTTGTTCCCGTCCAAAAAAATTGTATTTATTTACTGAACTTCGAAAGTACTGGGAAATAAAAGTTATAAAAGATAAAACCGTAAAATCAAAACAAACGTCAATGTATTCATTTTTTAAACTCTGCAGTAATTATGTAATTAACTTTTGTTTTGATACTTAAATTTTTATTTATTTTTTTCCTAATGTGAAAAATAAATTTTAGTAACATTAATTGTTAGCTTTTTTCAACAATTAAAATCTAGATTTAAACATGACCTCCATTAAGAGACCACCTCTCAGAGCGACCAATTTTTATTGGAGCGGAACGTGGTCGCTTTAGGGAGGTTTTACTGTATATATAACCATTATATAATTACAATTCAACATCTATTTCCATTTACTAAAATTAAATTAATAAATTTAGCTTCAATAATTACATTGACATTATAAAAATAAAAAAATGGAACCTATTACTTTTAACACAAAATCAAGTACAATAACACTAATTCACTAGCACATTGCGAACGATTAATCCATATAAAACATATGAAAAGCCACCAAATTTGATGCAATAACCAATTAAAGACAAAAGATACAAATAACCAGCGAAATAATGTTGAACCATTAAAAGACAAGCAATAAACAAATAAAAGATCAATTGGATGAATGTATCAGAAAGCTTATATAGCATTTCACTTCATCAGGGGTACATGGAATACAAATATAAACAATACATAGTCGATTTCTGTAAAAGAATCCAGCTATAAGCTAAAAATTGAATTCCTTTGTGTACACGATCGACTATAATCCAAAAAGTATAAATTTGCAACACCATATAATTGAATGAAAGAAATAATTAATCAATGCTAGATCCGTAATAATGAACAACATGAACAAAATTGGAATATTTAAGTTAAAAACTTACCCACCAAGAGCATTTCTATGGCCATATCAAAATCGCAAATATGTATCCCTTTTAACACATCGAAAATCCCCACTAATTAAATGGTCGCAGTTAAAAGCGAATCTATACGGTTTCAAAATCATCATACCTTGCAGATAATATTAATGCTATTATAAATACGAGGTGAAACCCGTCGAATTTCGACGAAAGAAAATGTTTACTAAGGAACTGTTGCATCAAATTTATAATACATCGACAACAATAATTACAATAAAAAATCCATCTTACACTTGTTAATTTAACTCTCCAAAGACATATTTTAACCTAAGATTAACAAAATACTTTTTTCATAAACTTCAACTGTTAAAATTATTGGAAAATTAAACTTTATTCATATATGTAATCAGTAACATATAATCAAGGTAAGTAATTTTGATTAAGTTATCAATTGATGCTTGGTATTACGGAATGAAAAAATCAGCAAAAAGGATTTCACCTTGACATAATCATAGAATCCCCCCCCCCCCCTTTAAATCTAAACAAATCAAGTCATTTTCAACACTTCACATCAATATTAACCATTTAAAAACATTTTAACGCGCAATAGGTTATTGATAAATATATTTTCAAGCTTTAAGTCACGTTTGTTAACTATTACAATTTGCCATGTTAAAATTCCCACTCGTGATTTGAGGTCTTATAACAATCTCTGTATCTGCGCGTAAAAATTCCAGAAATTTATAACTTTTAGACGTATTCATGGGGAAATATCTCGTTTTATCAAATAAAATTATCAGTTTCTTTTAAATATGACGTCATTTTCAGTCGCTGAAATATTTTGCCCATTGTCTCAAACTCAAAGTCAGCGAAATGAAAAAATAGTGAAATATAACAGCATCATCAGGGAAATTGTGTCTTTTTTAAAGCGTAACGTCATTTTCTGTTCAAATTTTTAAAAAATATATTTTTAATTGTAATGAGAAAACGGCATCAGTAAGAATATAATCAATAAAGATAGCTAAACCACTATTAATAGAAATGAAGTACTTCAGTTGCCACGATTAGAAAATTGGTATTAAAAACTATAAAAAAATTAATATCTCAAAAATAAATTGAGGTACAGCTTTCAAACAAATTGCATTTAAATGTGCATTTTTTTCTGCATAGGACGGTGTAAACATTTAAAACGTGGTATGTTTAGAAGTTTAAAAATTTTGCAGTAGCGAAAATTGCAAAACCAAATTTTTATTTCAAATTTCAAAGTGTTGCCATTCGCAGAATGACGTATGCGTTACGCACAGATATGTTTGTCCTTTATAATATAGATAATAATTATAATTAACTTAAATAGTCTAAAGATAGAAAATTACTTTATATGCTATCTGAAGGATCCTGGATTAAATTATTACTAAAAAGGGCAAAAAGAAGTAGAATTTTAAAATAAACAGGTAATAAATAAGATAAATAATATAATAAATTATGGCAAATATATAGTATATATATATATCTATAAGTCATCATTTCAACGGAGGGTGGTTTTGGTATTTGGGTGTCCATGATCGGCGAAAATGTAGCAAAATTTCCCGAAGTATTTTCCTTCGGACAGCTGCAATAGGTTACTTTTTACTTTTTGTGATGGAAGCTACATAAAAGTGTCTAAAATTTTCGTCACCACTGTAGATTTTATACTTTCCAATGCTAACAGAATATTACTAAGAAATTTTATTTTTTCATACAATCAAATAAGATACCTAAATAAGCAATTTAAAAAACACATAACTCAGTAACAATACATTTTTGGCAACTGCCGTCCATATCCAGTAAAGTGTACAATTTCTTTCGTGCAGCCCTGTAAATGATGTATAAAATTTATACACACCACAAAATACACTAAAAATTAGTAAAAAAAGTTTAAAAATGCACGCCACAGCAGAAAACTCTCCTCCAGCCATTATTGATCGTAGTCAATACGAATTATTTTGTGTGACTCTAATATATGAATGATAAATGCTTTGAACTTCGTATTCTAAAAAAAGTATGTTTTACAGCGCACCTCGTGTATTCATATCAATTTCTTTATGTTTGAAGTATTATAACATCATTTAAATGCACTATAAACAATATTTCCCAATAGATGATAAGCGGCTGTACATATGTAACGTTATCAGATTTTTGATAATTTTGAATCCCTTCCTCTCTTACGATATCATCCCTCGACAATCTCCACCTAATGACATCGTTATCAATTTCTAAAAATACCTTTGCTTTTTGCAATTTTTTTAAAATCTTGTATGCAGGGATATAGAGGTACAGTTATAGATTCACTATTTACAAATTTTATTGATTCAAATAAGAAATCAATAAAATATCCCTTTTGTCGGAGTTTCCTTTTAGTCCGCACAACTTTGAAGAAATTCTTTGATGCTATTTATATGCTGCCACCACCGATATGATTACGTGATATCAGTCACGCACTGAGAGGATTGTTTAAATGAAAACCAACGCTTTCAATTAACTAAATTAACAGTTTATTTACACACTATTTACACAATACAAAACACTATTTACACTTAAAACTCGGATGTAGGTGATCCGGCTCAACATTAAATTAAATACAGCAAAGTGTACTGTTAAAATTACGTTATATCACTCTCACTCTATACGCGTTAAATTAACTTTTCCGGAGATCAATCTCAATCTCCCAACACATGGGCTCTAAGCCTAAGCTCTGCGAGCCTCACTCAATCCTACGCTCTGTCTAAGAGCTATCCACAGGAACTCAGCTTGCACTGTAGGCTCCAACTCAACCCTACGCTCTATCTACGCAGGAACTACTGTCCACTCTGCGCTCTCGGCTCCAACTGCCACGCTCCGTGCCAAAAACGACTGCTTTCCGCACCCTCTGCTTTTACTCAACGTAACGCCCCAGGGTTTCTACCAGGCTCGCATTCCAAGCTCTTTTCCTCGTTCGTGAAATGCCTTTGTCTCCCCGTCTTCAACAGACATCTCAAAAGATCTGGCACACCCCTCTCCAACCATCTTTTTTTCCCTTCATTCCATCTGTAAATTTTCACCGGGTCAATCCAGTTTCAGATAAGGAAAGAATGCTACTTTGAAATTCCAGTACACAGGACATACAATATATAATATATTGAGACAAAAATAATACAGAACCCTAGTTCTAATAGCAGATGTTTCTCAGAACCTGACATCCCCCACCTTAGCGGAAAATATTCCATTTAGGGGCTAATTTTCCCCAAACATATAGTAATATCACAGAAGAGTTCAATAGTCTCTTTGCAGGTTTCTTCATTATTATTATTACATATATATTTCAAGGTGTCTGAACATTATCTACTGACATCTCTAATGAACCGTGTACTAATATTATTATTACAGAAAAACTACACATGCTAATACACTATTATAAACACAAAATTCAAATACAATTACAGATACATAAAAAACAATTTGAAACGTGATGACATCCCTTTCAGTTTTGTCCACTATTTAGTCATTGATGCCGATGGGCTAGCAACTGGTTGTTCTTCCCAGCTCTTCCTATGTAGCCTAGAAATGGCATCAGCATTCAAATGTTGCACTCCTGGACGATGAGAAATACTCAGGTTCCAGCGTTGCAAGGCAAGAGCCCATCTAGTGAGTTTGGGGGACCTTGGGGTTGTTTCAGTGAGAAATTTTAATGGATTATGTTGAGATCCATAGGTCCACTTTTCAAACTTCCGCAACCCGAATAGAACACTCCAAGCCTCTTTCTCTATACTCGGCCAAGCACGCTGAGTCCCTGATAATTTCTGAATGGCAAAAGCTATCGGTTTAAACTGACCCTTTTCATCTTTTTGAGTAAGACAACATCCAACTGCCAGGTCTGAAGCATCGGCGTGAAGCTACTACTACTTGGCTACACCTACCCTACGGTAGGTGTAGCCAAACGCGTCACGTTACATAACTCATCTTTAAGGGTATTGAATGCTTCTTCTGCCCTTTCATCCCATGGTACACTATTTTTTACCTTCCCTTTAGTTAATTCAGTTAAAGGTATAGCAATTTCTGCATAATTTGGAATATAAGAACGGTAAAATGCCATTAATTCCAAAACAGATCTAACTTCCTTTTTAGTTTTCGGTCTCTTTAAGTCCCTTATTGCTCCTAATTTTTCTTCATCAGGTGCATGCGTTCCACGCCCAATTACATGACCTAAAAACTTAGTCAATTTCTCTCCAAATTTACATTTGTCTAGCCTAATCTTAAAATTTCTATTTTTAAGTTCTTCTATGACAGACCTAACATGCTCACAATGCTCTTCCCAGGTTTCGGAGAAAATGATGACATCATCAATATATGCTTGTGCATACCTCCGATGACCTTGAAGAACCTCATTCATATCTTTTTGGAACGTAGCAGCCGCCCCCGATAAACCAAAAGGCATAGTATGCCACTGATAAGTCCCATTATGAGTTGTAAACGCTGTCAAATGTTTACATTCCTCAGCCATTTTAATCTGCCAATAATCCTCAATAAATCAATCGAAGATAAATATTTAGCTGCCCTCGCAGTATACATGATTTCCTGCGAATCTTTCATAGGAAATGTTGAGACCTGCGTTACTGAATTTAAAGCTCTATAATCTATACAAAGCCTAACAGTTGCGTCTTTTTTCGCCACGCAAACAATTGTATGACTAATTTCTGCAATTGACACTTCAATTAAATTTAATTCTAATAACTCCTGAATCTGCCTATCTACTTCCTCTTTATAAGCACTAGGTACACTATATAAGTTTGGCTTTTTCCTTGCCACACCCGGTTTCAAATCAATACGGTGCTCCCCTACTTCCGCTGGTCGCACAGGACCCATAAATACCTCTTTATTCTCCCTCAAAATGGACTTTATATCCTTGACTTGACTATTCGATAACCCTTTTATTTCGAACCTTTCTATGTCCCGTTCTACCTCTTGCTCCCGGTTTAAAATAGGAATTTCCCCAACTTCTCCAAATTCCTCATCACCTTCGAAAACAATATTTACTATATTACACTTAGCAATAAATTCTCTTATTTTATTTTGGTGCACGTGCTTCCTACTCCCGTCGGCTAATTCAACTATAAACGAATGCCTGTTTCGTTTTTCGACAATAGTTGCCGGCCCTTGCCACCTAGAATATAACTTATTAGTTGAATCGGGAATCAACAGTATTACTTTATCGCCTACTTCAAACGTTTTTTCTTTTGACCTTAAGTTATAATGATGGGCCATTCTGCCTTGTTGCACCTCGGAAGATAATTTTGCCTCATTTGCGGCTCTTTCTAAGCGTCCTCTAAGTTTATTCAAATATTCATGAATTGGCATAGTATCTA
Organism: Maratus speciosus; assembly: GCA_963932465.1. Taxonomy (NCBI): domain Eukaryota; kingdom Metazoa; phylum Arthropoda; class Arachnida; order Araneae; family Salticidae; genus Maratus; species Maratus speciosus. The sequence continues at coordinate 149,577,032 of OZ010793.1, read as the reverse complement.
ACTGTGCCCCCTTATTTTCTCCCGCCCAGGATGACTTGAGAACTGATAAAGGACCCCCGGGCGCTCTACCATATAATAATTGAAAAGGTGCGATTCCTGTCGTAGAATTTGGGACTTCCCTATACGCCCATAATATAAATGGTATTTGTTCATGCCATCTTTTCCCTTCTTCCCCAATCGTATGATGCAACATACGTTTAAGCGTCTGATTAAAACGTTCCACAAGACCGTTAGACTGTGGGTACTGTAGGGTCGAAAATCGTAGACTAGCCCCTAACCTTTTCTCAAATTCTTTCGTTAAGTCGGCAATGAAATTGGTTCCATTATCACACGCGATTATATTTGGAATTCCTGTCCTTGTAAATATTTGAAGTAATGCACCACACGCTGTTTTAGCAGCTAAACTTTTTAGGGGTATTGCTTCCGCCCATCTGGTATGCTGGTCAATTAAGGTTAGTATATATTGATGCCCTTGTGAACTTTTAGGATCAATAGGCCCAATTAAATCAATATTAACCACCTGAAATGGAAGTTCTGGCCGCGATACTGGGGAAATAGGAGCTCTATCATTCTCTTTAACCCCTCTAGTCAATTGGCACTGTAAACATGACTCACAAAATTGTTTAGTTTCTTTCGCCATCCCCTTCAAATAAAACGAATACCTGATTCTCTGTAACGTTTTCTTGGCCGCACGATGCCCTCCAAATACCGAAGTATGCGCTAACTTTAGGATTTCTTCCCTTCTTACCATGGATACTACTAATTGCGCTGTAGTTTCGCCTAACAATTTCTCTTTAATATAATAATCCCCTTTATCCATTTTAGCTAATTCCCAAACTCTCTCTAAATTTTTGCATTCCAATTGGGATTTCTTAAACATATCTGAATTGCTAACGATAACTTTATTATTTTCCTGCACTTCCGTTTTTTCTGCATTCTGACTTTGTAAATTTTCTGATCTCGCTTCTATTGCGTAAACATTACAATTATCGCTGCTCCTATCTTTCTTTTCACTCGAGTTATCAGTACTAATTTCTGAACTTTCTAATTCTTGGGTTTCTAGCAATGGCTACTCGCGCTTAACCCCTGCTAACTCATTAATCACCTCGGGATGTAAAATTACCTGCTCATTAATATTATCGGTCACCGCGCAAAGTACTTCCTAATGAATTATATTAGTTTGTCCGAATTCCGGAATAGCTAATGGTAATTTAACCAACGGTGATTTAACTGCTTCACAAAATAATCCTTATAAGTAAATACTACCCGCTCCTTTTAATTTCTCTTCCGGTACCAAATCTTAATGAATAACACTAATTTCACATGTCCATTTACACTAATTTCAATTTTCTCGAGTTTATTTAACTTCTCACCAATAACAGCAGTTCGCTGTTCGGCCTTTGCCGATATCCTCGCCACAATAGCTCCTTTAGGTAACTCTTTATTTCCTTTCACGACAATCTTATTTACACCCGCTTTCTGTTCACGCCCTTTACTACCATTGTTATTTCCCTCATTACTTACTTTATTACAAAAACGTTGGTAATGACCTCTTAAACCACATTTGAAGCATCTAGGAGCTGAATCATCACTAGGCTTCTTAAAATCAGTTTTCCTACCCGAAAAAGCATTAGTCTCATTACTCCCGTTTTGCCTCCAATTACCACTAAATTTACTATCCTCCCTCGGTTTCACTTTTTCACTGTTTACATACCTATCTTTACCCTTAAAACTTTTATACGCAACGACATAAGACTTACGTTTAGCGTCAAAATAATTGTCACATTCTTTAGCAATTTTAGAAACTTCCAACCATTTACTCTGCTGAGTTAACCCAATATATGATGCGGTTTCTTCATCTAACGTGTTTAATAACTTATCCGTAATTATTAACTGGTTGACCTTTTCATATGAGTCAGCACCCCTAATCTTACAATAATTTTCCCATGTTGCTATTAAACGCGATACAAATAATACATGAGTTTCATTCTGGTTTCTCCTAGCCTTCTTAAAATTTTCCAAACACACCTTCGGTGTCGGCTCATGTTCCCTTAGAACTAACTCCTTTAATTCCTCATAACTCTCAATTTGTTCCCTTAGCGGTATAAATTAACAAATTATCCGCCTTATCTCCTAACATATTTAGTAGAATTTTGGCCTGCTGGTTTTCCGGTACATTTTTAGTTTTGAATGCCCTTTCTAAACTGTTGAAAAATAAATTCCATCCCCCAGACCCTTCTGGTAGTTTGATAGACAGAGTTTTAACACTTTTGATAAATTTTTCTATGTTACTTTCATTATTAGATTCCCTAGACACATTAGAGTCATTTGTCGAACCTTATACCCTTAGCCTCTCCATTTCTAATTCATGTTCCATCTTCAATTTTTCAGACCTCTCTTCTCTTTCTAACTTTTCCCGTTCAACCCTTTCTGCTCTTTCGCGCTCTAATTTTTCTTGTTTTTCTAACTTTTCGCGCTCTAATTTTTCCTGTTTTTCTAACTTTTCGCGCTCTAATCGTTCCGCAACAATAGTGTTAGATAATTCCATAATAGCCCCCTCGTCATATTCATCGCTGTCCATTATCTTTTTCTTGAGCTGAAATCTGGTATAATCTTCCGTGAATTCAACCCCCAATTCTTCGGCTATCATCTGAAGATCCACCCTTTTTAGTTTCAATAAGAAAGCCATACCTTCACCGATTACTGTTACTCCTCTACAATAATATTTAAAACTACCAAATTAATATTTTCTAAATTTCTACTTTAGCACAGTTACCTCCACTTATTATACTAATTAATACATTTCAAATAATTGATTTATTCTATTTCCAATTTAACCTACTGTATAATCTTGATTTTCCTCAACCATTAATATCACACAATTTACTTCCAATAAAACAAAAGGTAAAACAATAATTTCGATTTGATTACTATGCAATACAGATTCCAATTTATACATTAGATAATAAGATACAATTTACATAATAATACTGATACGTTGCAAATTGAATAAAAGTATTGATGCCAATAGAAACATCCACATAAAGAAAAATTGTATAGCATACACATATAAATTTCTACAATTATCCTCAATAAAATATTTCCAAATTCAATACTGGTTCTCACACTTAAAACAAATACAATCAAAATCTTAACTTTTTTTTTCAGCACTGTGAGCCTTTTTTTTTTTTTTTTTTTTTTCGAAATTTACTTCTAGCCAATTAAAATTCTAAGCAAATGTTCATTACTCGTTTGTTATCAACTCTTCAAACTTAAAACAGTATTGCTCAATTTAGCTATTACTTTAATAATAATTTAAATTTAAGTAAATTCAATTATTCCTTCCAACTATTATTAACACAATGCATTAATTTTGTTCACAACCATTATTAGTAAAAAAAATAGAAAATCAATATTAGTATAAGTTATTATGGCACTTTCTTAAAACAATAGTAAATATGGCTATTAATATCTCCTACCTATCTGAAAACAATTATTTGATTGCACATATATTATCTAGACAATTTATCTTAAATTACTATCAAGCAGGACGGTCGTTCTGCCAAGCCAAGCTGAAAAAAAATGAAATCCCCGCCAAACAAACTAACGCCAAGAATAACGGCAAGACACCGTAACTGCTTATTATACTGCAGACAACTTCTCCATGTTAAATGGACGAAATATGCCAGCGTAAAATTTCCCATATCAAAAGAAGCAATCATCGCAGAAAAATAAAACCAACACCAGAAGGACCTAATAAAGAAGATCTTCAATTTGAGATCAAATGCATCCTCATAAATTAATTATAAACAGAGATATGGTTTTTTTAAAATAACGTCGAGATACTGAAAATGACAGATTTATTTTCTTCGTCACAACTTATGTTTCAATCGAGGTAGAGATTTAAATAATGGACAGAAAAAAGTAAGGATTGAATTTTTGGATAGATATTTACTCAATCTACGTGCTTTTATAAAATTCAGCTTTAAAAACATTAATTTTCTATACATAATTAGCGAAAAACTGTTAATTAGTTCTAAAGTTTACAAATTATGCCAAATAGCGATAAACCCGCCAAAATATTTTAGAAATCTTACACTTTTCTTTTATATTATCCTTTTGCATTGATTTCATCGAAGATAACTATGGCTGAGATTCAGATAGATTTTTCGCTGTTAGCGAAATGAGTTTGACCAATCAGAAGCCTGCATGTTTGAGAATATTTGCTGTTTCTGGATCCCGGCCTATGTCATGAAAGTTTTGAGTAATTTTTTTAGTGCCGTGGATGAAGTGCAATGTTTGTAGAAATGTAGGCTAGGATCCAGATAGATTTTTCGCTGTTAGCGAAACGAGAATCACCAATCAATAGCCTGCATTTCTGCAAACAGCGAAAAGTTCACAAAAATTCAGGCTTCTGATTGATGAATCTCGTTTCTCTAACAGCCAAACATCTATCTAGATTGCGCCCAATGCAGGATATTCCAAATATGGGTTCGAGGCTGAAAAAAGTGACGTCATACCGGTAATTTATCCAAGGAACTTCTAACTGATAAGAAGGGAAGATACTACTACTTTGCCTCATGAGCCGTTTCATTGGCTAGCGGGGATTTACATTACACGTCTACGGAGCCTTCCCTTCTTTACGATAGCAGTTTTTACCTTGACCACGTGATCACAATGTAGATGGAATATCCTCCATTATGTTGAACACAATTTTGCATTTCCACATCCAGGAAGGGTATTGATTGTCATAACAACAATACATATTCGAAACTATTTAAGGCACTGATTCTGAACTCCTTTGCTATACATTTCGATATTAAAGAAGTTGTTGTTTCCATAGTAACAGTACTTTTCTGTATTGCTTTCTCTAAAACACAAATATAGAAATTTAACAAAGAGCGCTCAGAATCAACACCATAACAGAGAGCCTTTATACATAAGAGTGGTGATATATGCACAGGAAGCATGCTCATTTCAAGTTTTTGCCGAAAGTATGGCTACAGCGTCTAGAATACCTTGTGTGGAAATATGCTATCCAAACAACGCTAAAAATTTGTATCCCTTAAATGTGCGACGATACTGCTAAAATCCCAAGTATCGATTACAGCGACATCTGCGGGATTTAGTATTACATTGTATAGACTAGCAATATCTTGCAGTTTGAGAAAATATCCTGCAGATGTCGCTGTGATCTGTATATTTCAGCAGCATCGTTGCACAGTTAAGGGATACAATATTTTAGCACTTTTTTAAGTATTACAGGGATAGCCAATTTCCACACTATATATTCTAGGTGCTATAGTACGGCAATCCACTTTCTTGAATAGAGGCTATTCTATCTATGTTATGTTCACGTGGTCAAGGCAAAAACGTCTAACGTAAAGAAGGGGAGGCTCCGTCGACGTAATGTAAATTCCCGCTAGCCAATGAAACAGTTCACGGGAGAAAGCAGTAGTAGTTTCCTGTTTCCCTTCTCATCAGTTAGAAGTTCTTTAGGTAAATTGCCGGTACCACGTGACTTTTTCAGCCTTGAACCCATATTTGGAATATCCTCCATTAGACGATACGCGCATGGACGAGCTTTATTAGACTAGGGAAATAATTCAATATGCATTAGCCTGACGATAATGACACGCTCGCAAAGACCTTTAATGATTTGTTTTTATCACTTCTACCAATAAACCTTTATTGGCCATATGTCGCTACTTCGTTATGGCGACACACTTGTTCCTAATTGGATCCCGGCCTTAATGTATCAAAATACGGAGTTTGCTTTCTGTACTATTCCTGAGCTCAGTTATAACGTCTAGAAATATAGGCCGAGATCCACTTACATTTTGGCAAACAGTGAAAAGTTAGCAATAATTCTGGCTTCTAATTGGTCAATCTCGTTGCGATAACAAAGAAAAATCTATCTAGATCATGGTCAGGGTGTGGAAACCGGCTATTCCAGTAATACTTTAAAAATTGCTAAAAATTGAATCCCATAAATATTGAAAAATACTGAATTACAAATGTCGATAGCAGCAACATTTTCTAGATCTTCTCTGAGCGAAACGTTTTCTCATTTGATGTCTTTTGAAATAGTTACGTTGGAATTACCATATGTCGCTGTGATCGACATTCATCGTTCAGCCTCGTTCAACATTTATGGGATACAATTTTTAGCACCTTTTTAATAAGCCGATTTTTAAACTATATCTTCTAGATACTATAGCTCCGTTATAGGCCTAGATTATATGTTGTAGAAATCGACTATGCCAGCAATACTTAAAAAAGCGCGGAAATAGTGAATCCCTTAAATGTACAACGATGTTGAATTCCAAACAGTCATTTGCAGCGGCATCTGCAGGATATTTTTTAAAGAAGAAAGAGACACGTGTAATGCACCGCTATAGCGTCTAGAATACATAATGTGGAAATTTGCTATCCAAGCAGGGCTAAAAAGTTGTATCCCTTAAATGTGCACTGACGCTGAAATCCAGGGAGCTGATCGCAGCGACATCTGTGATATACTTTCAAAGTAAACATCGTATTATTACAGCGGGCTTGACGCTAAGCACACAGGTCAGATGTATGTTAATAAAATGTAAAAAAAAAAAAAAAATACTACAGCGTCTAAACCAAATTATAGCTCCTAGAATATATAGTCTGGAAATTGGCTATCCCTGTAACACTTAAAAAAGTGCTAAAATATTGTATCCTTAAATGTGCAACGATGCTGCTGAAATATACAGATCGCAGCGACATCTGCAGGATATTTTCTATAATTGCAAGATATTGCTAGTCTATACAATGTAATACAAAAATCCCGCAGATTTCGCTGCGATCTACACTTAGGATTTTAGCAGTATCGTCGATCATTTATGGGATACATATTTTTAGCGTTGTTTAATAAAATATTTCCACACTAGATGTTCTAGACGCTGTTACCAAATCGTCATGAAGTTTTGGGAAATATCCTGCAGATATCGCTGTGATCGATTCATTGGATTTCAGCATCATTGGAAATTTAAGAGATCCAATATTTTAGCACTTTTTAAAGTATTACTGGGATAGCCGATTTCCACACTATATATTCTAGGCGCTGTAGCACCGCGGTAGCCTGTCTTTTTCGTTTACCTCGGAGTAGATATAGATTAGTCATTTGTAGCTGTTCCTAAACTGTGGCCAACAACACATAATGCCAGTTCATAACGTCACACGGAGTTAATTGTCTGTGCACGGCAATGGACACACAAAAAAAAAAAAAATCGGCGCGCAGCTTTGTACTAATCATCGTGTAAAGATGATCCAACTCTGAGGCTAACGAAAAAGGCAGGCTACCGCGTTGGGTCCGATTCTTCTTTTTTTACAGATCGCTGGAGTCACGTGATGCTCGAATGCACCAAAGAAGGTGCGTGAAAAGAGCATCACGTGACTCCAGCGGTTTGTAAAAAAAGAACAATCGGACCCACCGCGGTAGCCTGTCTTTTTCGTTAGCCTCGATCCAACTCCGTGTGACTTTTAAACATCATGAACTGGTCTATTATGTCATTGGTCGCGCTAACACCCTCCCTCCTGCGTCCACCGTATATAGCGGCATCTTGTACTGGAGACTGCTAAATGGGCTGCTATCGGTCAAAATCAAGAGAGAAAAGGGAAGAAGAGAGGGAAAGAACTCGTTTTTTTTTTGGTAACTAGTTTTTCACACGGGAAGATTGACATGTCTGTTCCTCTCCTTTCATAACTTCATGGTGGTGAAATAAGCCAAAGCCTCCTAAATATTTGAGAAATTCTTGACTCGCGTCACGAAAACATCACTCAAAGCAGGCAAAGCAAAGAAACAAAATCATTCATTGGCTCGTGAATATGAACGAGCCAATGAATGATTTTTATTGTTTGTTTTGCCTGCTTTGTGTGACGTTTTCCTGACACGTGTCAAGGCTTTCTCCAATATTTAAAGGGCGTTGAATAGGCCGGGATCAAGATAGATTTTTCGCTATTAGCGGGGTGAGATTGATCAATCAGACGTCTGCAGTTTTCCGAACTTTTTGATGTTTGCAGTAAAACCGAAAAGCCTGCAAGCATGGAGGCTACTGATTGGTCAATGTAATTTTACTAACAGAGAAAAATGTATCTGGATCCCGGACATTAACTTTGGTTGGTTAAAACAATTTTGAATAAAACAAATCAGGAAGCCAATGTTTGTTAACTTTTCTGGTTAGTTTCTTTGAAATCTTCCTCGTCTATTACTGAAAACTGAGTTACCGTACTTTGGACAAAAAATTGAATATGAGTACGCGACTTGTGCATATGTCACCACTCTAACACAGTGTTGCCAGATGGGCTACTTTTTTTTAAAATTCAGATACTTGATTGGCACCACTTTTTTGAAATTGTAAAATGTGCCTTATTTAATGACATATTAATTAAGGCGAAAACAAAGGGAATTTTACCGTTTATAATAAGTGCTGGCAATCAAGAAATCTGAATTAAAAAAAAGTAGCCCACTGGCAACACTGCTCTAACATATAAATGTTCTCTGTTATGACCATGATTCTAAGTGCAGTTGGTTAAATTTGAGTATCTGGGCATTAGAGAAAGCAATAGTGGCCCACCGTGGCTGAGTGGATAAGACACCATGCCGCTAATCGCTTGAGAGCGTAGGTGGAAGCAGATTCGAATCCCGCCGTGATCCGCATGTGATATGATGCATGTGTTCAATAAATAAAACAAACAAGCAAGCAATAGTGAAAGGTACAGTTGGCATGGAAACATAGACTTCTTTAATTCGTATAGAAAATTAATGAATAGTAGTAAATAACTCAAGTTTAAAATGTAGGCAAATGGTCTGGAAATATCAATGGCTCCCATCTAGTATTTCACAAAATTAATTTAATAGATTCACATGATGTATAACTTGATGCAACTCTTAGCTAATGAGAATTCTGCAACAAGATGAAGATCTTTTGAATGAATAATTCAGAATTCTGAGAACAAAACGAAGTTGTTAAGGGATCTTCCTCACCCCCCCCCCCCAAAAAAAAAAAAGGAAATACGATAGAAAGATATAAGAATTTGGATAGCTTCAATATGTCTGGGATCTTTTGTCAAAGTTCAGAAAAAGAGTCTGGGCATAAAAAAAACAAATTTGACGAACGATAAGACTATAGATTTCAGGCAATTTTTAACCGAAAAATATTTAATTCTAATGTATATACGGCTTTAATAATAGACTATTAAAGATAATCAACCGTAGGTATTTGTAAAGGTAAATTTATTTTGCAAAACCGTCAGCAAAAAAAAGTTAGAAAAAACAATTAACTGACAGACTAACTGTAAATATATATTTTATTTCGACTCTGTTTTTTACTAAATTTTCATCTTTCATAGAAAATTTTAAAGAGATATAAATTGAGAAATACTGATACTTTGAAAGAAGAAATTGACTTTCCTTACTTTTAAATTATTAATCACTATAAAAAATGAATGATAGGTAAACAAAATGTATAATATTGTGTTTGCTCCCTGCTTATAAAGGCTATACAAGGACTAATTTTAATTTGAGCTAGTAGAATTATTTCAATTATATATCATTTGTTTTAAAAAAAGAACTGATATCTACTAAAAAACAACTTTTCAAAAGTAAAAAAAAAGCCAAGCAAAAAAAAAAAAAAAAGAAAAAAGGTGAAAGTTGTGGCTAAAAAATAGTGTGATATCAAATTTCCAAGCTTATATTACGGTACTTATTTAACATTTTTTGATAAAAATTTACCACATGTAAGTCGAGTACCTAAGTATGCGTTGATAGAAAGCCTTTTCTCCTTTACTAAATACATCATAATGTGTTTCTGAAAATTAAATTTTTTTTAATTATGCATGATGGGCTTGGCGGCCATCTTTCCATATTTTACACAAATTTCTAAGCACTCAAGCTCGTAACATATTTGCATTATTAAGAATTTTGAACTTCTAGTTTTAGCTACAGACAGATAAATTAAGAAAGTTTTTTATTGTGAAAAAACAAACTAATTTTTACTGCTTTAACTAATTAATTAACCCCCCTCCGAAAAAAGAGAATCATAAGATGAAACCTGAAGTTACTTCAGCTTTATTTTTAGACACAAATTCTTAGGCACTCATTTCCATAAATTAAAAGAATAAAATGTTTGCTTTAGTAACAATTTCGAACTTCCAGTCTTAACAATGAACTTGTGTGCTTAGAAATTTGTGTAAAATATGGAAAGATGGCCGCCAAGCCCATCATCCATAATTAAAAAAAATTTAATTTTCAGAAACACATTATGATGTATTTAGTAAAGGAGAAAAGGCTTTCTATCAACGCATACTTAGGTACTCGACTTACATGTGGTAAATTTTTATCAAAAAATGTTAAATAAGTACCGTAATATAAGCTTGGAAATTTGATATCACACTATTTTTTAGCCACAACTTTCACCTTTTTTCTTTTTTCTTTTTTTTTTTTTTTTTTTTTTTTTTACTTTTGAAAAGTTGTTTTTTAGTAGATCAATTATACAACAACAAATACATTTGGTTCGAGGATGTCAGCAGACAGAAATGATCAAAACACCTTACCTTATACTTTATCTGCTGGTGTACTCCGCTGCTCACACGTAGTTTCACGATGAATTCAACATTTCACACTTTAAAGTCACTTATGATGTTCAACACTCAGGCTGTAATTCACTGTAATTTGATTCACTGTAGCGATGATAGGGCACAAACACTATTTCGGTTCGCCGTAACGACGATAGGACACAACACTTTAGTTCGGTTAGCTGTAACGATGATAGGGCACACACTCTCTGTATTTCTGCTCAACTCTTGGATTTTATCTCTCTAAAATTCCGCTCGACGATCCGGCACTAACACACTGCAACACGGCTCGCTGGTCACTGGTCTGAGACGATTCTATCCCGTCGTTGGCATCAATTTGTCGGAGTTTCCTCTTAGTCCGCACAACTTTGAAGAAATTCCGTGCTATTTATATGCTGCCACCACCGATATGATTACGCGATATCAGTCACGCACTGAGAGGATTGTTTAATTGAAAACCAACGCTTTCAATTAACTAAATTAACAGTTCATTTACACACTATTTACACAATACAAAACACTATTTACACTTAAAACTCGGGTGTAGGTGATCCGGTTCAACATTAAATTAAATACAGTAAAGCTGGCTGTGTACTGTTAAAATTACGTTATATCACTCTCACTCTATACGCGTTAAATTAGCTTTTCTGGAGATCAATCTCAATCTCCCAACACATGGGCTCTAAGCCTAAGCTCTGCGAGCCTCACTCAATCCTACGCTCTATCTAAGAACTATCCACAGGAACTCACCTTGGACTTCGCGCTGTAGGCTCCAACTCAACCCTGCGCTCTATCTGAGAGCTCTACGCAAGAACTACTGTCCACTCTGCGCTCTCGGCTCCAACTGCCACGCTCCGTGCCAAAAACGACTGCTTTCCGCACCCTCTGCTTTTACTCAACGTAACCCCCCCAGGGTTTCTACCAGGCTCGCATTCCAAGCTCTTTTCCTCGTTCGTGGAATGCCTTTGTCTCCCCATCTTCAACAGACATCTCAAAAGGTCATGCACACCCCTCTCCAACCATCTTTTCCCCCCTTCATTCCATCTGTACATTTTCACCGTCTCAATCCAGTTTCAGATAAGGAGAGAATGTTACTTTGAAATTCCAGTACACAGGCCATACAATATATAATATATTAAGACAAAAATAATATAGAACCCTAGTTCTAATAGCAGATGTTTCTCAGAACCTGACACCTATTATAAATGAAATATCTTTGTATCAAATCACACTTAAAAGAAATAGTTACTATTTAAAAGTATATTTAATAAGCCTTTTTGTTACATAATGCATTCAACAGTAATAATGTTTTCTTGCATTTGCCCCGAATTGACGGGGGGTGGGGAATAAACTTATCAACAAAACAGGTAAACAACATTCTTTCTGTTATCTTTACTACTAAACAACAACTATCATTTCAAACATACTTGGTATCTTGTTCCTTGAACAGCGGATTATAATATGTAATACACATATGACAGAAGAATAGGAATGTCAAATGTTGGGTATTCCATGTTTTGGAATTAAATAATTTTACTTTGTATTTTAATAAAATTAGATAACAGAAGACTAAAGAAGATAATAGACTATTCTGATGTAAGGAACAAGTTACAAATAAGAAGAGAAAATTTCGGTTGGATCAAAAATGATAACGATAAGAAAAATCCCCCCTCCCCGTAGAAATACTTTACGATATCATGTGCCAGACCCTCCATCCACGCTAAAGTGATCATGTAATATATGCACAGCCCCCAATGAAGTGGAATTCTTTTGTGCGTCCCTGTATACCAACTATACATGCGTCTTATCCTATACTCACGATAAAACATGATGTAATCCACCTCAGTATTTCATATCAATCTTAATATGTTTGAAATATCGTCACATCAATAAAATGTCACCGCAAACGATTTTTCTCCATATACCATAATGTAAAGGAAATTATGTTGTTTATCCCTTTAAACGAACTAACAAATGCTACATACTTCAAATACTACATTTTCAAAGCGAACATTCTATAGTAAATCTCGAATGCACGAAAAGAAAATTTGTCCGATTTTTTATGGTAATAGCAGAAATTGGATGTTAAAACGCGTTTTTTTTTTTTTTTTTTTTTTTTTTTTTTTTTTTTTTTTTAATTGTTGATTTGTACATAATATTTCACCTTAATAAACTGTGAAGTTTTGTTACAGTATTCCGAATTTGTTGGAAAATGTTATATAATTTATGTTGGACGCATGATTTTTCGTTCTTGTTTAATTATTTTTTCTTTACACTCAAAGCGAACGGGAAAACAAAAAGATAACACCACATTACTTTACAATAAGAAATTACTTGGCGCAGTACAATATAAATAAAAAACAGCTTTTAAAGCATCAAAGCACTTTATTTCTTGTTGCAAACTAATTTCAGTAGCCATAGCGTACCGTCATAAATGCAAAATATGATTGCTCAGAAAACAAAATTGCTGAAATATATGTAAAAGAGGATTCATTGATAAAGTTTATTAGTTAATAAAATTTCCTATCGTAATTCTATTGGCTAATAAACTTTACCTTTGAATCCACTTCTCTTTCAGTGGCTGTTTCCTAAAATTTTCTCTGATTTTATTGGCTAATAAACTTTATCATTGAATCCGCTTCTCCTATACATATATTTCAACAATTTCCTTTTCTGAACAATCATATTTTGCACTGATGGTGGTACGCTATGGCTACTGAAACTAATTTGCAACAAGAAATAAAGTGTTTTGGTGCAACAAACATTGTTTTTTTATTTATACTAGGGGATCGTACCCGGGCTTCCCGGGTTAAAGAATATAGGTGAAAACATTTTTTTTTAAATTGAAAACTAATAATTTTTTTATATGCAATAATTTTTTTAGATTGCCCACTTACATTAAAAAAAGCATTTTTCATATAAATTTTTGAAATGTAACAAAAGCGATATTTTCTTATTAGCCGCATGCTAAGAGTTATTTGACCAAGATATTGCTACTTACGGCATCCTTTTATATTCTGATAATTTCAGAGCTTATAAATGTCTGTTAAATTTGTGTTTTATTTATATTATTTTATTTATTTATTCACAGGGAAGTTTTTTTTTTTTTAATGGATATTAGCCATAAGAAAATGATGAACTCTTTATTTTGTTTCAAGGGCAAACGGATTAATCTTTCGTAATCCAGCTCCGCGCGTTATAGATAAATTAAAAATATTTCACACTCTAAAATTGTTTTTAAAACCATAGACCATCAGTAAACTGAGATGAACTTTGGAAACAAATTCCATTTGAAAAAAAAAATCCTATTTGGTGATCTAAAAATTTAAATTGTACGATTACAAATATGTTAGATTTGTGATTTTCAATGTTATTCTTTTATTAGTTTGTAAAGGAAGTATTAATTTCGTTATGCAAAAATAGTCAGAAACAAATGCTGAAAAATGTTTGTTGCTTCATATGCGAAATGTTTATTATTACTATGTATTGAAACCGGCACCTGATAAGATAAACTTGAAAAAAAAATCATGCTTAAAAATCCTTTTAGAAAATATAATCAATCAGTCAATTAAGGTACAGTTTTTAAACAAATTGCATTTGAAAGTAAATTGTTTCCCTATGCGACGGAAATTGAAAAGGCACATGGTCAGAAGATTAAAAAATTGCAGTAGCGAAAATTTCAAGACCGAAATTTTATCGTGAAGCGCTGTCATTCGCAAAATGACGTTAGCGTTCCGCACAGATACGTTTGTTCTTTATAATATAGATACTTGATCAGTAAAATATAATAAAAATCAGTTATTAGGATGTGGTTATCAATTGAGGCTTTTATGCTTGGTCCGGAATGAAAAACAGCAATTTTCACCTTCTCAAAATTTGCATACGCACTTCTCATATCCATATTCATCATTTAAAAAAATTGTATTTTGTTTGATCATTTAAAAATCATTTTAACTCAAAACTTCAAGTCACGATTGTCAGCAACATCTTTAATGTAAACAGATGCACCCTTTACTTGAGATTCTAATCTCAATTCCGGAGAGTACAAATTTCCGTAATTTATGTTTTTTAGTCGCATTTGTGTTAAAATTTTAGTTTTATCTAAGAAAATGATCGTTTCTTTTAAATATGACTTCATTTTCACTTAAATAAACATTTCGCCTAGCGTCTGAAACTTAGTGCACATGCAGAAGGAAAAACAATACAGAAAATTTATGAGGAAAAATGCGTGTTTTCAAAAGCAGTATGTCATTTTCCGTTATTATGACCCTAATAAAATATTCTGCTCTAATGGGATTTTGCGACACTAAACCCTATACAACAATTTTTATCATCAATTTTGAATTTCTATCAGAAAATAGCATGAATAAAGATAAAAATACCTTATTATTTCGCTCTTGTCTGCAATAATGAAAGCTATCTAATTTTCACAATTTTGAAGAAATTTCATAAAATGCTTTTAAAATCAAAATATAAAAGTGGGGATATTTAAAAAAAAAAAAAAAAAACTGATAGTGCGATCACATTCACAAATGAAGAGCTTTTAGTTAAAAAAAATATTAGTAAAATTGTTTCAACAGAAAGATCAGGGCAGATGACTAAAAAACACACTTGTGTTTTAAATATATAGATTATATAAAATTAGGAAAAATTAAATTAAGCAAATTATGTTATTTTGATAAAATTATAGTAGAATGTCCTAAAGAATAGCATTTTATTATTCGAGAGAATTTTGCACAAAAACTTCTAGAACATGATATTATTTTAAACCACGAATTATTTGTTTGCTTGTCTAACTCGGCGAAGTAAATCTATCCATTCGAGAATCATCAATTTCTGTAATATAAATCGCTATTATTTGCATGTCACCTCTCTTTTATAAAGACACTCTAAATTTTGTAAAACATTGCATTTTATCAGTGTATGATTTCGATTACATTATTCTCGAAAGTGAAGGTTTTTCACCTGTAAAGAATTTCAAAGCAGCTGGGCTGTGAAAATGACGCACTTCTTCAAAACAGAATTCAGGTTTAAAAATTAAAATACACGCTTTTTTATAAAATGACGTCATTTGCATCCGCTAAAGCAATCCACTTTTGCAATACAGTCTTAAACTTCGTCTATAGAAAAGTATGCATATGACGTCATTATCACGGAATAACAGACAATATTCTTGACATAGCCCATATTTTAATTAAAAAATGTTTTTCAAGTTTTATGAGAATGTGGTTTTATGATGGCAACAAAAAAGATACAGTATCTCTTATTTTTGAGTATTTTCCGTTTACTTTCAATAGAAATGGGGTACTTTTGTTGCCACAATAGGAAAAATGGTATTAAAAACTACAAAAAAATTAATATCTCAAAAATAAATTGAGATACAGCTTTCAAATAAATTGCATTTAAAAGAGCATTTTTTTCCTTATACGACGGTGTTAAAATTTAAAATGGGCGATGTTTAGAAGTTTAAAAAGTTGCAGTAGAAAAAATTGCAAAGCCAAAATTTTATTTTAAATTTCAAAGTGTTGCCATTCGCAAAATGACGTATGCGTTACGCACAGACATGTTTGTCCTTTATAATATAGATATACCACATTACTTTCCTGCAAATCATCGTATAAAAATGTGACTAGTATCAATCGATAGTATAATAAAGTCTGCTAATTAATGCTGTTCTTAAATTTCTCTTAAGGAGTCGTCTACATATAGAAATTTTGCCAAACCCTCGAAATTTTTCAATACCCACAGCTAATTTTAACATTATATTTGGATACTGTAAATTTTATGTTAAGGATATTAAGCGGCATGCTATTCAGTCAAGAAGTTTAGAAATTATGCAGATTTAAATTTTGAAAAATCCTAATGTTTTAATTCTTAACCATTCCAAAACAGATTGCAATGAGCGTACTTTCCAAGCATAACTCAAAAAGTACTTCGCAGAATGAGCTGTAATTTTGAATTTCTATGTATGAAACTTCTAAAAACTGGATTTATATATAAAAGAAATCATAGGTTACAATTAAAAAAATTTTAGTAAATTAACTAAAAAAATTACGCAGATGAGTAATTTTCAAGAAAAATATGACTTGTAGCCTATGAATTTGTTTACTGGATGTCCATTCCAAGAAGCTTTAAATATATGTTAATCTAAAATTACAGCTTTATTCTATCGAGAAGATTTTGAGTCATGCTTTAAAAATTACCTGCATTGAAAATTGTTTTAGAGCGATTAAAAATAAATTTAACACTTGACTGAATTTAAAATTGTCTAGAAATATACAGCGTGGAAATACCGGTATTGCTTTAGAATGTATTAAAAAATTACATTTTCTTAGGCAGCGTTGCCATCGAATTTATTGCTTGAAATTGTAAACACCAAGTGTTAGTTACAGCGTCTAGAAATATGTGGTGCGAAATGCATTTAAAACATTAGGTCATTGAGTATGAAACGTCCAATTTGAAAGCGGATTTTTTAATTTAGTAATTTTGAATTCTCAACAAAAAGGATTAATAGTTATTTTTCCTTTTCTTGAACAGTGGAGCAGCGATGAGGGGTTTCCTAGTTCTTATCAACTTAACACCCAGGCTGAAGATATGATGTCTTACAAATTAATGAGCCATTGGGAAAAAGAAAGAGGTGTAGTTGTTTAAAAACTACATTAAAAATTGAAATAGTATAAAAGATAGAAACTAGCATAGGTGCTTAAATTTTAGAGAAAAAAAAGTTAGATTAAGTTTAATAACTATAAAGATAAATTAAAGTTATATTTAAATATAGGTATAGCTGTAGTTGCAAGAACTACTCTAAAATTTAATTGATAGATATTTTACAAATATCAATAAAAAATTACTATTCAAAATTTTCTGGAGTGAATTCAGAATTTTTAATTATAAAAGCTGCTTTCTTTGATACTTAATGACCTACTATATAGCGCAGTGGTTAGGGAGTTTAATTCGGAAATAATTAGGGGAAAGCTCGAAATTGTTTTAACCCCTTCAGTTTAGGTCTAGAATGAATATGTTACGTTTCCCCCCTCGTACTAGGTGAGCGTTAGGAATTATACATTGATTTATAGTAAAAAAACACTTAAAAAAAATACCATAACACTATCTCGAAATCACTAATTTTTTCAAAAACATTGTCAGTACAATTGTTGTAGAGCTTAAAATTCTGAATAAAATGAGTACCTATACTTAATACTTTTGTTGAATATTAAGGTCATAATTTCACTTTCAAGTTTTAGCCCCGTGGTCAGAGGGTTGAACTCAGAATTAATTAGGGGAAAACTTGAAATCGTTTTAATCCCTTCAGATTATTTCTAAAATGAATATTCTAGGTTTTCCCCGTCGTACCAAGTGAGAGTTAGGAAATATGTACGTATTTATATTCGAAAAACATGTTTTTCCTTAATATTTTTAACAATATCTCAAAATAGTTAATTCTATCAAAAACATTCTCAAAGCAAATGTTGTAGAGCATAAAATTTTGAGTAAAATGAGTACCCACATTAGTATATTTGTTCAAAATTAAGGTCGCAATTCCATTTCAAAATTTTGACTTAATCACTAATCAAGAGCTTCAAGATAGGAGAGACCAGATTACCTTAACAATATCTCAAAACAGCTAACTATATCAAAAAATTGCCAATACAGATGTTGTAGAGCTTAAAATTCTGAATAAAATGAATACTCACATTAATATTTTTGTTCAAAATTAAGGTCGCAATTTCAGATATTGTTACAAATATTAAAGTAAAACAACGATCACTTAGTACGAAGGGGAAAACGTAGAATATTAATTTTAGACCTGATCGGAAGGGATTAAAACGATTTCCAGCTTTCCCCTAATTAATTCTGAATTCAATCCTCTGACCACGGAGCTAAAATTTTAAAGTAGAATTGTGACCTTGATATTCAACAAAAGTATTAAGTGTAGGTACTCATTTTATTCAGAATTTTAAGCTTTACAACATTTGCATTGACAATGTCGTTGAAAAAGTTAGTGATTTCGAGATATTGGTATGGTATTTTAAAAAAAAGTGTTTTTTTACTATAAATCAATGTATAATTCCTAACGCACACCTAGTGCCAGGGGAAAACGTAGCATAGAGATAAACTAGAGATAAACTGAAGGGATTAAAACAATTTCCAGCTTTCCCCTAATTATTTCCGAATTGGGCCTTTTTTTTGCTCCCCTACTACTGGGCTAATATGCCTGAATATACATTCATTCCTAGTGTATCGTGTATAATAATATACAACTTTTTTATTCTGTTTTTAGCAAAATTTATCTTTCAAAAATCAGTTTTCCGTAGTTTAAATTGCATCATACATATCTAAAAACATACGGGATTTCTATTCATTCGTGGCAATTAAGCTCAATCATGGCGCTTTGGGGTGAAAATCTAATTTTTAGGGTTTCGTTCATCTGACGAAACCCTATTCGTCTCGCTCCTCTGTCTGTCTGTCTGTCCGTCACAGTACCCGTTCTCAGAAACTATATATGTTGGAGACTTGAAATTTTGCATACTTATAGCTGAACACCTCACATCAAACGACAAATCATAAAATTTCGAAAAAGTCTTATATTTAACCCTCTGGGCTCTAACATGTGTATTTTAAGCTTTTTTTTCTAACTCAGCCCCTAATTAAGTTGAAGACTTGAAATTTTGCATACTTATAGCTGAACACATCACATCAAACGACAAATCATAAAATTTCGAAAAAGTCTTATATTTAACCGTCTGGGCTCTAACTTGTGTACTTTAAGCTTTTTTTTCTAACTCAGCCCCTAATTAAGTTGAAGACTTGAAATTTTGCATAATTATAGCTAAACACACTCTAAATTGAAATGTCTGAAATTCAGACACTTAAGTGACTGAAATGGAGTGTTCAATTTTCAGACATTTTAAAATGTCTTAATTTTTTCAGACACTTCTTGCGTCTGAATTTCAGACACTTCAAACGTCTGAATCGCAGCCGTTTCATTTTGAAAGCATGATACGCAGCCATGTTTGACCACAATGAATCCTGGAAAAATATTTGACCATGGTCCTGCCCCTCCACCCCCATACAGCCTCATTTTATGGGCTCTCAAAATTGGTATGCCATTTTCGTAAAGCTGATAATTTAAATCTTTTATCGACATTGTACTGATTATAATCAATATTTTGAACTTCTATAGTAGAATAAGATTAAAAACAAAATTTTTTTTATCTAAATACAATAAAACCTCTCAATAGGGGGCTACTACGGAATTTGTCCGCCATTCGTTGCCGAGGTGCCCTTGATTGAGAGGTTTTACTGAATTTAGATTTTTTTAAAAATTTATTTAGTTTATAATCTTATTCTACTTTAAAAGTTCAAAATATTGATTATAATCAATACAATGTCGAAACAAATTTAAAATAAAAGCTTTACAAAAATTGCATGTTTAATTTGGGGCCCCTAAAACCGTAGTGAGAGGATACTGCCCAGTTTTCCCATTATTTAATCAAGTGCTTCATCTACAAAAAGTCCAACCCTGCATTATAAGTTCGCTAAATAGAGGTGTCCGGTATTCGGGAGTGTCCGTTATGAAGGTTAATGAACATTCCCTAATATCGGACACCTTTATTGAGCGACAACCTTTTTTAATCCACAACCCAGACATTTGTTTATTTTTACTTCACAAAAGCAGACACCTTTGATTATCGAACAAATTCCGCAGGCCCCAGGTGTCCGCTGTTGAGAACTTTTACAGTATTTCGATAAATATATATATTTTTTGTTTCTAATCATGTCCTACTCTAAAAGTTCAAAATATCATTATAATCAGTGCAATGTCGAAAGATTCTTTTAAGAAAAATTACGAAAATTGCATCACAATTGCGAAAAATTTGCTTTACGAAAATTGCATGACAAATATCCCCCCCCCCCCCCCTCCCAACACACACACACACAAAAAAAAAAAAAAATCATATTATAGGATGCACGATCTTTGAATATCTCGAAACGATAAAAAACAAAGCATTTTTCAAGGTACCAAAACGCAAATAATATGCAATTAAGATCTTTTTTTCCCCCTTTCTGCCTCAAATATATATTCATAACTATAATATTATCCAGAAAAATAAATATTGTATATACAAAATTAATATCTAAATTTTAAATGTAAGCCGTCATATCACTAATGCGTGAATTAAAATCTAAGTGCTGCACGCATGATAAAATTCTAAATTATGCATATAGAAAACAATTTTTGAACAAAATAGAATCATAACACACCTAATATACACATTAAATAAAAAATATACGCAAAAAATTTGGTTTAAAATTCAATTTCAGCACAAAATAAATAAAAAAAAGTAAAATATTTCAAGTTTTTCAAGTTCAAACAAATAAATAAACAAAATATGTTTGGGTTTTTTAGCATGTAGACTATAAAGAAACGCATATTTGTTTATTTTTTTAAAAGCTGCGCTTACATAGTTTGAAAGAAACAACAAAAGCACGAACTTCAAACTTGCTAATATGAGAAAACGCTTTTTAAAGTTTCGATATCTAACGGATCTTCAACTCTCCGTCTATAAATGATTATAACTCAATTTTGAATGGGGTTTTTTGCATATTGTTGAAAAATTTTAAAACATTCGGAATAAAACAGAAACAGAAAACTGATTTTTTGAAAGGTTAAAAGGTCATGTGCCCTCTTAAAAATTAGGTCTTCTTTAAAATTTATATTTACACATGGGCAATTTTAAAAAATATAGATCAGATGATAATCACAAGAGCTATTTAACTATCAATAAATAAATATTATATTTTAATAAGATAAAGAAAAATTTATTTCCAGTTTCAAACTTTGTCTTAAATCTGCACATAATCAGTAAAGCTTAATAAAATAGCTAAAGAGATAAAGTGTAATCATTCTGTAAATCATTAGAGTGTTATTGACATATATTTTTTTCCTCCTTCCAGTGTAGCGATGCCAGATGAATCATCGGCGGGTTTTGCTTACGATAGGAAAAATCGAATGATATGGTTGAATAACGGCGTTGAATGGATGTTCAAACTGTATAATTTTAAATACTTATAATTAAGCATACATAATATAATAATTAAAAACAGTTATTAAATTGGGATGGTTGCTATAAAGACATGGGCATTCCAGTACATATCACATAATAAACCTTTGAAAAATATAGAAATCGAATGAAACCAAAGTAAACATTAACAAATGCTGTTCGAGAAGAAGGCTTAGTATTGCGTAAGTCAATAAATTCAATAACTGCAAAAAATATCCTGTAGACACATTAAAACTGATTTTAAGGATAACATTGGTTAGAAAATAATATAGAAACATGATTGCAGATGTTTTTAAGAACAGAAACTTAATTATTAGCAAGATAAAATTTTAACACGGAAATTCAACAGACAAAATGCTTTAAACAAATGTTGGTATAACTCAGAAACTAATAAAGCTAGAGACTTGTGTAAGGGTTCCATTTAAAGAGAAAACATTTACGGAGAGTTTGCAATACATGGTCTAGGTCCCACTTACCTGGAAAAAGGTGTAAGGTATCCAAAATTATACCCGCACAGGGGGCGTCAATTTCAACTGGTGGCTAGGTTAATGATCCGTGAGGGAGAAATACTTGGATATTTTAAAACGAAAATTCCGGTATACATCCGGCTAACTATATTAAAAGGGTGAAATATTTTCACTCTTAAAATAGAATCTGCCAGACAAAAGTTTCTATTTAACAGATTTGACGAACAGAAAACTAATAACACTGTATTATTCATAAAATGATTACGAATAAACACTAAGTCGATACGAATTAATCCACAGAACTTCACAATCCACAAAATATGAATAAAGTCAAAATAAACTTTCAGTTTGAAATTGAATTACAACGTACATTAGAACGAAACACATCTAAAACGCATGACGCATGCGCAACTGAGAGTCCCTCTGGTGGTTATAAGGAAGAACTGAAGAAATATTTTCCCTCCCAGTATGATGAAATTGAATCAATTATGTTTTCTTTATGTCTGATAATTAAAAATGAATGATATTTCTTTTCTTACAAATGGCTATCGAATAATTTTACGTTAAGGGAAAATGTTACTAAGAATTTTACTTCAGAGAAACCCACTCTCCTTTGAACATTTCGTAGAAGACAATTTTAATTCTTTTCTTCTTTTGATGTTCATATATTTCAAATTTATCTCAAACGGTGTTTGTGTGTGTGTGGGGAGGGGGAAGAGCAGGGATGTAGTGGAGGGTATACGGGGGTATACGCCGTATACCTTCTGGATTTTTTTAAGGAACACCGTATACCCTCTGTTTCTCAAGAAAGCTATGCTATATGCACTCTAGGGTATACGCTCTGATTTGAGCGTATACCCTCTGCTTAGAGCGTATATCCTCTGTTTTTTTTACGACTACACCACTGGGGAAGAGTCCGTTGAGAAAAAAAAGTTCTCTATTTTCAAAACTGTCGTTTGAAACTTATTTTTGAACGATTACTATCTCTTAATTGTTAAATTTTTAGATGCGTTCTTAATTATATAAATACGTAGTACCTATAGTCGTCGTTCAGTCCATCTGTCTGTCCGTCTATAACAGCGCAAAAACTACCCAACCGATTTGTTTGAAATTTAAAATATATAATTATTGCATAATTTTGTCGAGTCATTTCAAATTTTATGAAAATCGGATGTATACTTTAATTAGTACAGTCAAAAGTTTACCGTTACATTACGGCCAATGAAAAAAAAATATTTCAAGTGCATTTTAATGATGTTACAGCTTTTCAAAAAGAATGAAATTGATATGCGCTTATGAAGTGCAGTAAAATATACATTCAGTACAATATGCAGTGCAAAAAATACTTATAAAACTAGTTATAGTACGAACGCACCTCATTTGCCACGTTTGACGTGCAATTTCCAACTTGTTATATTTATTTTTATGTTGATATCTTTAAAAATTTCTTGCACAAGGAGTTCTGACAAAATATTCTTAGTTTGCCTATTTCATGTTTATGTTCTGCATTTTAGAAAAGCAGATTACGCTGTTGACCCCAGGCACACCTGTTCCAAAATTTTGCCCCTCCCTAAATTTCTTTCTACCGGTACATCTCTTAGTATTTAGAGGGGAGGGGAGTTGACCCTTCCTTGGAAATAAATATATTTTGTGAAAAGCAATTACTGATTTATTTATTGCGTCAAAAGTAACTTAGTCCCAAAACTTTAGTAAGCGATCTATTTTAATTTTCCAGATGTCCCATGATCTAATCAAATTACTTTTTTTAAATAAAATAATACCAAATCTAATGGATAAAAATATTTTAAACATCCTTTATCCATTCGAAAACAATTTTCTGGTAGTGCTGGCATACAAATTGCAATACATTTATACATACAGTTATCACACATATGATACAACTGTATCGCATTTAGACACTTAAGTGTCTAAATTTCTAAATGTCTTAATTTCAGACATATCACCATTATTCAGACATTTTAATGAGCTCATTTATGCCATGATCATAGTAAGACACTTATGTATCTTAAATTTAGACATCTGTGATGTCTGAAATTTCAAATTTAGACACTTAAGTGTCTGAATAACTTTTTCAGTCACATATGTGTCTTAATTTAAGACGCCTCTATTTGCAGTGCACTTGCGATCACACGACAAATCATAAAAATTTCAAAAAGTCTTATATTTACCACTCCGGTCTCTATCTTGCGAATTTTAAGCAATTTTTCTAACCCAGCCCCTAATTATGTTGGAGACTTGAAATTTTGCATACCTATAGCAGAACAATTGCGATCTCACGATAAATCATAAAATTCTCAAAGTCTTTTAATAATTACCCCCCGGGCTCTAACTTTTGTATTTTAAGCAATTTTTTATCCTCCCCCCTTTTCACACGGGAGGCACTTTTCTAACTTTTGCCGACACCCCTCTGACCGCTCTTTCATAATATGCACCATAGACTTACATATTTTAGTTACACTTTTTATCGCCAGGGGGCACCTACCTATCTCGGGTGCTGTGGGCCCTACTCCCTCGACTAATATATCTACGGACAGGTTGTAAATCGGAGTTTCGTTCGGATAGAGGTTTGTTTAGATAGAGTGCGCCCCCTGGTTGCGAAATGTATAACTAACAGATTTTGGAAAAGAATAAAGTGTTTTGAAAGAAATATTATACGAAACCCTCTGTGCGATTTGTGATCACACTTACCCACTTGTTTGGTTACGGTTTCGCTTGTTGATATCCTCATTATACTTCTAGACACTATACTGTACCTAATGGCTTTCAGTTTGCTATTCTAATGTACAGTTCACCGGAAAATTCTTATATCATGTAAAAATAAGATGTTATTATTTAAGAATTTAGAATTTGGTACAATTTCTATAGGTAGGTGGTCCAAAAGCAAAACTGAAATATATTATTCATCCGTAAACAAGTCACATTTTTGTACAATGATTTGCGCAAAGTTAATGTGGGGTGATTAATTTTTTTTTTTTTTTTTTTTTTTTTTTTTTTTTTTGCCAATTGTACCATTTTGATTGTGGCATACGTTTATGTTAGATATATAAGGATTTATAAATTGGTTAAATAAAATTGCTACCACAAGTGACAGAAAAAAAAAACTTTTCGTTTAGATGTATAAAAATACCACAAAACTTTTTCGTTTTCCAAATAAATAAAGTTATTATGTTATATTTGGTACTTAAGTATTATCCGAACCAGGTCATATTTACTGCGCCAACTATGGCGCCGAAATTAATTATTATAGTAATCCACCCCCCCCCCCCCTTTTTTTTTATTTCTTCACTTTAATTGTATAGTTAATATTATGTAATTTCCATCTTTATATTATCTTAATTCTGGTGGCCATAACGAAACGCTAGAAATAAAACAACCATTGTTAATAGTGTTTATTGCTAAAATGTGTAAATTTGATGTTATTTATTTAATAAATTTATATTAATGTTTTGTATTATTTTAGTTTGCCTTTACATTATTTACCATTTTTAACGACGTTATGTATTTATTAATTGCATATTATATTATCTTTTTGAACAAGTCTGGCAATTGACAACGGTAAACAAAGTTCGCGATTGACAACCATTTTTGGCGGTCTAGCTAACCTGTCCCGGATAATACGTAAATACCCTATAATTTTACACTCCCTGCGTCCCAAATTAGTTGCGACATTTAGGTCGAAAATTTTGTCCCAAATTAGTTGCTACATTTCAAGTGGGTGGAGTCATAAATAACTTCCGATGTAGTTTAGCAGATCGACACCATTTTGTAAGAACTCTACCACCAGTATACCATAAAAATCATTTTCTTGCTAAAGAATTAACGATTCATTAGCTTGAAGGTAGTTTTATTCGATTACTAGTGGAAGAATCTTTACAAAATGGGGTGTGGCTTAGAGCGTGCGAACCCTGGATTTTTTAAACTAATTTGGTACTTATTTAATGAGAGACGGGGGGAATGCTTGGTAAGTAAATGTCGTTGATTGATAGCATATCACCCTGAAATGTCTGAAAAATGTTTAAACAAATTCATAAAATCATCAGTATCAATAATCATTACAAAAGTAACCAAATGTAGCAACTAATTTGGGACAGAGGGAGTATTTATTTTATATTTTTTTATATGCGTATATAAAATGATAGATTTTTAATATCATTTAACCCATTACCCGCTGGTGTTGCGTTGACGCAACGGTATAAATGTACATATTTAAATTAACTATCAAACTACCACTATTTTTGAATTAAAAAAATTGCCTTATTTAATAACAGAAACTTGAAAAATTAAATAAAGCGAAAATTATCTTTCAAAATTTGTGGTGGCAAAATTTTTCATAAGAAAAAATTGAAGATCCCTATCTTATAGTTTCGGCGGTTAATGGGTTAAAAAATAGCATTTATGTAGTGTCAATAGCTTATTTATTTTACAGTAGTATCCAGTCATTTTTAATCTCTTTTATAAATTATTTATACATAACGTTTTGAAATAGTTTTTTCCTGCGTATTATTAGTTAATAATTTTTCTAAGATATACTTTAAAGTCTACATGAATGCCTCGGTAGTCACTTTTAAAGCATTATCCACCCTAGTGCTTTAAATAACATTCACGAGAAATTATGTTTGGTAGGCATGTTCATTAACCCTTGAGGGGGAGGGGATATATTATAGCCTACCTAATTTTAATCAAGATTTCCATCAGAAACTTTAAATTGAATTTTACTTTTTAACTTTGGTGGGAAAAAAAAAGTTGCAAAACTTTCGCCTGTTTACGGACTGTCAGGTATGCTAGGATCATATGGAACTTTTTTTTTTCTTATTTTGTTATACTAACTTTTTAATTGTAAGTTTCTTACTCTTAAATTTTATTTTTTTTGTTGTGGCCACCAGCCGCGTTTAACCCTTAAATGCCGGAATTTTCAAAAATCTTTGTAATAATGTTTTTCGGCTTTCATATTTTAAATAAATCATGGGAAAAATACTTTAAAAAATCATATTTTGTTTTAAGTATAGTTTACGGCTAAAAAACAGTTTGTTACTATTCGGCAATACTGGTCTTTAATTGAAAAAATAATTTTCCTTGTCAAAATTCTATAATATTAAACACACAAGAATTTTAGGAACTATAATAAGAATTAAATTCTACTTGCTCACTGCAGAAGAAAATAGGGTATTTCGCAAGCTTCCAAACAAACCAAATAGAACAAGTAGCAGCAATTGAAAAAATAAATCTATCTTTATTCTTAAACAGCACAAGTGTTGTCATCTACATGTTGAAAATTGATTTAATAATATTTTCAGAATGCATTTTATTGGCAACATTAGGCATTATAGCTTCAATATTATTCTAATAGTATTTTAGATCCTAAATTGGGTATGTTGCCGAAAAGCAACACCCGGCATTTAAGGGTTAAACATTCTTTTATGGCTCGCATTGCATTGAAAAACACACTACCTCTATAGTGGATGTGAAGTTGCAAAGCAACCAGGAAATCCAAAGACCAGTTCACATTGTTCCATTGTTATTGCAAAATTGCTTTTCCTTAGTTTGAAAAAATAAAAATTCAAAATACCGGTGTGAATTCAATATTGCATAAAAACAATTTCTTGCCCTGAAACTGTTAATTTGTTTTTATTTACTTCCCTGTTGTAAATGAAATTCAATAATTGATACAGGAATTTTTTTTAAATTCCATTTTTAAAATGTGTTACCAATGTTATTTGGAGAAAAATAAAACACAAAATGAACATTTTATGTACAATGTGCATCGTTTTATTACATTTCATTAACATATGAAACATAAAATAACCGGTTTAAAAGATAAAATAAGAAGGCATGAGTACTACAAATAAATACATTGACTGAAGAGGTGAACAAAAAACTATAACGAATAGCTTGGATTTTCTTCAATAAACCACTTTTTTTTCAACAGAATATGGATCAACGTTTTCTTTGTAAAGTACACTTTAAATGTTACGAAATCTGGGATTTAAAAAGTCTTTAACACTGAAAAATTAATCTAGTGTTCTAGATTTCATCGTCCAAAATATTTTCTAGAGTCGCCAAAATGTAGGCGTCTTCTTAAAGGTGGTCTTCCTTTAGAAACAAAAACATACTAGTTTTTGGAATGGCTGAGTTTATTTAGCACATACCTGCTTATAATCAGGTTAAATGTTTTTGTACTAATTTTACAAAATGTTTTTGCAGTTTTTGGTGATGAAGCTTTTTGAATTGCTCAGGAATTCGATACGTATTCTTTAGGAAGATACGCATACAGGCAGCGATCTGTACGGTTGCATAATTTCTTGCTTTGTTTTTTTTTTTTTTTTTTTTTTTTTTTACACAAAATTAAACGTAGAATTCGAGTTCATTAAAATTATAAAAACTACAACATTGCTTTAGCAATAGCTTTTTTAAAGCATCTTTTATTGGCCTTTTTATTATTATTATTATTATTATTTTACAATTTTTGTTATATTTGAAAGAGCTTGCAAAGATTATTTGATATGATAATACTTAGGATTAAATTGATTGTTGTAGATTAACTAATATAGTGGTAAATTTTAAATGCGTACACCCATCTTTAAATTTATTTACATAATCATAATTAAACGAAAGCATATGAAGAGCATGTTAATCACTTAATGGAAATGATAATGAAATTAACTAAGTTAGAAATTTATTAAATATCACTCTGAATCATATTTTAATAAATATTATAAATAAATAATAATATGTATTCAGTAAAATAAAGTTTCCGCAGAATCGCTGCCAAACAGCCTTATATAATAAACAATTCAACAGAAGTTTGTTTGTAATGATACGCGTCTCTGTTTCACGATGCTAGTGGCGCCATCTCGGGTGATTCCGGTGCACTTTCTATTTCGACCATAGATCCGTCATCTGATAACGGAGATGATGGCATATCTTCACCATTCTGCCAAATACGATTATTCCCGTAGTCATGACTACTGGCCGCATGAGGGTGATGTTTAGAGTCCCCAGAAGATGCTGAAGAATTTGATTTGTGGTCAGGCTGTCGGTTACTCTGTTCCTCTTCTTGTTTTTGGCGCTTGTGTTTCGTTCGTCTGTTTTGAAACCAAACTTTTACCTAAAGAGAGTAAAAAGAAACTAATTAGATTATTAATTATTTTAATCTTTATTATGTCACTTGATATAGAATTTTGGCAATTTTAATGTGTAATAATTAATTCTGAAAATATATACAGGATATTTTAAAATGCACTTTTTTAGAAACACACACCTTTCTGACACATTTTCACACATTACGCGAAACTCATTGTCATACATGATATTCTTGCAAGCATTATTATCAAAGTGATTTGTTATCAAATAGTTTTTATTTCATATTTAGATAAATGAATTACATCTTCTGTTATAAACAATTGTTGTCCGTTTGTTTCCTTTTTTGGTCTGTCACATTTAGAAATTCGATTCAGAGATCCAAATATGACAACATTTTCTGAAAAATCTTCCATTTTTACCGTAAAGCGGAAAAACAGTTCGATTTCATAACTTCTTAATAAGAACATCTGCCAAGTTCATACGTTAGTGAACCAGGGCATGACTAATGCAGGGGTATGCGGGGCAGCTGCCCCGGGCATCCCATTCAAGATTTCCCTCATGGGCGTAAGCATGAATTTCGTTAAAGGAGAGTCAAATGTTAAAAATTAACCAAAAGCGACCAAAATTCTAATTTTTTTCAAAGAGAGAGGGAGGGACCGCCTCCCATGCTTTCATTATCTCCAACTCCACCCCCCCCCCCATAAAAAAGAAGAACGAACTACAACATAAAAAGATAATGATTAATATTTTATTGTAATAATGTAATAGTCCATTGTTGCCTAGAGAATTTGATACTGACGTTATTCTTGTTGTGCAGCAAATTTAAACTTTACTTGATAACCAATTGGGTGTATTTTCCTTTTATACATCTTATGACATACGTATGATATTATGACAAATATTCAAGAACGACTGAAAGGCTTATATTTACATTTCAAGGGCTTGCATGAGCCTTTATATTCCTATGAAAAAAAAGTGTATTCTATCATCTCTTAAAGTTGTGATCATCTTTTTTAAGATACCCTGTTATACAGACGTTACCTTGTACAAAATTTATGTTTCAAATTTAGTCACTTCAGCATAAATTAAAGAAAATTTTCCATGAATAGCTATAAAGCCCCTCCTTCCCAAAATAATGCTTGCTTCGGGGCTCTAAACAGGGTTGGCCTCCATTTTTATTCCGAAATTCTGAATTCATTGCAGAAATTTTTAAAGAAAACTTTTTACTTAAGTAATCACAAAATGTATGTCTATTAAATAATTAAGAAAACATTTTTTGTATTTTGTGGTATGAATTTTAAATTTCAGAATAAAAATGGAGGCCAAACTTGTGACCCTGGCTCTAGATAGTCAAAGTCGGGCCCTGATGTTGCGAATAAAAATGAAATAGAAAATGTATCAGCAAATAACCAGTTTGGATTTGTGAAATAGCCTTAACTATCTACAATGAATGATTCGGTCCACAAACCCTCTTCACTTATATACTGAAGGATTTTTATTTGCCGGATAAAGACCATCCAGAGCCGGAACTGCATTAAGGAACTGACCATAATGGACCGAAGAGCCCAAGTTTTGAGAGAAACTCGATTTCCTGAAAAATATACCAAAAGGATCTCCACTGGCGGTCATTTCGGAAACGATCTTTCGTGTAAGTGGACCGTCATTCTTGGGTTACCGAGGAGAAGTTACATGTTCATTATGAACGGAAAGGCCGTGTTATGAGAAGAATCTTGGTTATAATTTTTCATATGAGATCGTATTTATAGCAAAGAAAAAAAGATGAATAGACTTTTTTTTCGGTTGGGATCTTTTTCCCTTTTATTTTCAATGAGTTATCTTCAGTTAAAGAAGATTTTGGAAGGTTTCCAAAGCTTTAATTTCCGAAAAAATTGTAAAGAGATGGTAAATGCAGAGTAATGGTTCTGCGTTTTTATGGTAATTTTTTTTTTTTTTTAAATCGATTAATTCTTCTAGGATATCAGTTACATTAGTTATATGTCTATTAATTTAGAAGTTAAACATGTTCTAACCTAAAAGCGTTCATGTAATAACTGTGAGTGATAATGATAATTTATTTTTTAAGGAAAGTTTTTACTCAATTATTATTATTATTATTTGGAATATCAATTACATGAGAATTTGTTTTACATCTAAAAAGATAAATATGTGACCTACTGCAAAACGTCCATAGGCATCAAGGATTGCGGATTTTGAAAACTGCCGTTTTTTTTTTTTCTTTCGTCTTCTATAATCGTAATTCGAACGATTATATGAGGCGAAATAATAATAATAATTATTATTTTTAAATAGTGGTATTGTAAATCCGTAACCAGTGAAATTTATGTATCAAGTAATAATTGGTCAGAGATATGATAGCTTGTTTCTTCAAAAAGTGGTTTATAAATATACATTTTGGGATATAAATTAGTATACAAAATATGTGTACCTTTTTAAAATTTAAAGGCTAAATATATGAACCACCATAAAAACATTCAATCGGCTAATAACTGTATTTTCTTGTGAATGAAATTTAAAAAGAATTAAAAAAGAGAGAGAGAAATAAGAATCTTAACTGAGTGTAAAAATTGAGATGTCATTGTCTCAGAGTATCATGTTTCTAACTAACAGAGTCTTTTAAAATGAGATGAAATCACCGTTTAAATGTCTTTAGTCTTATATCCAAATTTGAACTCACGCAGAACGTATTCTAACGAAAATTTTGAGAATTAAAAAAATTTAGTAAGTTCCTAATTAAATTGTATAGCCGATATAGAAATGAAACTTACGTTGCCAGATTAAGAATTTTATTTAAAATATCTACCACTTTCTCATAACAGTTATCTTCGTGTTAGAAATCTTCGATTGAATAAAGCGAAGATTGTAAGAGTTACAAAAAGTCCTTCCGGCCAGTGCCGGGAGGAAGAGGTAGCTTTCATATTCCTTATTTTTTAAAAGCCAACTTATATTATTCAAGCTCAATTAAGTGGAAACCGAATGTAGGAGATTCAATACTAATTTTTATCAATACTAAATCATTATGAATGAGAATTTCGCGAAATTAGTCAGCTTTATTCAAGCTGCTTTTATTTAAAGTCACTTATATTTGGCTGCCAAATTCGGCGATTTCTTAAAGTGCCTGCCATTTTAAGACAACATGGTAGATGCGGCTAACCAGTGAACTGGGTCGAGACCTTAGAAATTGCTGTGCACATGCTCACTCATATCGGAATCAGTTGATATATACGAGTGCTGTCGCAGGCAAAAAATCAGATTTTTCAAAATGTCACCCACTTTAGAAATTGAAACTGCTATATCTGAGCCATTTTTTAAGATAAAGACAAACAAAAAATGCTCCTGAATTCTTATATCAAGGTCAAATACTTAAGAAAGAAACCTTTTCCAATTTCTAATTTTTTTGCACCTTACTTTAAATATAATTTTTTTTTAATTAAATGGCCGCCATTTTGAAACAAGATGGCTGATGAAGCTGGCCAGCGAACTTGGTCGAGATATTGATGTATACTATCCACATGCCTTCTTCCATCGAAATAGGCGAATAAGTGTGGTATCGCGTGACAAATACAAGATCGTTTCAAAGTGTTAGCCATGATAGAAATTCAAAGTGCTATAATTCAACCACTTTTTAAGATATAAACAAAAGAACAAATTTTCAGAAACAAAAACTGTTCCGGAATCTAGTATTAAGGTCAAATACATGCAAAAAAATATTTTTCATTTTTCAATTTTTTGGTATCTCATTTTAAATTTTATTTTTTTTTAATTTTTAAATGGCAACCCTTTTGAAACAAGATGGCGAATGAAGCTGGCCAACAAACTCGGTCGAGACATTGGTATGTACTATGTACAGACCAAGTTACATTCAAATCGGTTCATAAATACGCCTGTTATCGAGTGACAAAAATCAGGTCGTTTTAAAATGTCAGCCACAATAGAAATTCAAAATGTTATAACTCAGCCATTTTTTTAGATGTAGACGAAACAAAACCTGTTCCGGAATCTTTGTATTAAGGTCAAACACATACAAAAAAAATCTTTTTTATTTTCCAATTTTTTGGTATCTCATTTTAATTTTTTTTTTAATTTTTTTAAATGGCCACCATTTTGAAACAAGATGGCGAATGAAGCTGGTCAACGAACTCGGTTGAGTTATTTGTATGTACTATGTACACACCAAGGTACATCCAAATCGGTTCATAAATACGTCTGTTATCACGTGGCAAAAATCAGGACGTTTCAAAATGTCAGCCATGCTAGAAATTCAAAATGCTATAACTCAGCCATTTTTTAAGATATAGACGAAACAAAAACTGCTCCCGAATCTTTTTATCAAGATCAAACACATAAGAAAAAAATATTTTTTCAATTTTCAATTTTTTGCTACCACATTTCAAATTTAAATTTTTCTTAAAATTTTAAATGGCCGCCATTTTTAAACAAGATGACGGATGAAGCTGGCCAACGAACTCGTTCGAGACATTGGTCTGTACTAATGTATAAACGAAGTTACATCCAAATCGGTTCATAAATACGCCTTTTATCGCGTGACAAAATTCAGGATGTTTCAAAATGTCAGCTTCACTGGAAATTCAAAATGCTATAACTCAGCCATTTTTTAAGATATAGACAAAACAAAAACTGCTACGGAGTCTTTGTATAAAGGTCAAATACATAAGAAAAAAATATTTTTCCATTTTCTATTTTTTGGTACCACATTTCAAATTTTAAAATTTTAAAAAAATTTTAAATGGCCGCCATTTTGAAACAAAATGGCGGATGAAGCTGGCCGACGAACTCGGTCGAGACATTGGTATGTACAATGTACACACCGAATTACATCCAAATCGGTTCATAAATACGAGAGTTACAGTGTGACATATGTCAGATATATATATATATATATATATATATATATATATATATTGATATATATATATATATATATATATAATTTTGAACGGAGGGTGGTTTCGGGGTCTGGGGGTCATGATCGATGAAAATATACCAAAATTTTTTGAAATCGCTTTCCTCCGAACGGCTGCAATAGGTAGCTTTTTGTAAAGAAAGCTACCTAAAAGTGGTAGATATTTGGAAGGGGGAAAAAATTTGATATTAGTCAAATCTGGCAACCCTGTTCATATTTTTCAAAATAATGGTTGAAGTAGTTAGAACCTTGTCATTTCAAAGCAGCGGTTTGTAGAACTAATTGAATGATTTATGAAATCAGTTAAATTCATGTTTACATACACACTAAATACTGTTTATCGTTTAGAAGACGAATATATATCATAATGAACACTTCTATAATGATAGATTATCACCTACCACAAAAATATTACTGATGTGCAAAAACTTCACAAGAATGTACGCTTCCTACCACAAAAATATTCAAGATGTTCAAAACCGCCACAAAAAATATCAATTCCTACCACAAAAATATTCAAGATGTTCAAAAACGCCACAGAAATGTATAATTCCTACCACAAAAATATTCAAATGTTCTTTTTTCTACTTATTCCAATAACTGCAATTTCTTGCGAGCGAAATTTATAAGGGGAAAAAAAAAAAAAAAAGGGATAATAAAAACGTTGATTGACTGTGGAATTTGGGAAACGTAGAATTGATTGAACGGTTAATCAAATTTAAATCAAGGCTCCTATGACTCTTTTAAAACATTGTGAAACATATTATTATTATTTTTCTGGTCTCTTGTATCAGCACTGAAGTCATGGGTATTGTTTTTCTCTACAAGAATAAAGCAAAAATTAATTGAAAATTTCTAAATCAGAAATAATATATTGATGTGTATCTTTTTTAGTATCTGGCCTCATATCAGTGCCATTATAAAAAAGTAAAACCCTTTATATTCGAATTTTGGCTTTAAATAATTTTTCCCATTTAACTTTTAATACTTTATTTGGTATAAAGTCCAGAATAAATCACGCTATTTATAGCATTAAATTTTTTTCGGTTTAATATCACTTTTTCAAGTAATATTAATCTAATGTAGCTCAAGTAATAGTCCTATGTGTATAATACGTGCATGGCTATTTATATGTGGCAGATAATTACTTACAACCAAATTTGCAGGATTATTGGAAAATACATACATACATAAATACATAATAGTACATACTTTTTTTTATTTATGTTTGTACATTTTGATTTGTACATTGTTAACTCCTTGAGTGCTATTGAGGAATTGTCTCGTTTGCCTTCAGTTGCCCAAAATTGCCTATGAGGAAATATCCCGTTTCTTGATTATTAAAAAATATGTTCAATGTGGGAACTAAGTATCTCGTTTGCACCCCCCCCCCCCTTGATGGTGATAAATAATAATTATACATATGTGAACGTATTTACCTGAAAATTAAGAAATGCACATTAATGTGTATAGATCGCCAATTATGGTGTGCCAACTCATAATAGTCGCCAAATGAGTCGATAAACATTATATGAGCTTTCAATAGCATCCGTTTATTTTTCATCGACTTCCAATAGAGACCCTCCACGAGTAAATTCGAATAAAAATTGTATCCCCCTCCATGTACTTCAGAATGAAAAGAGGAATTAATCCCCCCACCCCACTCCCTGGGGGCCAATGGCAGATCGAGATAATATTTAGAGTGTGTCCCTAACTCCCAAACAAAAAGTATTGGCTTCTGATCCCCATGAATATGTGCCATATGCCGCCGCTGCCTTTTTGTTAGCGAGGAAGTTACAATAAAGAGATGCAAATCCTCTCTCTATATGAGGATTTGCGCGCCATCCCTCTATACCAAAGTTCTGATTCGCAATCTAACATCCTGATTCGAAGCACATGAATTGGGTTTTGGAGGAACATACGATAGTGGCGGTGTTACGAATTGATTAGGGTATATGATCTCTTTATTGTAGTAATGTTGCTATAACGGTTTACGATTTATGAAGTTTAATTGTTTTTAAAATGATGTCGTTAAAATAAAAAATATATTTTTAACAGGGAAAAAAAATTGAAAATAAAATCCAGAAAAAATTAAAAGAGAAATTTATTAATAAAAAGAAAAAATAATGAGCATAATCGATAACTACTAAGTTATCATCGTAAAATGAAAGACGAGTTCAAAGGCGTATTGCCTGTTTTGTGAAAATTCGGAATGATGCAATTTGAAAATATCGGTAAAACTATATTGTGTTGTATAATGTTGATTTTAGAAAAGTAACGTTAAAATTAAGCCCAAGTCATTAGTGGTGCACATTGCAACATTGATCACAATATAGAAAAAAAAATAGTATCCATTATCTATTGATAATGAAATAATTGTAATTAAAAGAAGATAGAAATCTGTAAACTTAAAAATAATAAAATTAATTAGTGAATTAACATCATAAAGTGGAAGACGATTTCAAAGGCGTATTTTTATTACCTATTTTGTAATTATTTTATAGCAGTAATATTGAATACAATTTTGCAGCAGTTGTATTGCATTCCTTTTTGAAAATTCGGATTGGTGCAATCTGAAAATATCGGTAAGACTATATTGTGTTTTATAATATTGATTTTAGAAGCGGAATATTAAAATTAAGTCCAAGGTCCAAGTCATTAATGATGCCTGTTACAGTATTAATCACAAAGTAGAAAACAAAAATTAGTACCCATCATTTATTGATAATGGAAAAATTGTTATTAAACTAGATAAATATCTACGAACTTAAAACCAATAATTTGTTTTGCTTTGCTTCAAAAATGTTTTTTAGTTATTTTCATGAATAAATATATAACTATAAATATATAATATATACTATAAATTTACTATAAATATATAAAAATATGTGCATAGATTTCATGTTTATTTTATTTAAAAAATTGTAAAAGATACGTTAGTTTTATTATTTAGCCAAAGAAATGTTTAATACTCTGTGAACGGAACGTCTATTGAGTTTTTCTGTCTAAGCTGGAAATTCTATTTCAGTCCCAAGCGATTCCGCCTTAGACAGATTTCACTGTATGTTGTTGACAACGACTTTGTCTTCCATTCTCTCAAAATTGGCATAAATAAAGTTTTAAAAATTAAAGATTAAGCCAGTATAATGAATGATTCTTTCGAAATAATCTAATTTTGAAACAAGAGCAATAGCACAAATATTTTATGAGTGTGAAATAGAAATGTATGCTGTCCTAAATATAGGGCGATGGTCAAATATGATCTAAAATTATATTTTGTTTTAAAAACTAATATTTTTACAGATAAATACAATGTACTAGTATTGTAAAGAAGTAAAATTTCTCACCCAGTCTGATCACTTATTTAATTCATACAAAAATATTTCTAATGGATTTTACAGCTGCGAAAGTTAAGCATATGCAATAAACTGTGCGACAAATTCGTAATTTGCGTCCCTATTGTAATTTGTAATGTTCTCAAAGAGACAGATCGGCAACATTCGTTCGAAACACCCCTTTCCGCTTTGGTAAAATCCCCTGGGCACACTTGTTTGCTCTCCCAAGCACCTCTCAATCTAAAAAGTTAACGAAGCAGTGACACCAATCAACCGAGTTAAACAGGGGGAATTTTCTTTCTCGATATGTTGTTAGTTTACATCTTGTCCGATAGATGGCAGTAATATACAAGGAATTATCTTTCAAGGAAAGTAAGCTGGGAAGCTATGGGAAGAATACTCCAAGAAGAAAGAATTGCTCCGAGCATCTATTACTTGGAAATTCATTCATTTCCATTATTAGTTGTTGGGTTTATATTTAAGATTATGTCTTTTCGTTCTGTATTAAATTAATTCTAATTATTTTATTTTTTAAATAGAATTTGGAGACAGTATCAAGATAGAATAAAATTTCGATAAAACATAAAAAAAGGTACAATTTTTTAATAATTCTAATTACCAAGATATAGCAATAGATTCTGTTTAAAAGGCACTGTTAGGTTTGAAAAAGTGGTTTTATTAATTAAATAAATACATATTCAGCATTTTCTAGACTCATCTAAGAACATGCTATATGCATATTGTTTTTATACTTATAAAATTATAAAACAAATAATGCATCATTTTCTAATATAAGAGGGGAAATATTTTACTCATTTATTTGTCATAAAAACAATTGCTTATGAAATTTCGATCGATTGATTCGATTCCGATCATATAGACGTTTTTCATATCAATTAAAAAAACTTACCTTATCTGTAGATTTTATTTATATTCCAGAGTTGGTAAAATATATCTTTTAAAACATAAAATAATAAAGTATTGATTAAATTTAGCAATTCTGAGCGTAAGTAAAATCTACCAATAAGTCTGTTTGTATTATCTATTTATTAATTTATTTTAACATAACATTAACACAACTACAAATTTTTAGTCCTACTGCAAGTATAATTTATTGATTGGCGAAGTCAATTTATCAATTACTTAAAACCCATTTGTGTCTGAATTTTTGTTTTTCAACTTTTTTGGTAAAATCACTTTAAAATGTTGCAGAAAGAACTGGAAAAATACTAAAAAAAAATTACCCTGAAACATTTTTGTATTTATTAGATAAAATGTAAACATACTAAATATAGGAATATGCATAATATTTATAATAATATAATATGCATAATTATATGTTTTGTCTAAATTTGTATAAAATAAGCTTTTAAATTGTATATTATATACTCTAATTAGTATTTTTATTAACTACTAAAATATATATACCGTATATACTCGCGTATAAGTCGAGAAATTTCTGACAATTTTCGATAAGCAAATTTTGGGGGGGGGGGGGGGGGGAAGGAGGGTCAACTTATACGCGAGTCAGTTAAAAAAGCAAAAATATAAACTTCGAATACTAAAAAATTATGGCTTTTTATGTGTATGAATAAAAAAATAATATATAAAATATATAAATAATAATAATTCATCATTTAAAAAATAATAATAATGATTTGTTTCTGTTTACTTACTAACTTTTCGCATTAGAAAGTGAAATCTTTGGTTTGATTTTGTGCAAAATTGAAGTAAAAGGTTAGGGGGTCGACTTATACGCGAGTTTTTGATTTTTTTCAAAATTTGCATCCGAAAGTTAGGGGGTCGACTTATACGCGAGTACATACGGTATTTATTTCTTTACGGATTACATTATACTTATTATTAATAATAAACTAAGAATAATCGTATCTGAGGCTTAAAAACAATTTATTTCATAATCATCTTGAAAAGTACTTTACATAAATAACTGTCCCTTAAATGGCTAATAAAAATATATACCCATTCATGCCTAGCGCTCTATATTTAGCAAGTTACAAAAATGCATAAGAAATAGGGTTGAACATATAATTTCACAATTTAAAAAAATACATATTTCAAAGACGTCTACAAGCTAAGATTATGACTTATTTATTTGGATCCTTGATAGAAAAAATACAAATAAACTCGCTTCTTACATTTCGCCATCTTGAAAAATGAAAAATCTATAAACACTCAAAAAAAGCCTTCATTTCAGCAAATAAATATACATATTATGCTGTCATCTCTCGGTAATAGACATAGACATTTATAGATAATTGTTTCATACAATTTTCATGTTATAAAGAAGAAGAAAATTATACAAATTTATTAAAATTCGAAGCGTCCCAGAAATGGGACGCCAGACATAAATGGCTAACAACAAGGAATGGAAAAATTTAATTCCCATCGCACCATTTTTTTTTTTTAAAGAATAGTTACTTTTTGTTATTTAATCTCAAAGAAATTTCAAATTTAATTAAAGCAAATATTACTTTTATTATTATTATTATTGTTGGTCCTAAAAACAATTGTTGTTTCTCAAGTAATTTATTTATCAGTAGGGGGTGAACCCAAACCTCCTGGGTTAGATAATATAAGAGAAAACTCTTTTTCATATTAATATATATATTTTTTTATTGCTCGCTAATAACACCCAAAAAAGCATTTTTATTTGAAAAGTATCAATTTTGCATTCAAATAAAGTTTCGAAATTTATTGAAAGCGATACTTTCGTATGAGTTAATAACCGAAGAAATCGCCAAAGAAGACAGTTTTCAAATAAATTGCAATACAGTTTTGAAACAAAATGCATTTTTAAGTATCGTATTTTATGGAAGAAACGCCGCGGCGTTTAAGAGTTTAAAAGTTAATTTTTTCCCAAGTGCGGCGTTTACTCCATGTGCGACGTTTACGATTATTTTTAAATACTAACAGAGTTTCCTTAATTTAAAAATTCATAAAAATATTTAAAATCGGATTTAAATATTTTAAATAAAACTTCTGACATCTTTAGATATTAAAAACGAGGCATCCTACACTGCTCAGAAAACTTTGATTAAAGTTAGGTCAATGTGACGCTGTCGACAAAAGTAGCGTTCCGATGGATGCGGCGTTTACAACGGGTGCGGCGATTGCGATATTTTTAAGCTTATTCTGGCCAATTTGAGGAGTGCGGCGTTTACGACGGGTGCGGCGTTTCTTTCATAAAATACGGTACAATTTTTTTTCCCCATTCAAGGCAGTGAAAATTGAAAATATGTGATGGTTAGGAGTTAAAAAAATTACAGTAAAAGCGAAATTTAATCATCTGCTGTTGCCACAGACAGAATGACGTCAGCGTTATGCACGGACACGTTTGTCCTTTATAATATAGTTTCTT
Source organism: Maratus speciosus (assembly GCA_963932465.1). NCBI lineage: Eukaryota > Metazoa > Arthropoda > Arachnida > Araneae > Salticidae > Maratus > Maratus speciosus. The sequence goes on along the minus strand of OZ010793.1, from coordinate 149,536,140 downwards.
TTATCTCTCGACATAATTTTAGTGACAAAATACATATCTTATTTAACTTTATTTTCATCAAAATTAATAATTCTGCTATTTATCTTGAAATTTGTTCTTTATTTAGAAAAAGGCCGAAAGTAAACTATTTATGAGCTGATTAAACTATCATGGACTCATTATATTATAGTGCTTATTTTTTTTTTTATGTTTTTTAAGGCTGTTCTTAACTGCTCCACTGAACAAGCCCAAAACGTTCTGACACATTTACAAATTCATTTTTCAACGGAAATATATAAAATTGGAAAGCCTGGCCATGGAAGCGATTTGGAATGGAACTGTTTTTTTTCCATTTTTTCATCAATCAATTACCCATTGAGTTATAAGCGATATCGATCACGTGACAAACCTGTTTTTCGCCCGCTCTTGAGTGATTTTTCTACTTTCGCGCGGAAATTCGGTTTAAAAGGTCCACTTTGACATTATTTTCTCAAAGATCAATTGCGTTTGCAAAAGAATTGAAAAAACAGCTCGATGACATAGTTTCTGAACAACAACACCAGCATTTTCGAACAAAAATAAATTAAAACTTATGTCAGGAAGTTGCCCTTTTGTATTTGAGAACAGCCTTAATAAATATACTTTTTAATATATTAAAGATAATTTAATTTCTTTATTTTAAAAAATACGAAACCGAACTGTTTTCCTCATTAAGTTATAGTAGTACCTATTTTCAATGTTGTTTACATATTGGTGTTTTCTTTTCGTTTTGAGCGTAAGAACTGAAACTATCTGAAAGATTATTATTATTATTAAATATTTTTTTTTATTTGTACTAAATGAAGAGAAATGTGGTTGGACATAATCAACATCCTCATCAAAATCTCGCCAAATTTCTGAACTGAATCTCACAATCTGGCAGTCCTCCCTCACCATCAAGATCCGCGAAAAGGTCAAGTCAGTCCTTGCTCTCCCCACTCCAGTTAGATCGTTATTCTCTTCTCCTCAATAGGTTCGGACGGGATTTTATCCTCGCCTGTCAAATCCCCAATCCAATATTGTATAAATCGTAGCATGAGATGAGATTAGGGGAATGAAAAGGGGACACAATCCCCCTATTGTGCCTAACACAACATTTTCCCGCCAATTGTTCGCTATGATACATCTGAATTAGGATTTTTCACATGCGAAATGATGCTATTTGATCAGTCGCATGCGAAAATTATACCATTTGGCTGGGTTTCAATGGCGGGGAGGTGTTGTGCCGGAATTGTATAAAATGTTTATAGAAAGGATGAACTTCGCTGATTTTAGCGAGAATAATTTGTAGTATTTGTGAATAATTTGTTCAATTTACTTCCCAGAAAGCACGAAGAAAGGGTGCATGATTCTTTTATATAAATGCTTGTGTAGTTTTGTAAATTGAATTATGTTTATAGAAAGGATGAATTTCGCTGATTTTAGCGAGAATAATTTGTAGTATTTGCGAATAAACTGTTCAATTTTTTTCGTAGAAAGCACGAAGAAAGGGTGCATGATTCATTTATATAAATGCTTGTGTAGTTTTGTAAATTGAATTTTACTCTATAGTGATATTTTGTTATACTGGATATTGTTGTTACAACGTTCCTAAAATTTTCTGCCTTTGTTACCGCTATTTCAAAACAAAAATGTTTGTGGTTGATATCTATTGCAGATGTTAATAAAAGAATTTATACGACGAAGATTATTTATTTTGAAGTATAGTAGCAAAGTTTGAACGGTGGAAACCCCTGGAATTAAATATAACCAATCTCAAATGGTTGCGATAGCGTTTTTAAGTTTTAAGTTTAAGCATTTTTTTCACTCTATTAATTTTCTTTAATCAAATACAAAAGTATTCTTTAATCTTGTTCTTGCAAAGTCTATTGCAAGAAAAAACATCCCTTGATTGCCAGTTGTTCGGTATAATAGATCTAAATTAGGATTTTTTACATGCGCAATGATGCTATTTGATCTGTCGCATACGAAAATCATGCCATTTGGATGTAGTATTTTCAATGGCGAAGAATTTTGTACCGGATTTATAGGATGTTTATAGAAGGAAAGTTTCGAGAAGCTATAGAAAGAAAGCTTCTCATACTTTACCAAAAATAATTTGTTTCATTTTTTTTTTTTTTTTTTCATAGAAAGCATTAAGATAGGGTGCATAGTAATTTTATATAAATTAGGGGTCTGTCAAGACGTTTTCTTCAAACTCCTGTTTTTGTAAAATTGTGAACAGCTTTTTACATTTGTGAAAAATCTAGTCGTAATTTTGTGAATTTGAAATGATCGTTATACTCAGGTTCAAGTTTATACATTTTTTAAGAAGATTATATGTATGTAAAATAAATATTTTCTTTATATATGTAAAAGTGACAGGTCAGATTTTACATTTAAATGTTTAATTTGTGAAAATTTTAGTTTAGAGATAGAACAGTTTTGTAAGGGTGTACATCAATTGCGCCTACGGTGGGAGGAGATCATAAATTGCGCCTACAGCTTCGGCCCCTTCTGTATGAACTGCGCTCGAAGGGGGTGAGATAAGCAATCCATCATTTTATTGAGGGTTGCCTTAAAGAGTTATTTTTCCCAAAAAAGTCTTCTGGATGCAAATTCGGCCATGGTAAATCTTGGCGACAATAATCACAATACTTAAGGTCTGTATTCATCTAGCATTGCATTATATCTTACGAGATATTCAACGTAATGAATTCAAATAAAATATTACTACAGGATACTTACTAATATTTACTACGAAAGAAGGGGACTTCTCATTTAAATAGCGCGGTGCAAACTGCCGCCCCAAATTTTGTTAGCTCTTTCAAGGTATTTCAAGAAATATCTAATGTTAATTTAAAAAAAAACACACCATTGTTAAGAAAATTTTTATTTTGACTTGTAACATTTGGATAAAAAGTGTTTTTCCTTTTTCAATGACAAAAAATGCTGAAAATACATAAAATTCAAGTTATCATAACTCGGTAAGTTTTATTTGTACAAAAATGAAACTTTTATTGTTTAATTATTAGTACACGAAGAAAGTTTTACTAAATATATAGTATTTAAATCCCGTAAAAAAATTAAATTTCTGTAACTTTTAAAAATAACATTTTATATATATATGCAGTAGAAACCCGGTTATCCGAAAATCGGCTTAACCGAAAGCCCTTAAAATTCCTCAAAGTCCTTTTTAAATGTGGAAAATTTTATTGCCAACACTATTTTGACCGATGTCAAATGACAACTTTTAACATATTTTGATTTATGATTAATATTTTATTTGTAAGTTTTAGATCAAACAATTCCGAATCATTTTTAGTACATTGAAGAGTTGTTTTAATACTTATTATCTTTAAAAATTAAAAGGAAAATAAATAAAAATCAAAATTTTGAAAGGTGTTATTGGATGTGGGTAGAAATAGTGTTAAAAAAGCATGTTCTTTATGAAAATAATAAACAGAGTCAACTTACTTATTTTGTCAATTGCGTAATTTCGGGCACTTTATTAGACAGACACGTACGACACTTCATCTTTTTTACAAAATATGTTATGATTTTCTTTTGTTTTTTAACTTTGCATCGTTTCAATGCTGCTTTATCAAGCCATCTTTTAAACAGGACCGAAACTAGCCTTTTTTTGCACCCGGGGCAAAGATGGATTTTGTCCCCCCCTCTCTTCCGGAAAGTATATTTACAAAGAGAATTTTACTAATTTTCGAATAGCCGACTTATTTTTAAATTTAAAATATGTAATCATAATATATGTAATACTGAACTATGCAATCTACAATGACGCGTCCAAGGGGGAGGTCACGGGGATCATGACCCCCCCTCTGAACACCAACAAAAATATGTTAAATTTAATTCCCCAGATGTTCTTCGGCAACTCCTAAAAGTGATTAAAAAAAAGAAAAGAAAGAACTTGTTACTAAACACAGATCATTTTAACAAGCCAATTTACGAACTACTTCTTTTTACTTCCGCATTTGATAATGAGTGCTATTACAGACCACTTGAGTAACTCTCTAAAGCATATGTTCTAATAACTAAGATTTCATCACTAATATGTAACTAAAAGGAACATCTGAACATTTTGACTTTTGCCAGACACCTTTAATTATTATATATTTTTTCTACGCTGCGAATATGTTTTTTAGCAGCTTTATGTATACTCACTCTTAATCATGTAGCCTCTCTGTTAAGACGGAGTTTCTTGTACTCCAGTAATATGTTTAATTATAAGTATTTAAAGCTAAAAGTTGAATCTTTCTTTATCGTAAAAACACACAATACTAATTCATATTACATTATATCTTCCCATGGATTTAGCGGATTCATATTAAGCTCTCAAAGGATACTTCAAAGGATAAATAATGCTTCACAAAATAAAATAAAATAATTTCTTCAAGAAGCTTTTGGATAAATCCCTGACCACGCCACACCGATGAAGTTATACGTCATCGCGATATTGATGAATCCCAGGTAAGAGCATTTTACCTATTTCCATTTCAAAAGCAGCATAGCCACAAGAGATTTTTTCTAATTGTTTAAATATGAGACAGCGAATTCCTGCTATCGAGAATGGAGTGCTTTTGGCTTGATAGGCCACTTAAACTCCAACAAAAAGATTAATGAGACAGATAAAGTGCTCATGTTTAGCGAAAGAGAAGAAAAATTTTATATAGTGGCTTAGATTATAAATATTAAAAGTATTCATGTTCTGAATAAAAAAAAAAATAAAAAGATGCTGCATTGAATAAAATAATGAATGTTATTGTACCAGAAATATTAAGGTGAATGAAAAAGAAACATTTATATATTTATGTTTTATGTAATGAACATTTAAATAATTAGTGAATGAACAATTTGTTGGTTGTGAGTAATAATAATAATAAAAAAGAAATCGTTCATTTTACATTTTACAGTAAATAAATAAATAAAAAGGAAATAGGTTGGTCGCATAAACAAATAAAAATAAACATGGCAGGGATAAAAGAAACTCAAATAGTCGAAAAATTAAATTCGACAAACTACGCAAATTGGAAATTTCGCGCAGAAATGATTTTAATAAAGGAAGAATTGTTTGATGTAATAACACAAAATCCCCCAGATCCAATTACCACGGACTGGACGAAGAGGGACCGTAAAGCACGTGCAATTATCAACTTGAGTATTGAAGACTCACAGATCGTGCATGTAAAGCACTTAAACACTGCCAGAGAAACCTGGCAAGCTTTAAAAACAATTCATGAAAGGGCTAATCTCTCAAGCAAGTTATATTTGCTGAGAAAATTATACGGAGCAAAACTCCCAGAAAACGGCAATCTAATAAAACACATTACACATATTTTAGAACTTGTTGATAAACTTTCAGCCATAGGCGAAACTATTAATGATTCGCACATTTCAGCTCTGTTACTTTGTTCATTACCACCTAGCTACAACACCTTAATTATAGCCCTCGAGGCCCGTCCAGAAAATGAACTTAATTCAGAGTTTATAAAAGGAAAACTCACTGATGAATATACAAGACGTTTAGAAAACACAGATCAGAGCGAGAATTCCTCAAAAGCGTTTAAAACGCATAAAAGGTTTCCGGCTGAACACTATAATAAAAAGGACAAACAGTGTACATACTGTAAATTAAAAAACCATACATACAGAGAGTGCTGGCATCTTAAGAACAGAAACACTTACTCACCGTCACAAAAACAACAGCCGCACAAATCCAAGTATTACACATCATCGTTATGTTATGAAGACGCAAACAATTATAGAGAAAACAAAAACCGTGAAACAGAACCAATTCGGATTAACAAAACACAGGGCAATTCAGGAAAAGGCAGCGACGCAGCTTTTTTAGTCCAGAAACCAGGAAAACAAACCTGGATAATCGACTCAGGATCATCGACACACATTCTAAACAGTAAAGATGCATTCACTAAGTTTAACGACACTGAAAAGACGACAGTCATCATTGCCAATGGCAAAACACTGAATTCACACGGTACAGGTGAAACGACATTTAAAACAAAAACATCCGATGGAGGGATAAACACAATCACATTAAAAGAAGTATTATACGTACCAGAATTAGAATCGAACCTCATATCGGTAAGCAAAGCAACACAGAATGGCTATAAATTAATTTTCGATAAAGAAAAGTGCACGTTATCCCGAAACGGGAATATTTATCTTGAAGCAAGAATGAAAAATAATTTATATCAAGTCGAATTATTAGAAAGCGCTGAAACTAATAAAGTAAACATTGCACATGAATGTAAAAATAAAAATTGCATAGAAGTTTGGCACAAACGACTTGGCCATCGTAACTATAATGCGATAAAAGAATTAATAAATAAAAACTTAGCAGACGGAATAAAAATAAATAACTGTAATCATAATGCATTATGTGAAATATGTATCCAAACAAAAATAAGTGATGCCCCATATCCGAAATCAACAAACTGTCCCAAAACAGGCAAAGTGCTCGATCTGATACACACGGACGTGTGCACATCTATCGGTACACCTACTATCGGGGGAAAAACAATGTTCGTCACTTTTATAGACGACTATTCAAGGTTCACAGTAATTTACTTACTTTCGCATAAAAATGAAGTTCACGAAAAGTTAAAAGATTATGTAGCCATGGTGAAAACCCAATTCGGCAGATTCCCTAAAGCTATTAGATCCGATAATGGAGGGGAATATTTAGGTAAACAAACGGAAGAATACCTAAGGGCAAGAGGTATCCAACACCAGTTTACTGTACCATTTTGTCCGAGCCAAAACGGCGTAGCGGAAAGAAAGAATAGGTCATTATTAGATATGACTAGGAGTCTACTCTCCGAAGCAGGCTTACCTCAAAAATTCTGGGGAGAAGCCATAAATACCGCCAATCACCTGCAGAATAGGCTACCAACCAAAATAACAAACAAAACACCGTTCGAAATTTGGTTCAACCGAAAACCCACCTTACACTACCTGCGTACATTCGGCTGTAAAGCTTATGCCTATATACAAAAACATCAGCGAAACAAATTAGATGATAGAGCGCAGGAAGGAATACTTGTGGGGTATGACAACAAATCAAAAGGTTACCGTATATTTACAAAAGAAAACAAAATAATAATAGCGAGAACAGTTAAATTTATAGAAAATAGTGAAAACAACTTAAAAGAAAGCGAAGAGGTAGAAAACTCAGACAATGACAACAACTACATTCAAACACAGTTAAGTAATTCGGACGAAGAACCAACCGCGTCCAAACAACCCGACGTAGAACCGAGAAGGTCTCAGAGGTCAAATAGAGGAGTACCACCCGACAGATACGTATGTCACGTAAAAACAAATGACACATTCGAACCATCCGATTTTTATGACATAGCAAACATGAACAACCCAGTAGAAAAAGAAAATTGGCTCAAAGCCACTCAACAAGAAATCAACTCATTAAAGAAAAATAAAACTTGGGACTTAGTAGATCCACCACGAAATAAGAAAATTATTGGTTGCAAGTGGATTTTTAAGAGAAAGTTAGATAATTTAGGAAATGTACAAAAATACAAGGCCCGTTTAGTAGCGAAAGGATATAATCAGAAGTACGGCGAAGATTATGATGAAACCTTCGCACCCGTAGTTTCACACACAACAATCCGCACATTTTTAGCCTCAGCGGCATACAAAAATCTTTCTGTTCAACACATTGACATCGACACTGCATTTCTTCACGGCGAAATAGAAGAAGAAATTTTCATGAAACAACCAGAGGGTTTTATAGAAAAAAATTGTGAAAACAAAGTGTGTAAACTGAATAAAACAATCTACGGCTTAAAGCAGGCAGCTAGAGCCTGGCACAAAAAGATCGCAGAATCATTAAAAAACATGAATTTTGTGCAAAGCACTGCTGACTCATGTTTGTTTACTAGAAAAGAAAAGGAAAATTTCACTTATATCATCGTCTACGTTGACGATATTTTAATAGCGAGTAAAAGTGAAATAATTAAAGATGTAATAAAACAATTGCAAAAAGAGTACGGAGTAAAAGACTTAGGCCAAATAAGTCAGTACCTAGGAACCAACATAATCAAAACGAATGATGGTTACAAATTAAACCAAAAATCAAAAATAGAAGATTTGGTTAGAAAGTTAAATTTAACAGATGCAAGACCTATTGGTACACCGATGGAAGTAGGTTTCTATAAATTAGAAGATAGCGACAATTTACTTCCGAACAATACAAAGTTTAGGCAAGCGATCGGTTCGCTCTTGTATATTGCCACAGTCACTCGACCCGACATTATGGCACCAGTAAATATACTTAGTAGGAGAAGTGCAACGCCACGCGAGAAGGATTGGAAAGCGGCAAAAAGAATTATTATTTACCTCAATTGCACAAAAAACCTATGCCTAACAATAAGCAAAAATAAACCACCAATACTCATCGCGTATGCTGATGCTGATTGGGCTGGGGACACTAAAAATAGAAAATCAACCACCGGCAATATTTTTTTTCTGGGTGATAATCCCATTCAATGGACTACAAAATTACAGTCAAGCATTGCATATCCTTCCGCTGAAGCGGAATATGTTGCTGCAGCAACGGCAGGACAAGAAATTTTATGGCTATTAAAACTGCTAGAAGATCTTAACTTGTATCAAGTAAAACCTATTTTACTTTACCATGACAACCAAAGCAGTATAAAGATGATAGAAAATGAAAAATTTTCGAAGCGGACAAAACACATTGATATCCGCTTTCACGCCATAAGACAATTAAAGGAGGATAAAATTATCGAATTAAAATATTGTCCCACGCAATACATGATTGCTGACTGCTTGACAAAGCCCACACCCAAACCTCAACTTTTGTGTGACATCAAGACTATGAACTTGTTACCTTATCCATCTGAGGAGATTAAGGAGGGGTGTTAAATTTAATTCCCCAGATGTTCTTCGGCAACTCCTAAAAGTGATTAAAAAAAAGAAAAGAAAGAACTTGTTACTAAACACAGATCATTTTAACAAGCCAATTTACGAACTACTTCTTTTTACTTCCGCATTTGATAATGAGTGCTATTACAGACCACTTGAGTAACTCTCTAAAGCATATGTTCTAATAACTAAGATTTCATCACTAATATGTAACTAAAAGGAACATCTGAACATTTTGACTTTTGCCAGACACCTTTAATTATTATATATTTTTTCTACGCTGCGAATATGTTTTTTAGCAGCTTTATGTATACTCACTCTTAATCATGTAGCCTCTCTGTTAAGACGGAGTTTCTTGTACTCCAGTAATATGTTTAATTATAAGTATTTAAAGCTAAAAGTTGAATCTTTCTTTATCGTAAAAACACACAATACTAATTCATATTACATTATATCTTCCCATGGATTTAGCGGATTCATATTAAGCTCTCAAAGGATACTTCAAAGGATAAATAATGCTTCACAAAATAAAATAAAATAATTTCTTCAAGAAGCTTTTGGATAAATCCCTGACCACGCCACACCGATGAAGTTATACGTCATCGCGATATTGATGAATCCCAGGTAAGAGCATTTTACCTATTTCCATTTCAAAAGCAGCATAGCCACAAGAGATTTTTTCTAATTGTTTAAATATGAGACAGCGAATTCCTGCTATCGAGAATGGAGTGCTTTTGGCTTGATAGGCCACTTAAACTCCAACAAAATATTCTAAGGACCATTTTTTAAATGAAATACTCAGTAGAGTCCCGATTATCCGAGTCCCGCTTAACCAAGTTTCCACCTTAACCGAGTTATTTTCTTCTGATGGGCTGATGGCTTCCATTATTATGAAACAGCCATTATAAAGGAAGTGTTAGGTGAAGATGAAAGAGCAGCCGTAAAAAGTTAGAACTCTGATTTTCTGGTCAGAATGTGGGGGGAACATGCCCATATACATTTTTTTTTTTTTTTTTTTTTTAATTATGGCCATTTTTCTTTCCCATTCTGTCCACAAAATCGGACTTCAAACTTTTTACGACTGCTCTTTCATCTTCACCTAACACTTCATTTATAATGGTTGTTTCATAATAATGGAAGCCATCAGTCCATCAGAAGAAAATGATCCATTCCAAAGACTAACGAAAGCACAAACATCCATTATATAAATTGAGCATTTATGTGCTTAAAGGCTTAATCTTCAGAAAAGACAGACAGAGAAACAGTAGTAGTAGTAACATTACAACTTTGCTGCTATTGCTGCATTCTTTTTCTTTCTTTAAAAATTTTTTTCTTTTCTAATAAAGGCTCTCATTATGGAGCCACGAAACAGTTGTATGCTAAAAATTTTGGCTGTTTATACTTTTATTTACGTTGGTTTTACATATAATGTATTTATTTAACACAATGAGTTCTGTATGCATGTTATTAGTTTATAATCTTGGAGGAATTTGACGTAGAATCCCCTCCTCCCTTACCTTATTTTGCGCTTATGATGTTTAAAACGGAATATTTTATTTATTTTAATCGAAAATCTATTGAATGATTAAATAATAATAAAAAAAAAGATTAAAAATGTATTCATTTTTGCAAGAACTATAGGTAGTAATATAAAATAAATGTTTATTCTCTGGTGGGAAAATTTTTGGCAAAATATTGGCGTCCGAAATAAATCGCGAGATAACCTGTAACAGATAATCATAACCCTCATTTCAGCAGCAAGAATATTCTTCCATTTAGAATGTTGTTTTTTTTCCTCAGCACCTTTCTTTCAAAATACTACAGAGAATAATATTAAAGTGAAATTTATTTCTAGCATATTAATTGAATTATGAAATATCTGTAAATATCTGTATATAAATGTTAATAATGTTTAAGGTTCTTGAAGAATCTTAGAATGAAACATCTAAAGGCAGAGTAAATGAGATATTAGTTTAAACCTTACGAAAATATTTGTTTCCATACATAATTGGCCCATGTCAAATATTATATTATTGAACGAAAAATAATATGCTTGGAGAAAAAAATGGCATTATTAGGTAACAAGTTTTATTTCTTCATAAAATTTTCTCTTCTAAAGTAATTAAAAAAATTCTCCAACGTTTAAATTTCTTGTGTAAATATTTGAAATTGATGATGATTTGTAATGTTCTATCATGGTTATATATATGGATTTTTTTATCACCATACTTCTATTTATTTCCCTTTTTTTTTTTTTTCAATTTGTGCATATTATATTAGCGGAATATACATTTTTATAGTGTCGATTTTTCTGTGATTTAATAGTTATTATTAACAAAAACAAAAACAAAAACAAAAAATTATTATACTCATATATAAAATATATCTGTATAAGTTTTTTGACAGTTTAAGAAAAGCATTATTGATAGCCGAAATTATCGATAAAGCGCCCAATTTAGCAAATCAACGCCAACAGAAAAGAGTCTTTCTAACAAAAAAAAGCTGTCACTTCGTGCCCATAAGTATAAGAGAGGGGGTTGACAATGATATCCGGTCCAACGTGACGCCGAGCGCAGTTCATACAGGGGGAGGCAAAGAAGGGTCGGCATCGGCGCAGTTAGCCGGTCTCCTTTTGTAAAAGGACTATTTTTAAGACAAAGAATTTTGTGAAGGGGTGTTTTAAGGTGAAAAGTTTGGTGAAGGGTCCTGTTTTGTGATGAAAAATTTTGTGAAGGGTCCTTTAAAAGAACCAATTTCTTCTTAAACAGATCCCTGTAAATGGTTGTGTAGCTTTGTAAACTTAATTTGTAGATTATTGGGATGTTTTATTACACTGAGTATGCAATTATTATAGTTGCTGTAGGATTAAAAGAGCCAATCTAAAATTTTAGTGATTTTCATTAACCCCTTGAGCCTTGAGGGGCGGTGGTATGTTTACGAAACCACTTAATTTTAATTCCCAAATGCCACATTGGCACTAAAATTTTGGTTAAAAAAATTTCGGCTTATTATGTGTGCGAAATATAGCTATTTCTTATTTATAAATAAATTTGTTTTCGAATTCCGGTGTCATTCATTAATTTCAAGACTTTTGCAAAAGAATTGCTTTGCCCCTGAAAGGGTTAAACTATTGCGAAATTCGGGACACGTTTTTCAATTTTTTAGTTACCTTTTGACCAGTAAACACAATGTCCGGGTTAATCTTGTAACTTCTACTGAAAAAAAAAAAAAAAAAAAAAAAAAAAAAATCAACTATATATTGCCAGTTATTTAGTATCATGCATTTGCATTAGGATCTTCTACATACGAAATGATGCTATTTGATCAGACACATCTGAAAATAATGTCATTTGGCAGGGTTTCAATGACAGTGACTTGTTGTCTCGGGATTGTGCATAATGTTTATGGAAGGGATGAATCTCACTGATTTCAGCGAGAATAATTTGTAGCATTTATGAATAATTTCTTCTAATTTTCTCTACAGAATGCACGAAGAAAGGATGCATGATTCTTTTATATAAATGATAGTGCACATTTGTAAACTGAAAATTCTATTATCGTGATGTTTTGTTATATACACTGTCTATGTACGAATTCTTTAGACATGTCCCTTATTACAGAATTCGCTACGTATTCTCAAAGAAACGCGGTTTTCGTTAAAAAATAAAAAAAAAATAATTGTGAAGTTTGAACCATATTTTTCTTTTCACTTTATTAGTTACTTTTTGACCAGTCTGAACGCAGTTCTTATATTAAAAAAGGGGAAAAAATTGTACATGCTGAAAACTGCTGTTGATGTATGGCATGCAGTTTATGAAATCCTAAATACAGTTTAAAACATATAGTCCCTAGATCTGCTTTTTAGTTTTTATACAAACCTTCATATCTCCAATCTAGATTTAAACCTATGTCTAAAACTTTTTCTAGCATTGTGGGCGACATTGAGCGTTTTTATAGATCCGCTTAGAAACTGACACCTCTTCTAAATTATACTAATAAAAATTACGCATTTTAGAATTTCATAAATTTTCCAGCGCTTTATAACATTCGGATTTATCCATATTTCTATGGGAAAAAAAGAGTGCAAAGAAAGGAAGAAAAAATCTATAACTATATCACATACAGATTACGTGGTCACGAATACAATGTAAAATACATATTTGCTTTTCCTTTTATCATTTTTCCGTTTCTATATATAGGTTTATATCCTTCACTTTCAAATTCCATCCCCTGAACCTTTTTTAGCCACCACAGCGACATTCAGAGTTTCAATGGGACCACTTTGCATTGATACCGCTTCGAAAATGACGTTTGATAAGGTATATACAGGGCCGTCTGATACATTTCATTCATCCAATCATCAATACACATTTATCGATGCCATCTGTGCTAATAAAAGAAAGGGCTTCCGCCTGCAAGTCAAGAGCAGTCCCTAGAATAAACCGCCGCTGCTTTGGTGAGCAGAGGGGCTGCCCCTACCCCCTTTTCATTCGATTCCGAGTGGGGTGAGGTTATCAGAACCACTTCACGGCGTGTTTGCATAAATCGACATGGCCTTTTGCGGGTGTTTAATCCTGTCAGGGGTGGGAAGGGATCTATATCTATGTATAGGGATATGTATACTAGAAAAAAATCTGTTGGAGAGAATTTCTGTTCACGCCTCTGTTGTGGACATGTTTTCAAAAATCCTTTTCTGGAGGAACTGATCCCGTGGAAGTTTTCATTATTTCTTTATTTGAGCTGCCGATTTGGTGCTGATGGAACGAGAATGAGGAGAGGTTAGGGTGAAGTGGTAGGGTGTAGTTGTGAGAGATTCTGGATAAAGATATAGGGAGCTTATCAGTAGGGGTTGCTGAAATAGAAAATATTTTTTATATTGAGTGATTATTTATTGATGTTTATTGGGACAGTAGGGAGACAGACATGAAATTTATTATGAGAACTGCAAACTAGAAATTATGAATGGGGACGATATTCTGTATGAATAGTATAATTCGTGAAAATAAAGAAAATAAAATTACCGTATATATTCGTGTATAAGTCGACCCCCCCCCATTCTTAAGCGAAATTTCGAAAAAAAAAATGATTTTTCGTGTATAAGTCGTATCATATTTCTGGTAGTATGTTGAAAAACGATTTGTAATCGAGGATTAAAAAAAATTAATCAATTTTCATTAATTTAGTTATAACTTTTTTACTTTTCTAATCAGACTTTTTTTTTAATCAACGTTTTTAAAATTGTATAATTATGTAAAATCGAAGAAGCTTAAACTACTTTGAAACTTATTCACATCAATTTAATGATACTTAAAAAGAAAAAAAAATTTCAAAAATCTATTCAAGTCTTATTTACAAGGGTAAACAACTTCTTACTGCTAAAATATAGTACTTCTTTGCATTGTAGGACTTTTGAGAGCGATATCTAGAAGCCATTTTCAAAATGCCCCTGTATGGACAGTATTCTCGTTCGTGACGTCACAGTGGGAATCACGTGGTGTAAAAATAGCGGCTAGCGCGTTTGTTTACCTTATCGCGTCATTTGATGCAGCAGAAATACAGGTAAATGCATGCGTAAAATACTGCAGATTTATTTTGTACGAATTATTTTCTATCAATACTTATATACATACTAATTAAAATCCAGATATACGTATTAACTAAAATTTAAAATTTTTATTTTATAAATAAATGAAAAATATGCAATTTCTTTAAAATAGAGAAAAGAATTAATGTATAACCCATACCTGCCCCTGAAAAGGTCTAAAACACCGTATAAAATTAAATTATAAGCATAAATGTTCTAAACACAATGCGCGGTTATGAATGTTATTCCCAAGCAGACGAATTTTTGTAGCCTCGAACCCAAGGGGAGAATATGGTCCATTGAAGGGAAATCTTTCTCAAGAGAAAATGGGTGCGGAACAATTACAGGGGCATTATTGTTAAGCTTTTTTGTCAATCACAGGAAAATGACCATTGTCCGCTTTTATCTCTCATGTGATTACTTAAAAGACTTGCCCATTCGCCGATTATCTGAGATTTTTTTTTTTTTTTTTTACTTCCTCGTGTATAAGTCGAATCCCCATTTTCAACTTCCAAATTTTGTCTAAAATTCTTCTACTTATACACGAGTATATACGGTATTTAATATCATAAGATGAAATGAAATATTTTACCTTGATTCAAACATTAAAAAAAATATATATATATATATATATATGAACTTTAAAAAGTTCGCTGTTTTACTTAACAGGTGATTAAAATAGACTAAAAGAGATATTACAATATATACATTTTATTTAAAACTTCTTAGTACTTTCAAGCTTTTCATCACAGAGAATATATTTTAATAACTAATTGCTATAAATGGAACTGCAGTTAGTATTAACATATATTTTCCCTAATTAAGTTCAATCCAAGAAACTGCTACTTCTACTTTCAACTCTAAAAATTATTGGCTCTCTCATTTTCAAAACGAAGTGAAGTATTTATATAAATAAACAGCAATTAGTTATTAAAATATTCTCTGATGAAGAGCTTGGAGAAGCTTGAAAGTACTAAGACGTTTTAAATAAAATGTATATTTTTTAACTTGCAAAATCTCTTTTATTATTTTAGTCGCCTTTTAAGTAAAACAGTGAACCTTTTAAAGCTCATATAATATATTTTAAAATTGTTTACATGGGCATTTTTATTTTTGAAAATAAAATGGTAAAGCAAATTACCAAATACGAAGAATTAGATGTAACAGAATTAGTGCATCAATACCATTTATTAACCCATTGAAGGGCAAGCAATTGCGTTTGCGCAATTCCCACCGGAAATTTAGAAAATTTTTATTTCAAAATAAGGAAAAGCAATTTTACGTCTTTTTCCTAGCAAAGTTAGAAAAGTAAAATTTCATAAAATTTTTCTGGTGTAAGTCTTCTTTAATCGTAGGTGGGTTAAAATAAAACCCAATGCCCCTCAAGGGGTTAACTTGTTGCTTCTTACATTTCGGATAAGGCCGGGATATACACTGTTAAAAATCCTGTGCTGCGTTGAACCAATTTTGGAGCTGCAGTAGCTCCAACCGTAAAAAGGCGAAATCTCGTTCCAACATTAGGAGCTAGTGCTCAATCAGATTTCTAAATGTTGGAACGAGATTGTACCATCTTAAGGCTGTTCTCAAATCCAAAGAGGCAACTTTATGACACAAGTTTTAATTCATTTTTGTTTGGAATCGCATAAAATTGGCAGGTGTTGTTATTCAGAAACTATGTAATCGAAAGTCGTTTTTTCCTTTTCTGGTAAATGAGAAAGATCTTTAAGAAAATTCCGTTTTGAACCGAATTTCTAGAAGATTCGCGCTTGTTGAGCAGTGAACTTGAGAACCACCTTAAGATTGCAGTTACTGTCGAATCAAAAAATTGGTTTAAACAAGATAAAAAGAAATTAACAGTGTATTATTAAATTGCATTTTCAAAATAATTAATATCAGATATTTATAGTAGCAATTCTGAACTAGCATTACTGTTAATTTGTATTATTTAGATTGGATAATAAAATGGTTAATTTAGTCAGTACATATGGATATGTATACTAAAAAAGGTTTAGAGAGATGGAGACGTATTTTTACAAACTCTTCTCTGGATGAACCGATCCCGTGGAATTTTTTCATTATTCCTTTATATTTGAGCTACTGATTTGGTGCTGGTGGAATAAGAAGTGGCAAAAAAGAAGAAGAGCGAAATGGTTACGCATAATAATGGAACATTTTGTATAAAGACACAGCGAGCTTATCTGCAGGAGTTGCTGAAAGGCTATTTTTTTCTTTTTTTTTAATTGAGTGCTTGTTATTATTCATTGGTGGTTATACTGAGAGAGGAGGAGGAAATAAATTTGTCCCTAATGTTTAATTTAGTCTGTGTGCAGGAGTACGTAAACTAAAAAGTATAGAGAGATATAGATAAGCTTTCGAAAATCATTTTCTGGATGAAATGGTCACGTGGATTTTTTTTCATTAGTATTCCTTTATATTTGAGCTGCCGATTTGGTGCTGATGGAACGAAAATCAAGCAAAAGTTGAAGAAGAGTGACGTGGTAGAGAATAATTCATTGAGATTTTGTATAAAGATACAACGAATTTATCTGCAGGGGTTGCTGAAATGTGATTTTTGTTGTTGTGAGTGTTTGTTATTATTCATTGGTGGTTATTGAGAGAGGAAAAGAAAATAAATTTGTTAATAGTGGTTAATTTAATCAGTGTATAGCGTTATATACACCGTATACTTAAAAGTTTAGAGAGTTGCAGACATGTTTTTGAAAATATTTTTCTGGATGAACTGGTCCCGTGGATTTTTTTCTTTATTCCTTTATATTTGAGCTGCCGATTTGGTGCTGGCGGAACGAAAATGATAAAAATTAGAAGTGTGAAGTGGTAGAAGATAGTACAGGGAGATTCTGTATAAAGATACAACGAACTTGTCTGCAGAGGTTGCTGAAATGTGAAATGTTTTGTTGTTGTTGTTTTAAGTGTTTGTTATTATTCCTTGGTGAGAGAGAGGGAAAGAAAAGAATTTGTCAACAGTGGTTAATTTAGTCAGTGTATAGCGTTATATACAATGTATACTGAAAAGTTTAGAGAGTTGTAGACATGTTTTCATAGATCCTTTTCTGGATGAACTGGTCCCATGGAATTTTTCATTATTCGTTTATTTTTGAGCAGCATATTTAGTGCTGATGGAACGAGAATGAGATGAAAGTGGAAGAAGAATGAAGTGGTACAGTTTGGTATTGCGTGATTCTGGATAAAGGTGTACGGCGAGCATATCTGCTGGTGATGCTAAAATTGGAAACATTTTTGAAAGTCAATATGCGAATGTTTGTTACTATTTACTGGTGGCTATTGAAAGAGAAGGGGAAAAGGACTGACATTTTTAAGGGAATTGAAAATTGAAATTATGAATTGAAGAAAAATATGAATGGAATATTCATTATTATTAATTTTTTTTTTTAATTTAAAGAGTATTTTTTACATAAAAATGCTGCATTATTTCACTAAAAATTATGTATATCTGTTTCACCAAGTAAATAGTAATTCTAGCTCTCAAATAAGATATTTAATATTACAGAATAAACATCATGAGTGTATATAAAATTAGCAAATAAAGCCTTTATGCAACGATATTAAAAAGCAGAAAAATCAACGTTTAAAAATGCACAAAAATATATGAAAAGCAGCAAACAGCTCTTTCCAATCTAATGATAGACAGAGGCGCGCTGCCTTATATACCCGATGCGGGTGGTGAAGGCGCCAAAAAACACCCAATGAGAGAGAAGCAGTGGAAACGACTGGGTGGACAAGTAGCGACATCTACTGGAGGAGGAGAGAAAAAGAAACTAAAAAAAAGGGGGAAATTAAATTAATGCTTTCCAAATACTTGGAAAATCAGGAGTACTAGATAAGTCATTGACTAAAGAGTGAGAATTTTTAATGATGTGGTAAGCTTCCCAAAAATCAAGATCGAGGTTAGAAGAACATTTTTGGATAATGACAGCTGAGGAAAAATCGAACCTATGTTGAGAAGACCAAGAATGTTGAGCAATAGAAGAACGTTTAAGCTCCTGATTTTTAACATAATGTTCTATGTTCGTTTACGTATGTTTATGTATGTTTCCGTTCTATGTTCGTTATGTTGATGATGTTTATGTCCTGGTTGAATTGAATTCAGATATTAATCACATTTTCTCTATAGAGAAAATTTAGAGAATTAGAAAATATAGAGAGAATATTATGAATTCCATTGATCCCTGCATTCAATTTACCTCTGAAATTGAGACAAATAGCTGTCTTTCTTTCCTGGATGTCCTTGTCATTCGTTGTGAAAATGGCTTTCAGACTACCGTCTTTCGTAAACCTTTTGTTGTCAGTCTCCCACCTCACAGGTATTCCTTTTATCCCCCTAACCAGAAATTTGCTACTTTCAATACTTTTGTTTTTCGGGCTACCAATATTTGTTCCACTCCTCTGTTCCACTCCACTACTTAGTGCTGAACTTAATTACCTCAAAGCTATTACTGTTGATCGTGGTTATTCCTCTAATATTATTGATTCAATTTATAAGAAATTGACGAAATCAGTCCATTCTGAAAAGCATTCAAATTCCAACTCTAATACTTCAGTTGTGTTACCATTTTTTCCTAAAATCAGTCCGCAAGTTGCTAAAAGCTTAAGAAGGTTTGATTTTAATGTTATATTTTCTCCTGTTAATAAAATCACTTTTTCAAATCTCAAACATCCCGTTGATCGCCTAGATAACTGAGGTATTTACCAAATCTCTTGCCAGTGTGGCCTTTCTTATATTGGCCAGCCTAAACGTGCTCTTAGATTTCGTTTAAAAGAGCATGAAGGTTATGTTAAAAATCAGGAGCTTAAACGTTCTTCTATTGCTCAACATTCTTGGTCTTCTCAACATAGGTTCGATTTTTCCTCAGCCATCATTATCCAAAATGTTCTTCTAACTTCGATCTTGATTTTTGGGAAGCTTACCACATCATTAAAAATTCTCACTCTTTAGTCAATGACTTATCTAGTACTCCTGATTTTCCAAGTACTTGGAAAGTATTAATTTAATTTCCCCCTTTTTTGGTTTCTTTTTCTCTCCTCCTCCGGTAAATGTCGATACTTGTCCACCCAGTCGTTTCCACTGCTTCTCTCTCATTGATTTTTTTTTTTTTGGCGCCTTCGCTTCCCGCATCGGGTATATAAGGCAGCGCGTCACTGTCTATCACTTTGCTCAGCCTTGCTTTTTCTAGCACGCTGTTCCTATTCCCGTATCTTGCACTGAAAAAGAATCTCGCTAGTAGATTCGAAACAGCCGTTTGCTGCTTTTCATATATTTTTTGTGCATTTTTAAATGTTGGTTTTTCTGCTTTTTAATGATGAGTGTATGTCATGTTGTTATTTTAAAACTCGAATAACATCGGGATGCATATTATTAAATTAGATTTAAAAAAATACCAGTTCAAATACTCATATTAGAAATTCTGGACTTGCATTATAGTCAGTTTGGATTAGTTAGATTGGCTAATCATTTCTATTTTACGCACTAGTCTTCGCTAAAATAAATTTTTATCAACTTAAAATTTTTTGAAATAGATAACTTGCAGGTAATGCATTCTCCTTCTTTTCAATCCTATGTCTATAAGAAATGAAATTATTTTTATTAAATTTTCAAGAACTGAAAATACCTTAAATTCTTACACTGCCTTAATAACCGCTCATGGAAATTCCCCAGTACTTATTACATTACAAAAAATTCCTTAGTGCTTATTACATTGCAAAAGCATGTTATATAGCACATATTTCTGTGATGAACAAAAAACGACCATTAAAATATAGAGGTGCTGATTTATCCTATGTTCGAGACTTGAACTATGAACCTCCGTTACAGAAAATAAAATTGTTCTCCCTATTAAAAATCTTTTGAAACAAGAACAGCCAAAGTGACAGACATGTCCCTAAAAAAAAGTAGAAAACGCACCTAACAACTCACTTACATAACTAGAAAGAATGTCCCAAAAATTGTGTGCTGTATAAACACCTCAATAACACATGTAACGCAAAATATACGACCATAGCATTTACTTTTTAAAAAATGACACATTTATGCCCCATTTGAGAAGAATTCGGAGGGAGTTAACAGGGTCGCTCGTATTTTTTCACCACTCTGACAGGCATTCTGGCATATTTTTTCTTGGTTGAACGCGAGGGAGGTGTATTATATTATTTTGTTTCTTTTTTTACTTGGATTTTCTCTTAGCTAACTTGTTCTTATGGGGCTGATAGGGGCATAGTTTGAGGTGCAAGTTAATGACGGACCACCCCTGTTTGTAACTTTATACCGAGTTCCGTGGGTGACAAATCTGCTAAATGAAAAGAAAAAACACTAGGAAATATAGAGCCGTCGAGTTACGGTGGCAATTAGAGTTCAAGATGAATGTAGTGTATGGATTAGTGGAAGTGACAGTTTTGTAACAAGACATTTTTGCCGACTATGCGTGGGGAATATAAAAAAAAGCCTCCACAAAATTACACGTGATCCATGGCATAACTGTTTTGGCCGAAGTTTCAAATACAGATTAATACCATAAGCAGAAATTTTTCCTCTTGAAATTTAAATAATTTCTCTCTTTCTTTCCTTTTTTTAAAGCTTCCTTCTATTATTTGATCAACAAATGAAAACAAAAATGAGAAGTTTTATGTCTAATTCAAAACTGTGTTGAGTTGTTTTGATATTGCTGGAAGAAGATGGTAGCTGTTCGGCAATGTAGCAGCACCTTAATCCCCGTTCATGCTTGTAACTTAAAATAGATATTCGGATTTAAATTAACAATAACAACAAATGTTTATTGAGTTCAACCAAGGGGATGGATGATGAAAAAGTCCGTGAAACATTAAACAAATTAAGGCTGTTCTCAAATCCAAAAGCGCACCTTCGTGACGTAAGTTTTAATTTATTTTTGTTCGGAAATGCATAAAACTAACAGGTTTTGTTGTTCATAAACTATCTAATAGAACTGTTTTTTCCGTTTTTTTTTTTTTTTTTTTTTTTTTTTTTTGTAAACGCAATGATCTTTCAGAAAATACTGTCAAAGTGGTCTTTTTGAACCGAATTTCCGCACGAAAGAAGAAAAACTACCCAAGAAAGGGTGAAAAACGTGTTTGTCACGTGATCAAAATTTCTTATAACTCAATAGATACTGGATTCATCAAAAATGGAAAACACAGTTCGATTCCAAATCGCTTCCATAGTCAGGCCTTTCAATTTTATATTTTTCCGTTAAAAAATGAATTTGTAAATGTGTCAAAACGTTTTGCACTTGTTAAGCAGAGTAGTTGAGAACAACAGCCTTAACCTTTAAATCTTTACTTTGAAATTAAACTCTCTAAGAGGCTCAGCACTTTAAAATAACTAGCTTTAAATCAACTCTTAAATTACACTGTAAAAAAAAATCTTAAAACAACAGAAAAATATCTTCGAATTCTGACAGTAAAAATTACGTTAACAGACTTCTTATGTCATTCCATCCTCATATCGCTTATTTTCATGTTAAACAACAAAAAATTCTGTTTTCTTTGCCATCAGTTTCCACTGCGACAGGATAATATGTTGGATAACAGAAAAACGGGAGGTCACCCCCTATGACGTCTAAAAGGTCATTTAAAATGACCAATAAGCATTGGTTATCATACCCACGCTAACGCGTCTCTTCTAACGTGAAATATTTGAGTGCTTGTCTCTTGTGTACTGTTGAAAATGGCAGTTCGTTCAATAAAGCAGTTGATCTAATTGAAACAGAATAATATATAAAGAATTTTTAACAGAAAATTAAGAATCATTTTCACAATTGAAACCGGCGACGCACACCTTTGACATCAGAACCGCTTTCTTCAATGATTAGGATTTACAGTTCGAATACTAGAAAACAAACATAGCAAAAGGTATGTTTTCATCCTTCTTTTAAATATGTAACAATGTTTTTCCGAAACGTAACAATATGTATGAAAAATACTTCCTATTTGCTAAAAATCTTAATTAAGCAATACTACTTATTATTATTATTATTATTTTATAATGTATGATTTACTTAAATTATTAGTATTATTTTATACTTCATTTATTTATGCACATTAGTAACTTAGTTGATCTAATTCTGTTAATAGCTGGAGATTATTTTTTGATCGGTTGTTTATTTTAAGTTAAATAAATAATCTTAAGTTTATGATTAGTTTACAAATCTTGAATTTTTACATAGCTGTCGAATGATTACTTATTATATTTAACTTTTTTATGACTAAGAGTTTAATTTTACTTCATATGTATTAGTTCCAGAAATTTTGATTGAGATTTTAAATTAATTTTGTCATCAATTGACACACGTGATTAGTTTTGGAGTGATAGTTTTAATAATAAACACGGAGTAGCTGCATTAATTATTATAGCTATAGATAACTGTTATTTTCGTTTAACATTAACCAGAATAATATTTATTAGATCTGACGCTGTTCATATATTTTTATTGCTTAAATATATCACATTTCCTACTATTTAATATGTTGTTTAAAATGGAGTGGTTGATATTTTGTTTAATCGTTCCATATGTTGATTCTGAAGAAATGCTTTTTTTTTTTTTTTTTTTTTTTTTAGTACAATCTTAAAATTACCTGTAGTGGTTTAGTTAAAATTTGTAAATTTTATTCACTCCATTTAATGAAATAAATTTTGAGCTACAACAGTGTCAATTATTTTGAAAATAATTCCCATTTAAGCTTTAACCATTCATTTTATAGAATCAGCAAGTTTAATTTTGTTTAACATTTTAATTTAAATTATATTGTAATATTTTTTCTTATTTAGTTGGTGATCATTTACTATATACGGAAAAACATTGTAAATTGTTAAGAAGGATGAAAACTCATTTTATCACTTTAGCTGAAATGAAATATTTTTTTTTTTTTTTTTTTTTTTTTTTACGGTGATGTTTATATAGATTTTAGTGGCTCTTCTTTTTCATTTCTCATCTTTGCTCATAGCTGTCCACTTTTACACATTTATATATACAAAGCTTTCTATTCGAAAAAATTATAAAAATTGGCAGGCTATTATTTACATAATTAACCAAAGTCACTGATTTAACCTAATCAATTTTCAAAAATATTGCACGAATAAATATTAAAGTTCTTTTAATTACAAATCACATTCAATACATATATTTATTTTATTAATAAATATTTTTATGAGGGAGGGGGGAGTTACCTTATATCGTATATATATTTTTTTATTATTCTGGGGGGGGGGGGGGGAGAGTTTAAGATACCTTCTTTCGCTTATTCCAGTCTTTTATGTACTTAATTTACAAATCTATATAAATTCAACTGTTTAAATATTTTATTGCGAATAAGCTATTTAAATTAATTTTATAAAAGTTTGGAGGAGAAATTCCTATAAATATTTATTATTATTAATATAAACAAATCGATCGGTAAATAGAAATTTCCCGTGTACCTAACCTATAATACGCGATTCTTCTGTTAAATAGAACCTCCCCCCCCACCCCCTCGCAGACAGGAATCGACCTACAGATTTTGACTGTTGGGAAAAGCGTCAATTGTCAACACGAAGTGCCTGTATGAGTACGTATTTCTGTCGTCTGATAACGCATTCTTTCGTTAACAGATATTTTCTGAAAACAAATAGTTTCTGGCAACTTTTTGCTGCCAGAAAGTTTCTGTTGTTTTACACAAATATTTTTAACAGTGTATTATTTAACCCTGAAGATGGTTAGAAAATAAATTAAAAACTTTCACTGCAGTTCAGAACATCTAAACTTCAGTTCTTAGTTCTCTTTATCCTCTTCATGATGAACATCGTTTACAGACTTTTTAATCTTTTGCCACCGGTTTTTCAAAATAGAAACTTTAGCCTAATTTACTCTCATGAATTGTTTTATTAAATAAGCCAAAATTTTCAATTAAACATTACTCGTAAGAATGATCAAGGTTTCTGAGCATACTTTATATACATCACGTAAGGTCAGGCTCGTCGTGAAAGGATTAGATTAACAACGTAGAGTCCGTTATCCTAAAGCAAACATTTTTATAAGTAGTAAAGATATAGTTTTTACCACTTGAGAGACGCAGCTCACTGGGTCTAATACAACTGAAGCTCGTTGTAAACACCCAACAATCTCAGCTGAAATCTTGCATTTTATAGTATATAAAAAAAAATCATGTGGTAAATGGCATTGTACTACATAAACCACCAAGAAAATCCCAGTTCTGTCGGTTCACTTATGTCAGAAATCTACAATCTTCAATCAACATGTTTCGTTGAGAAGCCTTTGTTTGCTAAATATGCGAACTGTTTATATTGTAACTTTGTGTGGACAACAAAATAACTTTGAACTTATCATATTCAAGAAAACTCCAGTGTTTCGAACATACAACAGATGACGCCACCAAACTTAGTTTGAACTATTTCTAAGAGATGGCAGCACCAGAACTTTAAACTCCGTTTTCACAGACTTAATTCTTCAAATACAAAGATTTTTATGACCTCTGCAAATTTCCTTTATGTTGGACTATAAAAACCCTTTGGACACTTTTGACTGCCCTAAATCTTCCCACTTCTCGGCTGACTCTTGTTCAAGCCAGTCCCTATGCCGACTTAAATTTTATTCCTATTGTCTGAAAGCGTCTTGCTTCAGCAATGGTGTTTAATGGCATTTAATGTTTAAGAGGCTACTTCAGTCAAATGGAAGGACGCATTCGCTAATGCTAATCCTATGGAAGAAATTTATAAAGATATCTCGGCCGCATTTCAATATTTTTAAATGATTTCTTTTGCATTGTATAGCTGAGATCGATCTGTACAAAGGCCGTTGTTTACTTTTTCGATTTTGCTTACAGGTATTTCTTATGAGGACACTTTCATTTTCGGAACCGGTTTCGAAAGTAAAAGCATCCCCATAAAAAATATCTGTAATCAAAATCGAAAAAGTGAAAAACGGCCTGCATACAGATCAATCTCAGCTATACAATGCAAAAGAAATTATTTAAAAATATTGAAATGCGACCGAGATATCTTTATAAATTTCTTCCATAGGATTAGCATTAGCGAATGCGTCTTTCCATTTGACTGAAGTAGCCTTTTAAAACACCGCTTAAAATAAGCTCTTATTTTACTGTTAATATCTATTAAGTGTATAGAGGGTGTAAAAGGTCGTTTTCATATGGATTAATCCTTATTTGTGATTATTTCTAATTATATCTTCTTATATATTTTAACCCAGATATACCAATAAAGGAATAAAATCAAGGAATGGCGTAGTGAATTCAGTTCCCACTCATCATTCCAGCAAACACCTTTCCTTTAAATAAAATATATATTACTAAATAATAATTTTACAGCATAACATCCTTCAGAAAGAAACGAACTAGTGAGTGCCGCTTTGCCTGAATATAATAAGAGGTAAGCGAAATTTACTTTCTCAATTAAAAATGCAAATTATATATTATAGTTAAGCAAATTTTAGCTTAATGTTCATCGAACGCACACTGGTCTTCCTCTGTTTTTTTTCTTTTTACAACTCACAACATTAAAAGAAAAAAAAAAATAGAGATTTAAAAGGATAACATTGATGCTTCACACACACAGAGTTAGATACGGAAATTAGGCGTTCGCATTCGAGGAAATCGTTTACAGAGGACCTTTGTAAATCAGAATCTCAATTCATTGTCTTCGAAATCATTCCATATATCCACAATATTCAAAATCCTCATCTCATACGAGTTGGTTAAAGCCGTTATTTGTAACTAACAGTAGCCTTCTCTTTAGATGGAGGTTTTGACTACCGTTATCATGAAAAAATTAATCGATTCATCAAAACTTGTGCTGTTATCAATTATTAGAGAATCAAGTCTAATGCTATTAAGTTTCCTTAACAATTTTGTTCATAATCTTAAATGTTTGATGAAAGTAACTTAGAATCTACAGAGTGATTCTAAACGCTTATAACAATTTACAAAATAAAAGTTAAATTTATAAAATTTTAATAAATTAAATTTACAAAATGTTAAACATTTAAAAAATTAAAATACAAGCCACTGACGTATAATTTACTTTTAGTATTAGATCAGAAATTATGTCTAGTAGTCAAAGCTGAGCTGAGCGAGTTGATTTGCACACGTTCCTTTGATGTCGTCAAGCACGCATTGATAAGTTCTCATTTTGAAATGAACAATTACTTCAGTTGGCAAAAGAAAGTTTGTTTTCGAGCATTTCAAAATCTCGACATTTTATATTCGTACTGCAGCCATAACATTTTGACACGTTTAATCTATGCTTAAATCAGTTTTAAATATTCTTCCGGCCTATATCGCTAAATTCAACTTCTATGCGATAGAAGTTACTACCGGTGACACCTCGAACGTTACATATTATGTAAGCAATCGCTCTCGCTGATTTCTAATTTAAGGTTTTAACGTAAAGCCTATGGCACTTTTGATCCATAATTATTCCTCAAGGACACGATTTGCGACAGACTTTTTTTACACAAACCGCGCTGGGGCATGGCACCTATCACTGTGCTGAATTGGTAGTCATCAACCGAACAGTTTATTATAAATAGCATCATAAAGAAACCAGTGGGGTGGACACACAGCTCAATAAAGCTTTTCTCCACTTATAATTTCAAGACTAGTGATTTTTTAAGGAAAGAATATATGATTGGCATTAAGGGGGTCCGGGGCTCAAAATTCTATTTTTTTTATGTATTAGGATTTAGTTATGAATTTTTTTCTGAAATATGTTTTTATATAATAAGAATACGCATGTAAAAAAAAATCTAAAAAATGTTAAATATAAAAAAAAAAGTTAAATTTTAAAATTTTAAACATATTTAATTTTTGATGTAACTCTGGAAGTACTTACTCGATTTACAAAATTTTTACACTTTTGTGTACAGAAAATGTGTCATTTTAATTTGTCTTTGGGATTTCTTACAATATTGATTATGAATTTTATATAAAAAAATTTAATTAACGAAATGAAGTTTTTTTATGAGTGCATTATTAATTAGCATATTTTCACAATTATCACTCAAAATTAAAAATCCTGAAGGCAATTTGTTGGAAATATAGCATAAAATCTCTGTTGAAAATGTCATGCATATATCTTGCAAGGAACTTTAGATACAGTGAAATCTGTCTAAGGCGGAATCGCTTGGGACTGAAATAATATTCCGCCTTAGACAGATTTCCGGCTTAGACAGAAAAACTTTATAGACATCCCGTTCACAGAGTATTAAATCTTTCTTTGGCTAAAAATTAAAACTAACATATCTTTTAAACTTTTTTTAATTAAATAAACATGAAATCTTTGTAAATATTTTTATATCTTTATAGTAACATTAATTTACACTACAAATCGATAGTACACAAACACACTGGTATAAATCAAAATTACAGGTTTTGGTAGACAAAACAAAAAGTTATATTTACCGTAATAAATACTTTAAAATTCAATTATTCTCTTATTTAGAAAAAAAATCGAATATTGTTGTTTGTCACTTTCTTCAATCAGTGAGGTACCCTTCTGACCTCTGGGAGTGGGACTGGATAATACATGTCATTATGAAAAGATAAGGTTTCTTTCAATCTACATTTCCAAGCGGAATTTTCTTCCGTCTTAAACAGTAACTTTGCTACATGGGACCCCAAAATAAATGTCCGGTTCCGCGTTACACAGATTGTTTCCGTCTTAGACAGATTTCACGAAAATCTCTATCTTTAAAAGCGTGGGACTCACAAAAATTTCCGCCTTAAACAGTTATCCGGCTTAGACAGATTTCACTGTATATTCTTTTAAAGTTGACAAATCGGGAAAAAATTCATTCTGAGATAAATGAAGTTAAAGTTTTCGTCAGAGGGTAAGCTGATACATCGCTTCTCAAGGAAAAAAGGTGTTATATCTCTGGATATAATGAAGATAAAAAGCTTGCGGTTTGCGGTATTTAACGCTAAAAACTCAATATATTTTTTAAGCCAATAAAAAATTGCATTTTTTTTTTTTATAGAATTTTTAGCCCACGGTCACCTTTAAGATTTTCCCAAGAATTCGCGGAGCGCGGCGTTCCGCGTGTTCTTCTGGTGTCCTTTTATTTCCTTTCCAACACTTTCTGACATTTGAGCGGGCCGAATTTTTTTCTTTAAAGACGGCACCAGACAAATTTAAAAGTGAAATTCATTAAATTAAAGACATCAAAAAGCGAGAAAAGGATGGGTTTGGAATCCAAAAGACGTCGGGTGACCGTTGCGGCTTCGAGCTTAATGAATGATTAACTTTTCATGTTAAAACAATAATTTTGAAAAATTATGGAAAGTGTAGAGCTCAAAGAATATAAGAATTTGATTATTTGGCCGGATGATATTTTGTACTAACTTAAACGCACGTCTTTTGTGTCCAGTAGCGTAATGGTCAGCGCGTCTCTCTACCACGCTACAGGTCCACTGTTCGATTTCGGAGAGCGGTCTGGAAAAGGTTCACTTAACCTTTCATCCCTTTGGGGTCGGTGAAATGAGTATCAATCTTGATTGGAAACTAAATAACAAGGGTCCCGCTTTAAGCTGACAACCTAACATATGCTGTTTACCACTCCAGAACACATGGCAAAAGAAACTGGGCTAAGACACTGTAGGCCATGAGTCTTAATGGATTATAACGCCACAGTTTTAGTACTTTTCTTAACAAATCTTTTGAGAATTTGTTAAGATGAGGGCTTGAAGTAGCACCAAACCGAAAAGCGACCATACATATATACAATAGAACCTCGTTAACGCAAACACGCTTAACGTGAAATACTTTTAACATGGACAATTTCCACTGTCTCTGTCAAAATGAATACGGATTCTAGTGTTTTTTCTCCTTTTAAGATGAACAAGTTTAACATGAAATTTCGTTTAATATGAACAATTTTCGATGTCCCCATGAGAGATTTTGACGCTTAATGTGAACGAAAATTCCTAGAAAAGTGTGAAAGCTTCCTTTCCCCTAACGAACAGGAATAGTCCTAGGGAATAGGACTTTTTTGTACACAATTACTTTTACCAGTTTTCTATTAACGGATTAAAAAATATATAACTAATAGTTTAATTATTAAAATAGAAATAAGTCTCAGTTCTGAATTCTCCCATTTAGACCCTATGTGGAATTTACATTTGTACCTAAAACCTTTATCACTGCATTTAAGCTTATTGTCAATTAACTGTTTATCTCTGGTATAAAATAATGATTAAAAATAAATGATTAAAATTAAAACATTGCATAAAAGCTTCATAATAAAAGGTATAATTATTAAAAACTGATTTAATAGCTTATCAAAACAAATATTTATTAAATATAAAAAAAAAAAAACTCATCTTGATGCCTAAATATATCTTGCTTCTTGCTTTGCAAATATCTAATGAAAAAAAGTGGTTCACTGCATGTTCTTGCGTAACATTGGAAATGACATTTACTGATGAATTTTTACCGTTATATTTTACGTAAAAACCCTGTTGTCCCGTTAGCTCCCATGTCCCATTAACCCCCCCCCCTCTTCCCTATATATATTATTCTCAATATTTTTTATCTGGAATTTTTATTACTGATAGCATGAACTACGGATAACACGAACAAAAATTTAATTCTCATTGAGGTTCATGTTAACGAGGTTTGACTGTATATATATTTCTGGTGCAACACGAACTGTAATTTTTAAGGGTATCAAAACTGGAACCCGAAAGAAATATTTTATTTCATCCGTACTGGAGCTAAAACCGGTACAAAAAATTACACGGTTAGAAGCTTTATATCAGCGAAACTCGTGTTATTGATTTGATTGAAACATGTCTCGAGTTATTGAGATAATATTGTCAGTTCGTTGCTGTCTGCTCACCAGTAAAGGTCTACAGTCCCATTTTCATCCATCGACCTAACCAATTGGATATTTGTGATTTTTTCTTTGTATCTTCTACAATTTACGGCTTAATTATAATTACAATTTACTACTTTCACTGCTCGAATTTTTCTATTTTTATGACAAAATTATTTTTGAAATCTATATATCGGTCTAATAATGGGAAAAATAGTAAAAAAAATTAAATTTCAAACTTTCAGCTAAAATTTGACCTTTTATAGTGTGTGCTGTACGTACACATTTAGGATTTCAACAAATCGTATTTTATGGAAGAAACGCCGCATCCGTCGTAAGCGCCACACTCTTCAAATTGGCCTAAATATGCTAAAAAATATCGTAATCGCTGCACCCGTGGGAACGTCACCGTCACATTGATCTAATTTTAATCAAAGTTTTCTGGACCGTGTAGGGTGCCTGAAATTAAGATGTCTAAAATTTTATTTAAAATATTTAAATCAAGTTGTAAATATATTTATATAATTTTTTTAATTAAGCAGACGTCAGTTGGTATTTAAACTATCCAGAGCACCAGAACGCGTTATGTATGGACATATCTCCTTAGGCTCTGCATGTTTTTTTAAGTGGTCGGCGCCACTTGACACTCTTTTATGAGTGGAACGCATCCACTTTGGCCTTCTTTAGTTTACATTCGAAGCCCTCAAAATCTGAGTCGTCAATATCAGAATGGAAGAGTTGTAAATTTTCTTTGTCCACCCTGTATGGTTCGGTATCACCATCGGGAATGTCACAGTTTTCATTAGATTCCAGCCTGTGAAAAACTGGATTGTATTTAAAAAACAGGCACATCTTTCGACGCCTGTTATATCCATTTTTCCACCTCTTCCAAAAATCTACTTTATGACACATTTCTAAATTCTTTTTGTTCGAAAATGTATGTAATTCGCAGATTTTCTAATTCATAAACTATGTAATTGCAAGGTATTTTCCATTTTTTGGTAAAGACAGAAGATGTTTCAGAAAATACTGTCAAAGTGGGCGTTTTGAGCCGAAATCCCGCTCCGGCGGCCCAAGAAAGAAAATCTTGTCATCACGTGACCATAATCGCTTATAACTCGATGAGTTATTTATTTATAAAAAAAAGGGGGAAATGTGTTGCAATTTCAAATCGCTTGAATATAGACAAATTTCCAAATTTATGCCGTTGCGTTTAAAAATGAATCAGAAAATGTGTCAGAAAGTTCCGCGTTTTTGAGTAGGGGATTTGAGAACAGTCTTAAGGAATTTTTATTTTATCTCAATTTTATGCGCTCGAAAAAAATAATCGTAAACGCCGCACTTGAAAAAAAAATAACATTCAAATTCGTAAACGCCGCGGCGTTTCTTCCATAAAATATGGTACTGTATTGCTATATTTTGCAACTAAATGAGCTTGAATTAATTAATTATACCTGTTTAACACCCTGCATCTTTTTTATATTAATATTTTTAAGTATTCGCTAAAAATAATGAAAGTTAATCTTACCTTAATAGTTTGATCGAATTTGTTTTTGTTTCCGTAGAAAAAATTCTAATTTTTTGTCTAATGCAGCCATCTGACATTGACAAAATAAGGGTTATTCCATTCTTTGGATTGTTCCTGATCAGTTACAGTGATCGTATTAGCCAAATTAATGGCACATAATGAAAATTATAATGTTTTTAGGTATGTGCCAGATATGGCACGTGGTGCAGTGAAGGGTTAAGTCTTCTTAGAAAGACCCCTACATAAGCCATCTTTCCTGATTTGTCCTCAGTCAGGCTTGCCTCAAATGGATCTAATTCAATCTAACATTATTACTTAAAATTATATTTGATGTAATAACAATGTGGCCAACAAAATTTTTTAAAAAGCGATATCTATGTTGTCCATATAGCTGAGTGTTAAGCATAGAGATGTTTTCATATACATTGGAACTATATCTCACTTATTTTGTTCATTTTAAACTACATAGATTATAGCGATTTCAAGTTTTTTTTTTACTTCTTATTAGTTTAATTTCTGATTTTTATCTGTGGTTTGCTATTTATTTATCGATAGGATCATTTCATTGTGTACTGACCGTGAACATTTATTCTGCCTCATTACAACCAAGAAAGCATTGTTTTACTTTGCAAATCCAAATAAAAAGCTATTTGCTTTGATTTCGCGATATTACTCCTCATTATCCAAACGTTTATGTAAAGAAAATATGACCCAGGTTAAGAAAAGCTTGCATTAAAAAGGATATAATCAGTTTTGACGTTTATACTCGCATTACAAACTGTAGAAATGGTTTAACGAGAACTTTTAACGGTGTTCCCACAGTGTAATAGCGTGATAGCCTAGGTAATATAGTTGTATGATATTTATAGCATGTGATGGTGTGATAACTAACACTACAAAGAGTGATGCTGCGTGCAGATTATGACGTCACGACATGCGATAATGTTGTACTAGAAGCGACAAATTGCGAACACCTTCCGGGCCGCAATTTCTCCCTTTGAGATTAGCGGCTAGATGAAGAAGGTAACCAAGCAATGGGTTTATGAAGAGAAGATGATTTTAAGTTTGCGCCAAGATGTGTATGTTGGCGACAATCGCATCTTTGAAGAAAATTAAACCGAGACAGATATTTATGAATTATAGGGGAGACCGGGGCTAGTAGGCGCAGTTTTTAGTTATTGATTTTTATTATTTTTATGTTCTGTACTTAAAAAGTAAAAACGGAACCATTATAAGATCACTCTTGTGTCTGATGTCTGTCTGTCACATCTCTTTTACTCGTAAACTATGAAACGTGGAAAGTTCAAATTGAGGGAAGTAATAAAGACTATTGACCCACATATTTACAGATTAATAAATATTCATAAACATATTTAGTAAAAATGTAGAGGGGCTAATTAAGCTACTTGAGAAAAAAAAATATTTTCTTTGTATATCGTGTGAAAGCTTTCGTAACGCTGAAATCAAAAATATATTTAATTTAATTTTAGGTATTATATTTTCAAAGTTTTGGTGGAAAATGAAGTGCAAAAATATGTCCCCCCCCCCCCCCCATCTAATTCCGAATCTATTGAAACTAAAATTATGAAAAAATTAGAGGTAGTAGACATTAATTTAAACCTTGCAGGAAAATTATAGCAAATATCCTAGATCACAAAGTTTTTGAGAAAATCGCATTTTTCCGTTACATTCAAATTTCAATTTACGGGCTTCAGCAAAAGTGCTGAGCAGAACTGGAGGTACCTATCGTATCAGAAGTATAAAAGTATTGTTGATCATGAATTTTGGAAAAAATCGTCGGTAATTAGCCGAGATATAAACCCTTGAAGACACGGACAGTTTGGACATACATAATGACAGGGACGGCGAACTCTATGCTCCATTGGCTTTTAAAGCCTAGATAACAAATTTTAAGGATATATTTATGTAATGTAATGCCAGTAGCAGTATAAAAGCAATAAACGTCAAATTGTTAATAATAGACTAATTTAATGAGAATTAATAACATAAATACTATGGGATTCGCGACTCGTTTCCATTGAGTGGCTCTCTCAATACACCTACTATGTCTTTAAAGGTTAACTAAAAACCTATATGGAATAACAAATATATGGAATATTTGCTATTATTTAGGTTCCATATATCTTTGAACTTTCATGGGATATCCATTTATACTTTTCTAGTATACAGGGTGCAAAGGACAGCTATGCAAGTGAGGTAATGGTATAGCAAAGCGACTACACCCGATTTAATGAAAATGACAGCTGCGCCCCTTAGTGGCGAAATTTGGAAGATAGCCACTGCAAATCGAAAACGAAAAGAGATAGAGCAAAATTTCCAGTTAGAAAGTTTTAGAGCTTAAATTAATTAATAGAATACGACATTTGGTTTACATGGATAAGATAAATCTTCGCCTTTTTACTCAAAAATGTCCGAAATCGATGCACTCCATTTTGTGTAAACTTTTGAATGGAATAGTCAGAAGTATGAAGAAATACGCATAATTTATGCTATAAATGCGTACTTATCTCAATACATTTTGATAACATCACACACACAAAAAAGAGACAAACTGTCTCAGAGTGATAAAAATTTTATATTCAGTATGGTCGAAAAGTTCGCCATTGCTCACGATACACGTTTGTATTCGTGAGAGTAATTCTGCATGCGCATTTCTCAGCATGGAACGTCTATTGCAAGCCTCTTCAATACAACGACATAGATTTAACCCTTTCAAGGGCGGTAGCTAGACGGTATAGCCACCTAATTTTAATTCCAAAACTGACAAATGGCACCAAGAATATTTTAATAAACATTTGCTTTTGTAATGAAAGGGCAAATTAGCGGGGTTTTGTTTTCTGAGAAATTCGATTGAATATTCTGGTGTCAATCAATTATTTCATCAGTTTACGAACAGAATTCTTCTGGTCCTGAAAGGGTTATTCTAAAAATTTAAATGCATTAGAAATTAAATCTTTACAGACATTACAGCACAGTACAACGTCACAATCTGCAATTGTGCACTGCTACATTTCCGGAATGTGAATAGGCAAAGTAGAATCGTCGCTCATCGATTTCGGACATTTTTGGGTATGCAAGCCTATACCTATGGGGTAAGTTGGCACACGCTTTATATAAATTTAAATGAAACTCAAATAAGACACGCAGTTGAGAAAAATCAATTTCATTATTACCAGCAAGTTTAAACAAAGGCATTATCACCGTACAATGTAATTTTTAAATTATACAGACATAAAAACAATGAATAAAATATTAACATTGAGTAACTTCGATCCTACTCGATATCATCATCAGAGTTACAGTTGTCATAGATAAAAAAATCGAGGGTCTCCATTTAGGCAAGCCTCATGTGCCAAAAATCTTGCATTGCAACCACTTTTCTCTTTGTTTGCCCTATTTCAAACTACCAGCACACACCAGATATACCGAGCCAACTTGCCCCGTGTTCAATGCACCTACTAGCCCCATAATAAATTTCTTCACAAAAGGGAGACGTAACTTTTTAAACATAAATAATCCAAGTAAATCCCATATGAGGTAGGTACAGTTAATCACACACTAAGAAAAACTGCTCAAGTTAAATCGCAATTATTAAGATAAGTATTAGAAATTAGAGTAAGAATGAAGCAACATAAAATTACTTATGAGTGCAAAAAAATAGAAAAATCGTAATATATGTCCACTGTACGTAGGTACCGGTGCAAAACTACAATGGAGATTGTAAAAAGCAAGAAGAAAGGTGTTCTGTGACTTGTTGCGCAATCTATCCACAAACAAGCGATTTATGAGGACTACTACTTACCCCTGCAGACAACTAGCCACGATCTGCCCTACAGCATTAAAATTATAATTTAACCATGAACAGCACGTTTCAGTACCTATCAAAAGCAATAACTTCTCATTTTTTTTCCTTTATTGCAGGATCTTATTGCGCCCTTGAAATAAATCATCAAAAAATACTTTTAAAAGTTTTAAACTAAAAAAATTAAATAATTTAAAATTCTCCATAAAAATCAAATGTCTCTGCCTATCATAGCGTCTTCCCTCTCAGCCCAGTAGTCAACTGGGTCATTTATTACACATCAGTACACAATGAAATGATCCTATCGATAAACAAATAGCAAACCACAGATAAAAAATCAGAAATTAAACTAATAAGAAGCAAACAAAAAATTTGAAATCGCTATAATCTATGTAGTTTAAAATATTATTACATATCCTACATCACGTGGATTTCTTAATGGAATATACCTTGAATTATAACCGATTGTTTATTCTGGATGACTTATACGTGATTCTTGTGTCCAAATACCAGCACAAAATGCCACTTTAGACATCATTTTCTGACAATTATAGGAACATGAAATCTCTACATGAAATTTAATATAAATAACCAGAAATATCTAAATCATAAAGAGAGTTCTCAATTTTGTCTTCTCCGCTCAACAACGAGAAGATATCTAGCACTTTCAGGATTTCTTTTAATACGTAAATGAAAATAATTTCCAGGCATTAAAGTGAAAAATAATCGGTTGTTTTTCGTTTTTTTTTTCTTAATGGAATTTTTCTTAATGGAATATATCTGAATTATAACCGATTGTTTATTCTTGATGACTTATACGTGATTCTTGTGTCCAAATACCAGCACAAAATGCCAGTTTAGACATCATATTCTGACAATTATAAGAACATGAGAAATCTTGATCATCATCTACGCATGTGAGCAAAAATACCTGTAGAAATTTATATATTTAAGAATGACAATGATTTCATGAATGTATCAGAAACTATGATTCAGCATCAGTTTGGATAATTTATACAGCATTACAATTATAATTTAACCGAACAGCACGTTTGAGTACCAATCAAAAGCAATAACTTGTCATTTTTTTTCTTTACTGCAGGAGCTTATTACGACCTTGAAATAAATCACATTGAAATAAAATACTTTTAAAAGTTTTAAACTAAAAAATCAAATAATTTAAAATTCTCCATAAAAATCATATGTCTCTGCCTATCATAGCGTCTTCCCTCTCAGCCTATTAGTCACGTAGTCACCATCATCTCTTTCTACGAACATGAGAAAGAAATACGCGCGATAACGCATATAGTGAGTTTTAAGTTTATAGAGTTTTCCGCAGACGGACGCAAGAATTTAGGTCATTATGTTCTGAAAGCTGATCTTTTTTTTTTTTTTTTTTTTTTTTTTTTTTTTTTTTTTTTTTAATTCTTTTATAGTTTAACACACGAAACTTTCTGACACATTCACGGCATCATTTCAGTACGACAATACATACAATTTTCAGGAACTACTATTGGTGACAACAAATTGAATAGCATTTTTTATTTCCTGTAGATGTGGGTCTTGAATTAGAATACCATATGTACTCGTGTATAAGTCGAAGAATTTTAGACAAAATTTGAGAATTGAAAATGGGGGGTCGACTTATACACGAAGTAGTAAAAAGAAAAAAAAAAGCCGCAAATAATCGGCGAATGGGCAAGTAAACCACAAAAGTGGACAATGGTCATTCCCCTGTGATTGACAAAAAAAGCTC
Organism: Maratus speciosus; assembly: GCA_963932465.1. Classification (NCBI taxonomy): domain Eukaryota; kingdom Metazoa; phylum Arthropoda; class Arachnida; order Araneae; family Salticidae; genus Maratus; species Maratus speciosus. Next base: position 149,498,637 of record OZ010793.1, on the reverse strand, counting down.
AACAATGATGTTCCTGTAATTGTTCTGTACCCATTTTCTTTTGGGACAGAATTCCCTTCAATACAAGGGTATTCCTTTCAACATTTTAATCCCCTTTTTAAAAACAGTTCAACTTGAGAATGCTTCTAGATATCTCTCCTAAAAGTCCTACAATACAAAGAAGTACTATATTTTAGCAGTCTGAGAAGTTGTTTACCCTATTGAATAAGGCTTGAATAGATTTTTGAAAGATTTTTTTTTCTTTTTAAATATCATTGAATTGATGTGAATAGGTTTCAAAATAGTTTAAGCTTATTCGGTTTTACATAATTATACAGTTTTAAAACATTGAATAAAAAAAAAAAAAAAATCTGATTAGAAACGTAAAAATGTTAACTAATTTAATAAAAATTATTATTATTATCTGTTTAAATCCTCGATTACAAATCATTTGTCAACATACTACCAGAAATGTGGTTCGACTTCGAAAATTAAATTTTTTTCAAAATTTTGCTTAAGAATCGGGGGGGGGGGGTCGACTTATACACGAGTATATACGGTAGATTACTAATTTGTGACGACTTCTCCTCGACTTTCACGTCCCGAGAAGAAGTCGCTCAAAATATCAACTTTGACAAAATGTTTTGAAAGATGCTTTGTTTTTATAGGGAAACACGAAACGCTATTTTGGTTTATTATAATTTAACTATCTTTAATGTTATGCTTTTATGAATAAAAATGACTTGCTGTCTATGTCAGAAAGCAGTTGACAAATTTTGTGCTAGGATTAAATACCTTTTTAAGTTTGTCTTCATTAAATTTATCTATAATATTATTTATAGTAATTTAAATTTGACGCAGATTTGCTCAGAATGGCTTGTTCAAATTTTGATAGGCCATTCAGTTGCAGAAACTGTATTTACGAAAAAGTACCCAATCCCTGTATTTGTACTGTAACAATTTTAAGTTTTTAGTGTTTTCCATAGACTGACGCAAGAATTCAAGTCACTGGGTTCTGAAGTTTAATCTAAACTTTTTATTCTTATTATAACTTCACAACACAAATTTTCTGACACATTCATAAAGTCATTTTCACACGGAAATGTATAACATTTTTAGGACTTACTATTGAAATGGCAACAAACTGAATAGTGTTTTCATTTCCCTGTAGATGTTGTGGAACTTGAATTATAATATAGGTTACTGCATTGTAACAGCTTTTCCCCGGCTTTCTCGCCCCCAAAATCGGTTCACAACCTCAACTCTGACAAAATGTTTTGAAAGATGCTTTGTTTTTATATAGAAAAACAAAAAACTCATTTTTGGATTATTATAATTTAAATACCTGCAATGTTTAGGCTTTTATGAATGAAATGACTTTGTGAGTATGCCAGAAAGTACACTGGTGTGCAAAACTTAAGCAGCAAGCATAAAACGCTAATTTTTAAACATGCGTAATCAAAAGTAAATGATATAAACATGAGGTGTAGCAAATAGGTATTATATCTACAACACACCTAGTTTATGTGACATCTCTTTCATGTCACACTAGGCCACAAGTGTGACAGTCACAACGGAGAAACAAAATTTGAGATCTTTCATTCGTCTCATTATTATTCTAAAATGATCGTCATATGGTGACTCCACTGAGAAGTGACTGTGACTGTTGTTTCGTGATGAGTCACCAGGTGACATTACAACGAGTTCACCTTCTGATTCTCATGTGACTACCACTTGAAGACTCAGTTTAGAAGTCATCTTGATCATTGCATTGTGCTGAGTCTCCAAATAATGTCACAATGAAGTCACATGGTGACTTTCAGGTGACCGAGACTCTACTGTGAAATCACCATTGCGCTCCTTCGTGAAAAGTCAAAAGATGATTTCATTTTCCATCACTTGGGAACTCGTCACAAAACAGCAATCGTGATGATTTTACAATAGCGCCATCAAATGACTTTCACATGGGGGTCACAAGGTGACTTCATTATAAAGTTATCTAGTGACTCGTCAGAAAGCAGCAGTCATGGTGACTTCTCGGTGGAGTGATCAAATGAGATTACGAATGAAATATATCACATTTCAGTTCATTGTAGTGACTGTAAGACTTGTGACTTTTTGTGAGGTCATGGAGACTATCTATAGACTGACTGTGCTGTTAGGATAGCTCCTATTTTTTAAACTTGCTGTTTATAGAATTTTCTTTTAAGTACTCACGAGTTTAGAAATCAACATTTTGTGTTCGTTGCTTAAGTTTATCACACTAGTGTAGTTAGTTTGTGCTGTTTAAAATCCTTGTATTTGCTATTCCTCCAAACTCAATACCACCAAAAGCAAAAACTGATGATGCTTAGTAACTACAGCCCATTACTTTACATTTGTTGCATATCGATTTAACAAAAGATTTTATGCACACCAACTTCACTTCAATTGATTTTTGTATTATTTACATTAGATAAATAATAATTTTGAAATGTATCTCGACAAATTGTAATCTGTGTTACATTATGTAATGTTTCAATTTCGATAAACTACACGAACGTTCGCATTATTAAATGGATATTTAACCCCTTCAGGAGGAGTATCTTTTACAGAATGTTTAATCTTTTATCACCGGTTTTTCAAAACAGAAATTTTTACCTAATTGAATCGGCTGAACAGTGCTGAACTGTAGAGCAGCGTTGAGGGGTTTCCTAGTTGACCGGCAACTTAACACCCAGGCTGATGAATATGATGTCTTACAAATTAATGAGCCATTGGGAAAAAGAAAAGATGTAGTTGTTTAAAAACTACATTAAAAAATGAAAAAGTATTAAAGATAGAAACTAGCATAGGTGCTTAAATTTTAGAGATAAAGAGTTAAAGTTAATTTTAAGAACTAGAAAAATAAATTAAAGTTACAATTAAATATAGGTATAGCTGTAGTTGCAAGGACTACTAAAAATGCTCGGATTAAATAAGGCAAAATTTACAATAAAAATTTACTGGTGAGAATAATCGCTGATTCTGAGCACCTTGTATACGGGTCGCTCGTCCCCAAGTGGTTAACAGAAAGAGTGCACTGATAAATGTATCGAAATTAACAAAAACTGGTTAGAAAAATTCAACGCTTTTTTTTTTACTACTTTAATACAAGGTGTCCATAAAAGTTTCATTGGTATATTATAACAGTTTAATTTAGACTATTAACAACAAATCATACATCAAACTGGAGGTAAACTGACCTAGTTTTTCTTATAAATGTTCAATAAGTGCACCTTTAGTTATACGGCATACATCCAACCTAAAGTCCAATTCTTCCCACACTTCGGTTAAGATGTCCCGAGTGATGGCAGCAATAGTCTCTTCAATTCTGTGTCTCAACTCTGGCAAATTATTAGGTAGCGGCGGAACATAGATACAATCTTTTACAAAGCCTCAAAAGAAAAGATCGAATGGCTCTAACTGCTTTTAAAGCTTCAGCCCAGCAATAACGTTTTATGCTCAGGAGTCGCCATTTTGCGTATGTGGTACTGCGAGCAAGTCAATAACAAAGCAGTACTCGCGCATGCGCTTATCTAAAACTGTTTGAGTTACTCTTTATTTGTGACTGTCAGGTTTCTGACGCTAATGAGCAGATAAATAATTAAGATTACTATTATCTGATATTATCTTTTTACTTATTTATTGTATTTCATATGTATCACTTTCTGAGTACGAGGAAATTAAAATAATATTTTTCATTATCTCGAAGTTGACCCAAGCTGTTATAGTTAGATCTTATTGTATGGACAAGCTCCATTGTATCGAGGAATTCCAATTTCCCTTTCTATTCAAGAAAGCATACCTCAGATTAGGCAAACAAAGATGTCCACGGGCTATCTAGTGAGATAGTGGACGCCAATGAAAAGTGAAAGTTTTAGATAAGAGTCGAGTCCACGTGGGCAGGAAGGAAGCCTCGGAGTCTTTTTTTATTTATTTAGGCGTGGTAGAGAGAGAAATGACAGTTCGGTCGTAGACCTCGTAGAGGGAGGTTGCAGTGCTTTTTTTGTTGTTGTTGAGTTTTCTAGAGTGGAGTTTAGTGAGTTGCGGGAAAAAAAGTCCAGTGTGGAGAAAGTGTACGCAACGGGAGATCCATGGCGATCCTCCGATACATCTAATGAGATACCGTAGGGTGAGAAGGAAATAGTGTATTTTAATAAGTTGACCCAGCACGTAGAAGGCATTTGTTATATAACTTAGTATCGGACCGGATCGTCTATATCCGAGCCCTTAAATGTAAATAATGCTTTGTTTCTATGTAAATAATTTGTAAATAAATTGTTTTTTATGATTAATTGAATAAGTTTAGCATTTTCTTATAATCCTTCTCACATCGGGTCCGATATCACGTATTTATATCGGTGGTGGCAGCATATCAAATAAAATAACATCTTTTTGAAGTCTGTACAAGTTAGGATCGTGGATCCGGGAAAATTCTTCAGCATGTGGACTAAGGAAGAATGCAACAGTGACCTTGAACCAACACTCTACAACGCTTACAGCTGATAATATTAAGGGGGTTGGTCATTCAGCTTCGAAATTCTCCTCCGTAATGTTAAGTCTATGGACTTTTGATGCATTCGTATATTTAACATATCTTCTAGGGAAATTCATATTTAAAAAAAAAAATTCTGTGTACTCTTCTTAAAGAATGTCTCTTTTTTTCTTAGTTTTCAAAGTATTTTTCTAAAATCTATGCTGAACTTATTATTTTATATGTTAAAAGAGGTCGGACTGTGAGTAAGATTTTAACACCTCATATAAAATTAAGTCTATACTTTAGAAATATTTTGGAGAACTAAGAAAAAAAGAGAAGATATTTTAAAAATATGAATGCATCAAATGTTCAAAGGGGGCTGGTCACTCATCTTCCGATTTCCCCTCACTAATGTAAAGTCTATGAGCATTTGATGCATTCGTATATTTAAAATATCTCCTCGGGAAATTAATATTTTTAACTTCTATTTTTTTGTGTACACTTTCTAAAAGATATCTCTTTTTTTCTTAGTTCTCAAAATATTTCTAAAGTATATATTTCTAAAGTATAGTATTTCTAAAGTAAATATTTCTAAAGAATAGACTTAATTTTATATGAGGTGTTAAAATCTTGCTCATAGTTCTCCCGCTTTTAACACATAAAATATTAAATTCAGCATAGATTTTAGAAATATTTCGAAAACTAAGAAAAAAAAAAAAAAAAAGACGTCCTTTACGAAGAGTACACAGAAAAATGATGTTAAAAATATAAATTTCCAGAGAAGATATTTTAAATATACAAATGCATCAAAAGTCCCTATACTTAACATTACGACGCAGAATTTCGAAGCTGAGTGACCAGTCCCCTGAAAATCTATAACTCGGACATTCTTTAGAGACCACCCTGTATAATCTCTTGTTTTGTTTGCTAAAATTGCAAAAAAAAAAAAAAAAAAAAAAAAAGTGTTTTGAACAAATAACATTTAATCAATTTACATAAAAAATATATTTAAGAATATAAAATTTGCTTGTGAAATGCACCGTAAGACAAATTTGTACTAAAGATTAAATACCTTTGTAAAGTGGTCTTCCTTAAATTTATCTATCACATCATTTCTAGAAATTTAAATTTGTCAGATTTACTCATAATGGCTTTTTCGTACTCTGATAGGGTATTGAGTTACGCATTTAGTCCTTTTGAACTGTATTTATGAAAAAGAAGCAAATCCCTGTATTTGTTATGTAACAGTTTTTTTGCATATTTTCGGTAATTTTTTTACAGCTATTTCATTTGCATTTCTGTCATTATAACCGAATAAAAGCTATTCTGGTGACTTGACCAAGCTTCGAGACTACAATATCGCCAAAATCTTCAACAGGTACTTCAACTCCTCCAGTAACCCTATAATTGTAAGCGTTTAGTTACAACACTTTGATAGTGGATAATGTGAGTAAAACACGCAATTTTTCTCACTAGACTGAGTAATACTTACTCCCGCACCGCACAGTTCCGCCGATTCGGTTTGTAGATAGCAGGCCAGGCATCGCATACAAATTAATAGCTTGGTGCACAGGAATTAGGGCGCAAATCACCACCTACGTGCATAATACCTCTGCTTTTTACACTTTTATGGTCTCCGGATTTATATCTGCCTTAACGTGATGGGATGGATAATACTTCTCATAACAGGTGTCAAGATTTGCATAAACGGGGGGAGATTCATAAATCAAAGACCTATTCTATAAAGTGACCATTAGTTTATTGCCCTGAGAGTAGTTTTTATTAACGATTGGTTGTTTTCAATAATTGAAACATGTAAAAGATTTATAATGCGATGATTCAAACAACAAGTTCATTTGACAATACTGTCTTTTTTTTTTTTCCTAAAGACAACTCGGATGGAGTACAAAAATTTTAAACACATAGAGTAAGAAAAGTATTGTAAACATTTGTGTGTGCGTGAGAAAGTGAACACGATAAGTCTCAAACGGTACTTTCAGCTGAGTTCCCATATAGAAAATCTAATGTATAAAAATGAAAATTTGTCTGTCTGTCTGTAATTCTATACAAATCCACTGTTTGGAAGCCAGAATTGTGAAATGTTACGTACATGTATATTAAAACACGGCCGAGGCAACTAAAGTAATGCGGAATCGAAATAATTTATAGTTAAGTTTTAATTAATAAAAAACCACCCATTTAACACCAATTTCCTTTCAAATTAAAACATTTTTTGTTATAGCAGTTGCCAACAATTAAAAATCCACAGTAAAATTCTTACCACAATAATTATTTTTCTATTGCAAGATTTCCACGTGGAAAATAGAAATGAAACAAATAGTTTGACGAATTTTAAAAAAGTGAATATTACTTCATAACTTTTCTATTGCAAGATTTCCACTTGGAAAATGAAAATGAAAAAAAAAAATAAAATACACAATATATGAACTTTAAAAAGCTCACTGTTTTACTTAAAAGGCGACTAAATTTAATCGCCTTTTAAGTAAAACAGTAAGCTTCTTAAAGTTCATATTGTGTATTTTATGATTGAATCAAGGTGAAGTATTGCATTTAGCCTTATGGTTTTTTATGAGATAAATAGTTTAACGAATTTTTTTTTAAAGTGAATGTTACGTCATATTGGAAATAAAATGGACGTCAGCTGATGAATAGAGGAGAAGGTCGAAATACTGGCTAGGGTCCAAATACCGGCTGCTAGGCGTTTTGAGAACTGAGCACAGCGCAGCTTAGCGGTGATAGGCAGAGTTTGTAACTTTAATTGAGAGAATAAAGTTACGAAAAGTACGTCGCTGAAGTCTATCTCATTTACAAGTGCAAAAGTGTCGAATCTACGTAATCTGGTTCATCAAAAGTTTTTCAGATACGTGTTTCTCATTTTTTAAAAATACACTGATCGTATATTGGCTTGAATTGTTGATTAAGTTATTTTCTAGACTAGCTCTCAATTGCCACGCGCAAATTATTGGTATTTTATTATATGAATGAGTAACACCGGTTTTAAATTAAATATAGCAGTGGTCCGAATGCCGGCTACCTAGAGTGGTCTAAATACCGGCTAGCCGGTATTCGGACCTCTCTCGGTTGCTCTGCTTGAAGGGGAGGAAAAAAAATAATTTAAATAGTTCCATAATTAATAAATTAATTTAAATGGTTCAGAAATAGTTCCAGTCCCATTTCGCAATATGAAAAAAGTAACCGTAGCCGTAATTCTTCAGTACCGACACTGGTTACCGGATCACTTTTCCATAAAGCGCTGTTGGATACTAGAAAATTGCTTGTAATAAATGTGAAGAGAAAGAAAAAAAATGACTGAGTAAACCAGGCGAAAGAGGCAAAAATTTGATTTTAACCCTCTCGCTGCTCAATCCGAGATTTCCTCGGACAACGTAAAAGTAGGAAAATTTGCGCAACCCGAGATTTCCTCGGTGATGCATTTTTTCCGTCTAATTAACCCTTCTTGATTATTCCCACCAGTTGTTTTTTTTTTTTTTTTTTTTTTTGTAAATTTTGCCTTATTTAATCGGAGCATTTTCCTGATTAAATTAGACAAAAATTTTTGTTTTGAAAAACTGGTGACAAAAGAATAAAAATTCTTAAAAGACGCTCGTCGCGATGGGGTTAAATACTTAATTTTTGAAGCTATTTTGATAACACAATTACGCAGTGAGAGGGTTAAAAAAGTGAAAAAGGAAAATATCCAACAGAGGAAGATGATAAATTTGTGTCTTCTGCATGGGTGCTTTCTCTGTGGACAAGAATGGGGGAGGGGATTCTGGGTTCAATGTTAAGAATGCGATATGTGGGCTGATAGGGACTATACCGACGCAGAGAGTGATTCTATGTTTTTGATTTTTTTCTGGTAAAATAATTCTTATTTCAATCAGGAAGCTTTTTTTTTGTTTTACACGTTAAAAAACAAAATTAGAAACATAATGGGAAGAAGACTGTGAGAGATAGTCGTAAAAAATTTTAGAAATTTGACAAAAATACTTATTTATTAAAAATTGCGTATTTTTTCTGTGCTGCATAAGAAATGTTATTAATCAATAAAATTTATTAAAATAATATTCTTATTGCTTAATAATTGTCATTAGCTCTATTTGTGTAATGTTTTGGAAAAAAAACTTAGGTAGCCGGTATTTAGACCCCATTTTAAAAACTCAAAACTTGAAGACTTTCGGAATTTTGCTTTTTATAAACAGAAAACGCCTTTTAAACTGATTTTTTTCTCTAAACATGTGTAAAACATGTCAAAGTAGCCTGCTGTCACCTTTTATTTTATTAATTTAGGAAATTCTATGATCTAGATTGAAAACAAAAGTGGTAGCCGGTATTTGGACCTTTTCCTCTATTTAACGTCATATGAGTTTGAAAAAACGCATTGAAACATGATAAAAATCCGATTATGGAAATATTGGCATATTTTAACATTTTGAGTTTTTCTGAATTTGTTTTCGCTATTTTTAAATCTATTTCATATACTGTATAACTTCAAAAATCAGGCGTCATCGGGATCGAGACTATGCCGGATTTTTGAAAATGCCAGATTTTTGAAGGAATGGCAAAAGTAGTAACTAGGAATATCAAAAGTACTACTATATTCTTAATAGTACCTGTAGCCATAATTTAATTCATTATTAAGCGATAATTATGTAAGAAAAAGAGAAAATTAAATATAAAACCTTACATTAATTGATATTTTCTGTGTTACAGAAAAAAAATCTAATAACAAGTGAAATTATTTGTTCTCGTGTAATTTCGGATACATCGATGTCAATTTTGTTTGCTTAAATTTTTTTAGCCGTTCTTAACTTGTTTTTTTATACAAATGAAGAATCCCTATTTCAGAAATACAGTCTTGTTCTTTAACCACTTAACGCTCGAATTAAATTACGGTTGAAATTTTCAAATTGCTTATTGGCACCACTTTTATGAAAAAGAAATATTCACCTTATTTAATGGCAGGAAAAACGACATTAAAGTATAGCCAGTGTCACTATTTTATAAAACTTTTGGGAATCAAACAATTTGCGTAAAAGACACAGCCCGAGAATATGACGGAAGCGAGAATTAAGGGGTTAAAGCAGATATTAATTCTCCAGTCAAATTTATGCATTTTTCTATTGACACCTTTTCTTCTGCCTGCTGTTCATCCTCGTCTTGGGAACTACTTCTAGCGTTATCAGCGATTCTATTTAGCACAGCGTCAGAAGAGAGACGGAACGGTGCAGCTCCATGAAAATTTATTCACAAAAAACAATTGCCTCTGACAAATGAAAAAAAAAATGACAAATTCATTTTTTTTTTTTTTTTTTTTTTTTTTTTTTGCATTTTAATTTTCGATCTTGAAGTTTTTAATTCATAAACAATTGCTATTTTCCTTCTATCATAACTTGAAAATGTAAAAGAAAAAGGGAAGGGAAAATATGTTTTTTCTGCCGGATTTCTGAATGCCGGATTTTTGAAGTTATACTGTATATACTTGTGTTTTGTTGGTTAGTTGTTGGTTAGTCGGTTGAAAAAATTGGTCGAAAAAATAAAGTGGTAAAAAAAAAGAGTACAGGCAAAACTTAAATTGCTAAATCTAAAGAACTATAATATATTTGATATAATAGATCCAATTTTCACAAAAGGAAATTTTTTCAAAGGGAACTTAAACATCTGTTTCCCTCTAAAATTTTCAGTAATTACGTAATTTTATATATATGCAGGGCTCGCAGCGTTCCTAAAATTTTCGCAATTTACTACCACTAAATTAAAACGATAATCTTTGTTGTATTCTATTACAAATTCTATTACAAATGTTAAAGGAATCTACCACGAAGAATTCTTATTTAAAATACTGGTAGCAAATTGCGAAAATTTTAGGAACAGTGCGAGCCCTGTATATGTTCTTTTATTTACATTTTTACAGGAAGTAATTTTAAAAAACGATAAGGACTAAGTGCAATTTAACTAGAATAAAACTAGTAATTTAAAAATCATCATTATTTTCAATTAGTTTTATGATTCTGAGAAGTCTAACGACGAAGACTTAAGAGGTTATTTCAAGTGATATCATCTTGACTTATTTGCAATATAGCAACACTTCTTTCAAACATTTTAATTCAGAACTAATCGAAGGGTCAGGGGGAAAATGAAGATAGCCCAATTTTGTAAAGAATTGAGGTGACAGTACCATCTGATAGCGCATACTATCGTAAGGCAAACTTGGATGTAGGAAAAAATTAATATAAGTGTAACACATATTAATTATTATCAATTATTTTATTTTTTTATAATATAAGTTTTATTTATTACATAAAAATAATATAATATATCAGTAGTGGAAAATTGGCGCAGAGGCGGAGCCTATCGACACCACTAAATTTTAGTAGTATTTTGCGGCTTATCTAATGACATAATTTCCGAGATTTTATTAAGGTGAATAATACAATAAACAATTAGCGGTGTCAATAGGCTCCTCCTCTGCGCCAATTTTACACCACTGAATATATGGATAAAATCCTTTGAAAAACACAGTTAAAGATAGCTATAAAGGAGAAAAAACATTCAAAGGATAAGCAAATAAAATCCTTTGATAAACACACAGTTAAAGATAGCTATAAAGGAAGAAAATATTGAAGGTACAAGCTAATAACGAAAATAATTCTGATTAACAAGTTTTTGACCATCATCGTTTTTTCGGAAAAAAATCACACAAGTGAAAAAAATATTAATTCTTAAAAAATGATTTAATTTTTTTTCTATAATATAAATTCTATATAGTACAGAAGAAAAATAGGTACTTTTCGGTTAGCCGGGCGCCAGTGTTATATTTCCATTCATATATACATATATATGCATATATTACATACATACATATGTATGTATATATTTATGTGTGTGTGTGTACATATATATATTTACATATATGTGCATATATATGTATATATGAATGTAAATATAACACTAGCGCCCGGCTAACCGAAAAGTACCGAAAAATATAATTCTATATAGGAAGAAGTACTTTGGAAATGACAGTTAAAAATAGGGTACAGATGTCATATTCGCCCCATATTGGCGCGATTTTTTTCTGTCGCCAAAATCATACAGGCAACGTGTACTTAACTTGCGCCAAAGGGCTTGATGTGGTAACCCGGATTATGTTGTTTATGCTGTTGATGTTTTCGCCAAATTGGCAACCGAAAAAAATCGCGCCAATATGGGGCGAATATGACATCTGTTCCAAAAATAGTTATAAACTAAGAAAAACGTTGAAGGTTCAAGCAAAAAGATAAACAATTCAGAATACCCATGTGACTACCATCCTAGCAGCAGTATATTTAGTTGCACTTGCATCACTTATTATATCCCACAAACTTTCGACGAATTTTGGCTCTAATTGCGAAACTAAATAATTGAACTTTGTTTCCTCGGCAGTGATTCCACAAATAGAAAATTGCGCTTCCACTTGATAAAACCAGATTTCAGGTTTTTCTGCCCAAAATGGAGGTATTTTAACACTTACTTTCGCTGTTTCATCTTTAGACGTTGATTGTTCTATGATGTCCGGCATTGTATCGCGTACAAGGTCACCAATTGTAGGGCTAGCTGTTTCTCAGAAGGTTTATTGCGTGAGTTCTTTTTATGCTAATATTCAAATCTATTAATTTAAATAATATCTAACACTTTTAAAATACTACTACATTTTACTAATTTAAATAATATTTAATAACATTTACTAATTTAATATCAGAAAGCTTTTATTGACATTTTGCGTCGAACACTAAATAAAAATATCTTTTTACAACTCTTTTCTGTTGCCAGATGCATGACACTATATTTGTTGCTGATAATATTTCGATATTTACATCTACAGGCTTATAAAACAAAGTACTCGAGTTATCAATTTTTTTTTTTAAATTATTGAGCAGTTTTTTAGATGTGTGGCAACAGGAAAGAAACTATTGAATTTGAAATTTTAGAAAGAGATATTTCTATAATGTTAAATTATAAAAGGTGGTAGAAAAAAGGGGATAAATATTGGTCTGATGATTTTTTAAAGTAGACAGTGATCTTTTCCGCGTTCTAAAACGTATGTACAGCAAATTTCGTGCAAATCACTGTCAATATTTCACTGTCAATCTTCAACTGTATTCGACCATTGCAAATATTTAAAAACTCGTTACCCACTAAAATAGCTAACTTCATAGCTAAAATATAAACGTGTTCATATTTCATGCTATTATAAACATGTTTTCATTCAATGATAAAAATTCGTGGTTTCATTTCCTTTACAATGTTTACATTTCTGGACGATCTCATTTAAAACACGATGCATTACATCCTCTTCTTCGTGATGTAACAAATTGATCATTCCCCCAAATAAGACAAACGCAAGTCACGAACACGAGAAGAAAATCTATATATCGAATAAATATTCTAACACAAATCGCCTCGTTATAACAGCAAAACGGTGATTTTAGACCAAGATAAACAACATTTCCACGAGTAGTCTGATAAAAGATCGGCAGGCTGCTCAAGAGATTGGTGTGGTTGGTCTGCGTGGATGCAAACTACACTATAGCCAGTAGTCAATAATACTTACACAGGTATGAACAGAGATTCGGGGTTTTAAGCAGTATTTTATGGATTGATAGGATCGGATAATTGGTTTTGAATTTTAAGATCATAGCCTAGTTTACATTCGCCCATTGGAAAGCGTGAAAAGCACAGGTGTGATAATAAGCCTTCGGGATATTACATATAAGTTTAATATTGATCCAATATCGAAGATAATCCTTACCTATTCTGCAGACAGATAAAATTACCTGATAGTTATCACAGATTATTGGGTTTCGGTAGGTTTGAGTATTAGAGAAATTTTCTAAATTTGCTTGATGCATGGAAGATTAAGGATGAGTTGTGGTTAAAATTTTAAGAAAACGGTATCTTTTAACAACGATCTTTGTCTTTAAATAAATAAATAAATAAATATGTCTTGAAATAAAAAGATAGTCTTTAAATAAGTAAATAAATATGTCTTGAAATAAAAAGATATGTCTTTAAATAAATAAATAAATACTCGTATGTCTTGAAATAAAAAGATATGTCTTTAAATAAATAAATAAACATGTCTTTAAATAAATAAATACGCCTTTAAATAAATAAGTAAATAAATATATCTTTAAATAAATAAATAAATAAAAATCACGAAGAATAGCTTGAAGAAATTCCACTTGTTGTTCTTAATAACTGTATGTATCCTATGTATGTCCTTAATTCAGAATAAGGACATATATAGGACACTCAATTATTAAGAACAACATGTGGAATTTATTCAAGCTATTCTTCATGATTTTTATTTATTTATTTATTTAAAGATATATTTATTTATTTAAAGACATATTTATTTATTTAAAGACAGATCTATTTATTTATTTATTTAAAGATATATTTATTTATTTAAAGGCATATTTATTTATTTAAAGACAGATTTATTTATTTATTTATTTAAAAACAAAGAACGTTGTTAAAAGATACTGTGTTCTTAAAAATTTAACCACAACTCATTCTTAATATTCCATGCATCAAGCAAATTTATTTGATGATGAATGATACATAATTCAAAATTATCGAAAATACAGATTCAGCAATTAGGAATTTAATTCATCTCTGAAAACATAAAGGGTATCAAGGAACAGGAATATTTTATGAACTCGGAGATTGTCATCAGACAAGGCAGTATCTGTATATATACTTCTCTTACGTGGCACGAAAATCAGGCTGAATTTTTAGCTTGCTATTTGGCAACAACCACAACATCGACGATTCTCAGTGGTTAATTTACGGTCACCTGACCCGAGCCATTCAGCAAATCGAAATTCAGAGAGAATCTCTTTTTTTAAACAGATGCCTTCTTCTCCTACCGGCAATTAAATGGCGGCGTGAGTCAGCCCGAATCGTCTTTTAGACACAGCAGAAAACGTTATGTTTACATTTCGTTAACGTCTTGTTTTTTAAAGAGTTTTAAATGAATTTAAGCCGGGCTGTGCATTGTTATATGAGAATGCATTTTTATTTGCATTTTCAACGAAGTTTTCCATTACTTTTTAAACATACATTAAAAATTTTTTGTAAATTTCATATGTTAAAAGGATGCATACTCATTCTAACTAGAGTTGATGCAAATAGCGGCGAGCGAGCTGTGATCGTATAGCGCTCCCAATAGGAATTGCGTTGCAATTCACGGGGGTTGGCGAGCGTTAGTGAGCAGAGGGCTGAGTCCCCCAGTTTTAAATAATAATTGAAAATGCTTATTTAATAGATATGTGCTGTTAAAATATCCTATAACACTATCATGAATTTAAATAATTTATCCCCCCCCATCGCCCCCCCCCCAAAAAAAACCGCTCTGGATTATATGGCTTCTTATCTAAAAACAATTAATATATTTGAAAATGATGAGTCAAATTTTTGTTCCTGCACACGTCAAATAGTTTTCAAATGGATATTTTTATATAGTCGAAGAACAAAAATTATTTTTCTTTGCAGAAATTTTATTAGAAGCAACTGAAATAATACTAATTTTGAATTTAAAAAAGCACATTTATATATATTATTACTACTATTTTTCATTTTTACTTCAAAACTCTAAAATAGTAAATCAAGAACCCCATAATAAAATTCCAGTTTGTGGGCGTCGATCCTGTAACAATATAATTGAAAATCGACTGACATATAACTGACTTATTTTCTTTTTCAGAAATTTTTATAAAAGTACTGAAAGAATACTAATTTTGAATTTATAAAATCGCGTTTCACATATTAATGCTATTATTTTTCATTTTTACCGGACATTTCCAAAATAGTAAGTCATGAGCCCCTTAATATAATTCCAATTTTTGGATGTTGGTTCTATGACATATTTGAAGATCGCCCAAGATACGAATAAAATAATAGTTAAATTTAAAAACGCATACTACAACTGAAAATGCTTTTCCAACAATCATTGTTCATCGGTTTCAATAGTTCAATTATTATTCATTTTCTTCTGTAGCCAAATTCCTTTGTGTGTCCCTGTAAATGAAAGATAAGTTCTATGCACGCTGTATTCTATAATCAGAACCTTGTATTACACCTCAGTGATAAATATCAATTTCAATATGTTTAAAATAGTGTAATATCATTAAAATACACCGCAAACTATTTTTCTAAATAGACCGCAATGTAAAGGAATTCTTTTGAGTGTCCCTGGTAGATGAACCATAAATGCTACACAATATACAGGGTGTTTATAAAGTCCCGGACCCATTTTGATGCTTAATAACTCATAAAATAATGAAGATAGATTAAAATTAATAACATAAATGGTTAGATAGACTCAAAAAGTTTCATGGCTCTTGTCAATGAACTTCCACGTGTGCCCCCTTCGTCGCACGGAGAATATCAAGTCGATAGTCAATTTCACGCCAGGTAGCGGCAAGCATGTCGGCATCCACAGAGGCTATTGCGGTTGTAATTCTGGCTTTTAAGTCATCAATGTTCGACACTCTCTTCCTGTAAACATTGTCCTAGACAAATCCCCAAAGGAAAAAGTTATTAAATTCTCAATGTTTACAGGAGGAGAGTGTCGAACATTGATGACTTGCAAGCCAGAATTACAACCGCAATAGCCTCTGTGGATGCCGACATGCTTGCCGCTACCTGGCGTGAAATTGACTATCGACTTGATATTCTCCGTATGACGAAGGGGGCACACGTGGAAGTTCATTGACAAGGGTCATGAGATTTTTGAGTCTATCTAACCATTTATGTTATTAATTTTAATCTATCTTCATTATTTTATGAGTTATTAAACATCAAAATGAGTTCGGGACTTTATAAACACCCTGTATTTTCAATACTGAACATGCCATAGTAAACCCAAATAACATATGTCAATTTCATGAACTATATTTACGATATATATGAACTATATATATGAGCTACATTATTTATGAAATAATGCATTAGGAATTTCATTATAGCTTAATTTTAAAGTTTCTTTTTTCTTTTGTATATACTACTTATATATTCTCATGTTCAATGTATCCCATTTGAAGCAAATAAATATAATACCATTTTCATATGAAAAATGCAATGAAAATATAAATTTATGAACATGAAAATGTTAACTTAAAAAGTAATCTGTAAGATAATTAAATATTACTTGTCACAAAATTTTTAAAATCTACCAGCAAATTTATAACAATAACAGTTATTATAAATGGCTTTAAAAAATAGATGGAAATTTTTAAGACAAACTATCCAAAACAATATATTTATCCAATATGTATATTAACGCATTAATCTCAAAATACTTTCCAATAAGTATTTTAGTAATCTTTGTAGTAAACACGAGCAGAAAAATGATACTTGAAATTAAAATAAATCAATACGAAAAATGTATCATTCACAAAGCAATATTATACACTTATGGCTGTTAAACATGAGAGGGCGGAAAAAGGCAATTTACTTGTGAAATTGTACATTTCCCTCTTTATTCCAACGGTTTTTACAACCATATGCAGAACAACTGCTCACCATGATATATCATTAGTTATCAAAACCATAAATTTGAAAGAAATTTGAAAAAATTTCAAACACCAGCGTAATAGGCAATGGGAGAAAGAGCGTTTTCTGCCTAGTAATGCGAACCAAAACCAAGCTAAAACTGCCGTCACTGTATTCTTCCGCACTGACCGCGGGAAATAATGTTGGGGAATAGGAAGACAGACCTCCTGTTATATGTCGAGCTCAGTGATATATTGATAGTTATTTCTCAATGAAAATCGTAGCGAAATGCTCTAATATCTCGCTTATTAGAATAATGCATCTTGACAAAATGGTTATTCCAATAAGTGGCTTCATTCTGTCAAGTAGATGGTTGTCTTATTGAATTTATTCTTTATCAAGATTTTTGAAATATAAGTTTGGGATGATTACGGTTGTAATTTGAGAATCGACACCGTCTGTAAATATCATGAAAACACATTTTTCGACAGATTGACTGTCTAATGCTCTGATTTTCGGAACACTTAAGGTACGAGAGTTTTAAAAACAATATACCGAAGCACTTAAAGTACTTTTCGTTTAATTATCGATTGTTATTTTTCAACAAAAAGCGCAGCGAAATACTCTAATATAGCGCTTATTAGAGTAATTTATCTCGGTAAAATGATTATTCCAATAAGTGGCTTCAATTTTGGCCAAGTATCAGGTTGTCTTATTGAATTTTTTTCTTTGTCAACATTTTTTAAATGTGATTTTAGGATGATCATGGATGTGATTTGAGAATCGACATTGCCTGTAAATATCATGAAAACACATTTGTCGACACATTGACTGTCTAATACTCTCATTTTCGGAACAACTTAAGGTACGAGAGCTTTAAAAACAATATACCGAAGCACTTAAAGTACCTTTCGTTTAAATATTGATACTTATTATTCAATAAAAAGCGTAGCGAAATATTCTAATTATCTCTTATTGGAATGATGGATCTTGGCAAAATGGTTATTGTTATTCCAATAAGTGGCTTCACTTTTGGCCAAGTATAAGGTTGTCTTATTGGATTTTTTTCTTTATCAACACTTTTAAAATGTAATTTTGGGATTATGGATGCGATTTGAGAATCGGCATTGTCTGTAAATATCATGAAAACACATTTGTCAACACATTGACTATCTAATGCTCTGATTTTCGTAACACTTAAGGTACGAGAGTTTTAAAAACAATATACCGAAGCACTTAAAGTACTTTTCGTTTAAATATCGATACTTATTATTCAACAAAAAGCGTAGCGAAATACTTTAATATCTCGCTTATTAGAGTAATTGATCTTGGCAAAATGGTTATTCTAATAAGTGGCTTCACTTTTGGCCAAGTATCAGGTTGTCTTATAGGATTTTTTTCTTTGTCAACATTTTTAAAATGTGATTTTAGGATGATTATGGATGGGATTTAAGAATCAACATTGTCTGTAAAAATCATGAAAACACCTTTGTCGACACATTGACTATCTAATGCTCTGATTTTCGGAACAACTTAAGATACGAGAGTTTTAAAAACAATATACCGATGTACTTAAAGTACTTTTCGTTTAAATATCGATACTTATTATTCAATAAAAAGCGTAGCGAAATACTCTAATATCTCTCTTATTAGAATAATGGATCTTGGCAAAATGGTTATTCCAATAAGTGGCTTGACTTTTTATGTAAATACATAATCGCTAATTATATTTATCCCTCAAACAACAGTAAAGATCATAATTTTACGAAATAAATAAACAAAAGCCTGAAAATTATATATTAATAACAGAACCTCTCCCACCTGTAACCCATTCTGGACAAACAACCGTCTCTTTGTACAAACGCCACGAAAATTATTTATAAACTGACGACCGATTTAACAATATCGGACACACATCGGTCAGTACAAAAGGACAATGCGTTATTACAATAAAGTCCAAGCCCTTTATAATAAGCTGGGCGTAACTCTCCGAAGAATCTATCACATTAATTGCAATAAACTGTGGGTGTCTTTAGAGGCACAACCACAAGTTGTTCGGTAGCCCACGTTGCCAATTATCTGCAGATTGCAGCGTCCTAAAGTGACTATAATTAAGTAAATTTGTAAGAAGCATCGCGTTGCTGGTTTGTGCCGTAATCCGATTTATAATAGCCGAATTAAAAGGGACTTAAAATTCAATAAGGAAGCAGTATTAAGGTGTCCGCTCCCGCACCTTTCTTGGATAGAAAACAGGTGACTGTTACTGGCAACGTTGAAGGGAGCGGTGTAGAAATGGCAGAACTGTAAAAAAGAAACAATATCTATGATAAAACTGACATAATAGAAGCAGTATATTTGTAAATTCAGACTCAAAACACTTAAAAAAAATAAAGTGGATAGATTTGTGAAATACAGTAAGCTATCAGTTAGATATGTCACGGTTTAATAGAACTAATTGCTTTATGAGTGAAATCATTGAGAATAAAACAAAATCGCAATAATATTTAAGAGAAGGAAAGTTTTTTCAACTTGACAAATAATATTCATAGTCGGAGCAGCACAGTTGAGGTTTATTCCAACTGAGTGAAAAATGTCCAGACCAGAATACGAACCTGGATACCTTAACGTGCCGCATGCTTTACCATTTAAGCTATCCGGACGGTACCTGAATGACATAATTCACACATACCAAAGAGTGAACCTCTTACCAAAGAGCGAATTATGTCAGCCAGGTATCGTCCGGATAGCTCAAATGGTAGAGCATTGGCACGGCACGCCAAGGTATCCAGGTTCGTGTTCTGGTCTGAATATTTTTCACTCAGTTGGAATAAACCTCAACTGTGCTACTCCGACTATGAATACAAAATCGTAATGTTTTTTTTTTTTAGGTTTTTGTTAAGGTTCTCTTTCTGTTAAATCAGAAGAACTTACATTGGGTAGCAACATTATTAAATTCGAATTAACAACACTTTTCGCAGCTGGTGTTTTCAATACAGAAACAATTTAGCTCTTTTAAAAGAACGTTCAGATGATTCATTTAAAAAGAAGTTAACTGTAATAAAAATTTAAACACGTAAGATTCATTAATTATGTTTGAACTTATTTACTCTTTCACAAATTCAAAATTACAATAAAGTAACTGGATCTCTTCCTAAGTAAACGACTAGGAACATATGCGTTTAGTCAACCAATCAGCCAATTAATCAAGTTGGATGTATATGACAATGATATGATTAATTTATAGTAAATACTTAATGGAGGTTTTTTTAGCTTCATAAACATAAAAAAAATGTAAAAAAATACATTAAATTAATGCAGTGACTGTTATAATTTGGTTTGATATGTTTCAGACATTTGCGTTGTTGAAGTTTGATGGATTTGGATTCTCCATCGAAAATAGGGAGACGCGTATTTCAAGCTTCTTTTTTTAATTAAATCCAACCATTTGACCTCTAAAACGCCTCCCTTAATCGTTATTATTTGATGTTCTATTGTATATCTGCCCCTTGCGAAGCGCCTTTCTCTGCACGAGCAGCGGATGTACAACTCAACTAAGCGCAACTCTTATTTTCTCTTGAAATTTAGCATAAATATATTACTACGAGTTATTTATTACATGTTAATGTTATCTGATACCAGTAAATGCCAGTAGCTCTTACATAATTTTACATGAGTGACTTGATTAATTTCATTCCCGTTTGAAATGTAAGAGTTATTGGCAGGTCGTGTGCCTTGATATACAGATAGTTAATAGTTACATATTGTAATGTAGTAGAAATAAGAAAATAAATATTTGCATTTTAGGTGTGGCGATTTCGAAGTACTTACAGTAAACAGCATAAATTGAGACAAATGATAATTGAAGTAAAGGCGAAAATGAAAGATTTTATTTGTGTGCAATTTTAAATATTTTCCTCTTACAATATATTGATTTATTTGAGATTTTTTTTAAAAAAAATGTTACTTCTTTTTTTAGTGTTTTACAAAATTAGCATTTCTCCTCATAAAAATATCTATTTTGATGCAATTAAAAACATGATATTATTTGGCCTGGTCATTATTTTATCTGTTACCTACTTTGGCTTAGTTTAAAATATTTCCCCCATATTAAAACATTTACAGTCAAATTTAATTATTTTTAAATATATATTATTCTACAGATGTAGTCGAGAAAGCAACATTAAAATAAAGTGACTTCAGAACGTTTCTATGAAAAATTGCACATTTTTTTTGGAGAAAATAAAATTTCCATTTTGACATTAAAATTATTTACACATTTAATGTTGTTTCTGTAGTTAATACTAATGTCAAATTAGTAATTACCAGAATAACAAAATACATCAAAAAATCATAATTTAAATTCTATAAAATATTTCTGGTACAAGTTTAAAAAACTTGTGAGAAAAATTTCAATGAAATGAAAGTTCTAAATTAAAATTTTGTATCCATCATTTAAGTTTGTAAAAATTATTCCGTATATCAGTTTTATATTTATTAAATAATAAATGTTCGAAGTCTGGCATTGGCATTTCTAATTAGAAAATTCCTATATTTAAATCATAGATTTTACAAACACCTCGTTTATACGCAAAAATTGTAATAATTTTCTGTAAATACAGAAAAAATATATAAAATTTTTTAGTAAAATTGTATACATCCTGCATTACTTGTATGTAAATTATACCTCTAAATCAATTTTAATTTATGTATGTTTCTTTATGTACCCATATTTCATCGGTCTTTTATTAACGTCACATTGAGATGGGGTATACAAACAGATTTGCAGATATTTTTAATATAGAAATTTTAATATGACGCTTTAACAGCTTAGTTTAATTTGATATTAATAGGCGTTTAAATTTATACAAATGAAGTTACCGTATATACTCGTGTATAAGACGACTCATGTATAGGTCGACACCCCCAATTCAGACGCAAAATTTTGAAAAAGATTGAATTTTCGTCTATAAGTCGAACCACATTTCTGGTAGTATGTTGAAAAAAACATTTGCAACCGATGATAAAAAAAATTAATAAATTCTCATAAAATTAAGTCTAAACTAGAGAACAGAAATTCTGCTTTTTCAGAATTTAGTGTCGCCCCCGGCATTTCCATTACTTCATTTTCTTCTGATGGACTGATGGCTTCTATTATTATGAAACAGCCATTATAAATGAAGTGTTAGGTGAAGATAAAAGAACAGCCGTAAAAAATTAGAACTCTGATTTTCTGGTCAGAATTGGGGGGGGGGGGGGGCATAATTCTTTTTTACGGCTGCTCTTTCATCTTCACCTAACCCTTCATTTATAATAGCTGTTTCATAATAATAGAAGCCAGCAGTCCATCAGAAGAAAATAACTCGGTTAAGTGGGACATTTCTTCATACCCCATTTTCTACTCCAAAATTTTGTCTAAAATTCTTCGGCATTTACACGACTCTAAACGAAAGTGCTTATTTTAGAGTTTTGGCTTAAACTAAAAATAGATTTTCATTTTTGAAGAATTAGTTTTATAAGAAACTACACTGTAAAAAAAAAAAAGAAAAGAAAAGAAAAGAAAAAAAAATAGGACCAGATTTCCTGTAGGAATCGGAAAAATAGTTGCCCTTATCGTACCGGAAAAATTTCCGACCACAGCTCGGAATAAAATCAGTAAAATCGGAATAAAATTCGTAAACTTGGAATAAAATCCGTAAAGTACCGTTTTAATGAATGTTTCCTTTTTTATACGGATTTTATTCCGAGATAGGTCGGAAAATTTTCCGGTACGATAAGGGCAACTATTTTTCCGATTCCTACAGGAATACTGTTCGGATTTTTTTACAGTGTAGCTGAGCCACCCAGCGTTGCCCAGACCCATGAATGACGCTTAAATGAACTTCAAGTTTGTATCATTTTATATCTTTGTCTGAATTTATATTTTTAAATGAAAAAATCGCGAAAAATATCGAATTGAAAATATGCTATTTGGTATTTTATTTTCTGAGTAATTTGATTTTTGGAGTCTATGGGTATACTGAAAGGGAGGCGAAACCGCGACGAAACACTCCGGTTTTTACTGGTTTCGTCGACATTTTCACACATTTTATTTTGTAAAAAAACATACTTTTACCCGACCGAACGTTTAAAAATTTTTGTAGGTGATGTAAATCTGGTCTATTGAGATGCTCTAAAAAGATTGTGTTAAAATACGGACGTTTAGTTACTTTTACAGTAGAAAAAATAGTTACGATGTTTAATTAATAACTGAACTAATTTTGAATAGCACTTTTGAATAATCCGATTATTTTTACTACGCATTTGTAATTACTTATTCTATTTTTATAAACTAATCCCTTATAATAAATAAAAGAAACGTTCTATTAACTTACTGAATCGACTGATGGAATTTCCCTTAATATCAATGATGAAACAGTATTTGGGATTATGATAAACACATAAATTTATACAAACTGATACAATTGCTTAAAAAATAATTTTAGTTTTGCTTTAAATTAAATATGAAGTCTTTCTTAAAAATTCATTTTATACGAAAGTTTATTCGAGTAATATATGAAAGAAGTATAGTATAAAGTAGTTAGTTAGTCTTAGTATAATTATGGGAATTTTTAACTTCAGTTCTAAAAATTATTCCTTAATTATATCTCAGATTATCTAACATGAAATTTAGTATAATAATAATAATAATAATGATAATAATAATAATAATAAACACTCCATTAACATATTGCTGCGTTACTTGCATTTTCCTTAATATCAGTTTACTTATTTTTATTTATTATTATTATTTTTAATTATAATTTATGACGAAAGTTTTAAAACAAAAATTTAAAAAACTTAGTCAAAAATCATAATGATTTTAGAGGTTTGCCTCGATAAATCTTTATTGATTGAAAAATCGATTGTATAAGAAAATGTCACTGTCTAATAAACGAAAAACAGGACAATTATAAACTTAGCATTTAAATCAACATTTATCATTCATTTTACTCATTTATCCTCATATTTTATTCGCATTTTAATAAAAAAAAATTCTTTTTATAAATCAGCCGTTAATTATTTTACACATTATATATAATGAAATTTACTACTATACATTTACATCTATACCTTTTTTTTTTTTTTTTTTTTTTTTTTATCAGGCACTAATTGTGCCAAAAAAATGGGGTATCATGCATATTTGTGCTATACCCATTAAACAGTCATAATATAGTTATTTAAAAACATTTTAATTCAACTTTAAAAATACATTCGTTATTGCTTTATAGAAAAAACATGCCATTTCACATTTTGTTTGTAAAAACAGTACTTTTGTTTTCAGCAAAACTTCAATATATTTCCAAAAACGCAACTCATATATGCATCTGTGCTAGAAAATTCTTATGATTATTTTTTGGAATATCTTCAAAATTCATTTAAAAGAATTATCTGTATCCTTTAAAACCAGTAAAAATTCAAAAAAAATAAAAAATAAATAAATAAATTTAAAAAAAAATCCTATTCACCTTGGTCGTTAGCACATCAAGTAGCATTCTGCTTACCATTCTTGGAATAACGTTTTCACCTCTTCGCCGAGGCATCTTCAGTTCCCAATGAAATTAATTTTATCTTTTTGGCAGAGATTTTAAGCCTTTTCTTTTATTTCTCCTTTTTCCCCCTACTCGTACATCTAAGATCTAGTAATGCCTGATAAAAAGCGGCATAAATATGAAATGTATAATGTAATACAGACATTAACTAAACAACTGTTGTTTATTATAATTTGAAATTTACTATAATAAAATATAAGAGACACTTTATTATCGTTATTGTATACCTGTATTGTTCAGTCATGCTGATGGGTAAAGATATCACAAAATTGAAAAATTTCCAACTGTGTGAAAAAGCGTCCAGTCCAAGAATCGAACCTAGAAACTTTGGCTTAAATTGAGCAACCAACTCACAAGCCATTCATTTGTCTTAATGAATTATGTCGGCCGATTGTCATTCCAGGTAACTCAATGAGAAAAGCATTGGCAAATTAAGCCAAATGTTCAGGGTTCGATTTACGGCTTGGGCGGCTTTTTCATATGATTTTTTGACCAATCATTATGACTCTGTTAACATAACAAATCATGAAGGATTAATATAGCTTTAAGAATCCTCATCTTCGAGAGAAAGTAGATATCGATATCTGATCAGACCTCATGAAATTCTTCCAATGTTATTGAATATTACTATTTAGCTTAAATGCAGAGAAAAAAGGACTCATTTAATTTTTAAATTAAACACTGAAAGGACACTTAATTTGTACTTTCAACAATATGGTATTTCAGTATCTATTATGCATTTATATCCATAAATATAAAAATTTTGCACAGTGTTTTGAAATATTAAAGCAATTGGAGAGAAAACTGAATAGATTTTAAAACATTTTAAATTGCTGTATTTAATTTAAAATTAATGAATGTTTCGAATTAGCTTGATTATATATAATCGATGGCAAAAATTTACATTTATACAAATTGAAATAATTTCTTATAAAATAAATTAAATTTAGAGTCTCATTGTTTAATACATCGCAATACATATTTTTATATATACGAAAGTTCTGTTGTATAACAAACACAGAGCAGTACTAATAAAAACTGTATTTGAAACCACCCTCCAATTTCTATACAAATAAATCCTTAATTATTTTTCACATTATTGGAGATGAAACTTATAATTAAACAAAAGCAACAGCGTATTAACTTACTCTATCCACTGTTTGAATTTCCCATAACGTTGAACAATTTATTTGTATCAGAAAATTGCTGCATTTAATTTATACTCCTCCCTTAATTCCTTAAAGTGCGGGACAGGTTTCAAGACGGCTGGCTTCTTAATATTCATTGAAAATAGAGGAGAGGGGAAGAAGGGTAGCTTAATTACAAGAAGGGGGGGAGGGGTGTTCAAGCAATAAGGAAGCAAATAGATGAGGTCTTGAGGTTAAATACAGCGTACGAGATCTTCGGACCGCTTCTGACTTATGAAAGCTTATGATCCTTCAATATAAGACCAAAAACAAAATTAATTTAATTTTCTTTGTACATTAAAGTCTTTCCACGGGCGAATTTTTCAATAAACTGCCAGCCTATTATTTTAAACCTGGAGAATAGAGTTATTATTAAGAATGGTTTTAATCCGGCACAAATTGGTATTCAGATTTCTTTTAATGCGGATGTTGTTTATAAAGGGGTGGAGGATCTTGCTTTTAAGGTAATTGCAGAACACACGTCTTGGATAAGATTTGAAAAGAACTATTTAAAAAAAAATGAGGATGTTATTGTTTGTGTAGCTTGATCTAGTGCCGAAAATTATGATAATCCTCTCACAAGATGGCTGCACTGGTAATCTACATATGTAAAGTAAATGGTGTTTCTGAGAGAAATCAGAACGTGAACGAATGTAATACAATTTTTGTAAATAATCTGATATTATTTTTCTTTGTTCAAAATGAAATCACTTTCCTAGAGGAGTTTACTTATTTTCATATTGATTTCTAATATCTTTAAAGGAAATTATTTTTCTTTGTAAATTTAATAAGAAGACTTCAATACGAAAGTATTGCCGTCTACGGCGTAATTTTTCTTTTATTCATGAAAGATCAGTAGTCAGGAATTAGATCAGATTGTTAAAAATAAATCTTTTGTATCAATGCAGATAAGAATACAAATGACTAAATATTAAAAACTAAACAATGAATTTCCATTAAAAAACAGTGGGCCAATTTTTACTTAAAAAATAAAAAAAAATTCCCAACAGTTATTTTCGATCACGATGTCTAGAAAACTTAATACTTTTAAATTCAGTTTCAGATATTACAGTTACACAGTTGATGGCATGACGTATTTGAACTTTTTTTTTTTTTTTAATCCCAACAGTCATTTTTGATCACGTTGTGTAGAAAACTTAATACTTTTAAATTCAGTTTTAAATATTACAGTTACATAATTGATGGCATGACGTATTTCAACTTTTTAGCTCCCGGTATGGTATGCTATTTCTTTCTCTCAGCTTATTTTGTGTATTCCAAAAAATAACGTTACCTTACAGAAGCCAGCCGTAAAACAAAGCAGTATGATTAAATACTCCATAGCAATTTTTTAAACTTCTAAGCATCGCACATTTTCGATTTTTATACCGTCGTATCGGGAAAAAAAGTTTTTTAAATGCATTTTGTTTGAAAACTGTATCTCCGTTTATTTTTGAAATATTAATTTTTTTTGTAGTTTTTAGAGCCATTTGCTTAATATTGGCAACGGAAGAGCTCCATTTCTGTAGAAAGTTAAAGAAAAATAGCAATTATATCTTTTTGTTGCCATTTTCCCATAAAAACTAAAAAAATATTTAATTAAAATACGTGCTATTTTGAAAAAATATAAATGAACGATTTATGATAAAACATGGAGCTATTAGAAAACAAATTTAATTTTTAAATATCTATATTAATAATACAAACAAATGAAGGCCTGTGAATCTTTAGATAGCCGATTTTTTGTCGAGTTTTTTGAATGTCGAAATCTCTTTTTTTTGTGTGTGTGTGTGTGTATTATTCAACGATAGTGACGTCCTAAGCGTACTTTACTGTAGATATTGTTTAACACTGGATCGCAAATGATGAATTCTTCAGCGGATGTGGATGACGTCACTTTATGCAAAATAAAACCGCGTGTTATAAGTCTTAAAAGGGAACTACAGTAGAGTCCCGATTATCGGAGTTTCCGCTTTCACCGAGTTATTTTCTTCTGATGGGCTGATGACTTCCATTATTATGAAACAGTCATTATAAATGAAGTGGTAGGTGAAGATGAAAGAGCAGCCGTAAAAAGTTAGAACTCTGATTTTCTGGTCAGAATGGGGGATAGGAAATGGCCATAAATTTTTATTTTCAAAAAAATTATGACCATTTTTTCCCCATTCTGACCAGAAAATCCGAGTTCTAATTTTTACGACTGCTCTTTCATCTTCACCTAACACTTCATTTATAATGACTGTTTCATAGTAATAGAAGCCTGAAAAAGCAGAATTCCTGTTCTCTAGTTTTTTCTTTTTCTATCCCTTCAGTAATTTTTGATCATGTTATTTAGAAAACTTAATACTTTAAAATTTAGTTTTAGATATCACAGTTACAGGGTTGATGACATGGCTTATTTCGACTTTCTGAGTTATTCAGTTAACTTTATTTTAGAGGTTGAGGGATGCGTAAAGTCGTGTTTTGAGAATAGGTATTTTCTGCATTAAAAATGTTTAATATATTCCTCCCCCCCCCCCTTGCATTTTATCGAGAGTATTGTTTTTTGTTGTTCTAATTCTCAAGATTTATATTTACAAGCTTATTTCCATCAGGCTTTTTATTATTATTTTTTAAATACGTCTTTGTTCATTGACATGCACCTTCTTTTTAGATATAGAATTTTTAATAAAAAATTATATTCCAAGTATTATATCAACCCTTTATGTACTGAATTATGAATTCATGAAAATTTTATCTTCTAAAGCATCATTCGTGAATTGTTTAAACTACACTAGAAGATTTACATAATCATTTAATAAATTTTAGAAGGATTGAAGAATTTTAAAAAGGTTAATTAAATTTGAATTTATAGGGATTTTGTTCAATATTTATAACCCCACTCAAATCTTTTATTTTAAACATTTTTCTTAGTATTTTTTTGTAGAATTAGGAAATATACAAATATAATGTTCTTAGAAATAGAAATATAGAAATATTTCTGAATTGAAACCCCCTTCCCCCCTCCCCCCCCCAGATGAATAACTGTGATATTTTGTTATCGAATATGTATATATAATCATTTATGTGAGATTTTTGTAATATTTTATATCCATTAAATAAAATAAATGATATAAGCTATAAGTAAATGTCTCATTTCATTTAATTACTTTTGATCAACTCTATAAAAGCATAAACATTAAATTTCATTTGTTTTTTTTAATGAAAAATAAGATGATAAAAATATTTAAAAAGTAAATTTTGAACATATTTTTATTAAAATATAGGGTAATTTGATATCGATTTTAGAACATCCACAAAGACTCATGATAACAAAATGGTAAAAATACTGTATAATTTTTCAAAGGAATTGCAATATAGTGTTACAAATTTTAGTTTTTGAGTTACTCTATATGAAAAGATATATTTGAATCAAGCGATCGAATTCCATCTCAATCAGAGTATTCATTTAAGTATTGCGCGGCAGCGCAATACTTATTTATTCCCAGTGTCACTTCTCAATGTTAATTTAACATAGAAAAGCCTATGGGGATCATAACTTTTTCATTTTTTCTTCCCACCTTTTTGTCCCTGATGCCACTCAGTTTTAATTCTTTGCTAATTCTAATAATATTATAAATTCAAAGTGTAAAAACATTTGCCAGACGTCAGGATCAAAACTGATCATAAAATGCCTTTGCATATAGGTGGATTATAATCTAGAGAGTAACATGGGCTAATTTTTATTTACATTATTCAAATATTTTTCTTAATAATTCCAAATTTCGCTTTTTTCATTGAGAATCAACGGACATTTTCTAATAAAATTTAACATTTTCCCTTCATTATTGTAAATAATTCAAAAGCCGTAATAATAATTTTCCTATTTTTAGTTGAATGATTTTCACGTGAAACATGAAACTGAAGAAACTGAAATAGTTTTTTAATTGTTTAAGATTGTAATTTTTTGACAAAACTACAACAACCTGCATTACTGCACTGGTGAAACATTTTGAATTATACAAAGGTAATATGCATCACAAATATTGTGATGCGATATCGCACAAATCAAAGCCTGATGATGATACCCTCCATTAATTTTGAAATGTGTTTGTCTGAATGCAGTAGTTATTAAAAAACTTGACATATTAAACAAAAACCTAATTTGCAGAACAAATTAAAAAAACAAAATTTATTTCCTAAATTGTTTAAGCCCGAGAAGGGCAGATATTAAGATACTTCATTCAATTCGTTCTACATTCAATGTTAAATTTTTGTAACAAATAAGCTAAACCAATTGAACATTAAAAAATAAAAATGAAATTCATACAATATAATGCTTTAAACACCTATATACTTAGATTCCGTTCAAATGAAATTGAAATAAATCTTAGACTTTTTCCATTTTTAAGTTGTAAATATTTGTACTGCAGATTTTGCATTATGTTTATGACGATTGTACATAATATGATAAGGTACATGCAAAATACAAAACTTTAAAAAAGTCTAAGATTTATTTCGATTTCATTTGAACGGAATCTAAGTATATAGGTGTTTAAAGCGTTATATTGTATGAATTTCATTTTTATTTTTTAATGTTCAATTGGTTTAGCATATTTGTTACAAAAATTTAACAATTGAATGTAGAACGAATTGAATGAAATATCTTAATATCTGCCCTTCTCGGGCTTAAACAATTTAGGAAATAAATTTTGTTTTTTTAATTTGTTCTGCAAATTAGGTTTTTGTTTAATTAATATTTTACTACAATTCAAGTGTATGTTACATGCTACAATGTATATACCCTGTATGTATATTTAAAAAAATTCTATTTTTCAATGAAAACTACTAAAAAGGGATAATAATGTGGCACTTTAATCAATAAGAAACTTTTCTCCAATTTTTCAGTAAGAAATATATTTGGCCGGCTAAAATCCACCAAATACTCCACTGTAAGACGGCCAGACAAATCGAAGTCTTTCAAATCACTTTTCAATTTTGTTGAAAAGTGTTAAAAAAAAGAAAAGAAATATTTACATTTTTACCAGTTACATTGAGAATAATTTTATATGTATACTATACAGTCTATACATATATATACTATACATATATATACATATGTATACTATACATATACACATACACTATACAGTCAAAAATTCCCGACTCTTTCTCGATTTTAGACATTTTATCGAATATCTAAAAAAATACTTGACGAATTCTTTTAGAACTTTGAGAACATAACGAACATGTTATACCTTATATTTTTTCACAAAGATTTGATCACAGAAGCAATTAGGGGACCCCCAACAAATTAATAAAAAAATTAATATCTGGGATCACCTTGCAAAATAAATTTTACGAAATATTCTGTGACTGCAGCACATGACTATGTGGAAATTTTACAACATTTCTGATCATTTTTGTAAGAATAACACGTATATTCATGAAGATATAGTGATTTCTTTAAAAAAAAAAAAAAAATCAAGACTTTTTCGCGTTTTTTCTTTATAACATGCAAGGCGCGTCGGAAATAATTTTAACTGAGCATGCGCGAACAATATCAAAGATTTTTTTTTTCTTCGCGATTTTCAAATAAACTCTATTAGAACAACTAAGATAAAACGACCAGTCGAATATCATAAAAATTCATAAAGATATTGGCGATACAGTGAGCTGAATTTCAATTCCCTTCGAAAGATAACGGATTTTCCACAACTTGTCATTTTTTTTTTCGTTGTTATTGCATTCGTAATTATACAAATACGGAGCACCTATATTCGTCGTCTGGTCTGTCCATCTGTCCGCCCGTAACAGCGCAAAAACTACCCAATTGAATGGTTTGAAATTTCATATATTTAATCCTTTATCTTCTGACGGTACTTATAAGTATCATTAACATAACTTGTTATAAAATTCATTTAATACATCGATTAGTTGTAATACAGCTTAGAATGAGTTATAGATACATTACTTTATCTTGTTCCAGAAGCATTATTAGTTAGACAAAACAAAAATATTTTTAAAAGGATGATTTCTTTTGCCTTTGCATCTTTTCTGCTTTCTTGGCGTGGGGGGAAGGGGGGGGGGGTAATTTTCAATTCGGAAATATTTCTATATTTCTATTGTAAGAACATTATATTTGTACATTTACTAATTCTACAAAATACTAAGAAAAATATTTAAAATAAAAGATTTGAGTGGGGTTATAAATATTGCACAAAATCCCTATAAAATTTAAATTTAATTCATCCTACTAAATCCTTCAATCTTTTTAAAATCCTTCTAAAATTTATAATATGATTATATAAGTCTCCTAATGTAGTTTAAACAAATCACGAAAAATGCTTTAGAAGATAAAATTTTCATGAATTCATAATTCAGTACATAAAGGGTTAATCGTTATAGAATTTTGTCGAGTTATTTCAATATTTTATGAAAATAGAATCAAAATTTAAAAAAATATTAATAAAATTCTATTCGGAAGTATTTTTAAAGCATTAAAAAAAATTAAAATTAAGAAAATCGAAAGACAATTTGTGGAAAATCGCTTTTCATCCAGCTACTTTTTAGAAAGTAATTGAAATTCGGCTCTTACTATCGCCTTTATGGATTTTCATTATATTCGACTGGTCTTTTTATGTGAGTTGCTTTATAGAGATGTCTACCAAACCACGAAAACAAAATATTTGGTATAGTTCGTGCATGCGAACTGACGCATGCATGAAAAATTATTTTTTACAATAATTTAAATATAGTTACATTATAATTGTACAACGTTTGCACTTTGTCAAGTTTTCTGAATGTGCGTTTATTTTGATTGAAAAACCTGCATGCTATAAGCAAACAATTATGCAAAAGTCGAATTTTTTTTAACCCTTTCGGGTCTGGTGTACTACTAACCCCTTGAGGAGCGGTGGGATATATTATATCCCGCCTTATTGAAACAATATTCGCACCAGAAACTTTTAACTAAATTTTATATTTTTAACTTTGGGGGCGAAGTGTTCAAAAATTGCTTTTCCTTATTTTAAAATAAAATTTTTCGATTAGTCCGGTGAGAGTTCAACATTACTGAGACATTATTGTTTGCCCCTCAAAGGGTTAATACGAAGTATAAACCCTTTTAATTTCTCGTAGTACATGTCTTTTCATCGTGTATATTATTTTGTCTTAACAATTACTTTTGTTACTATTTACCGGGTATCCTAAAAAGGACTGACTGATTTTAAAATTCCATAACTTGCAAACGGTAACAGATATTTAAAAAATTCTTGCAGGAGGGTTATGCATGAGGTCAAAATTTTATTTACAGTGATTTTAATTCGAATTACAAACAATAGATGGCGCTGCGATCAATAGATTCTAAATTCATAGGCTGGATTTTTGGTACTTCGGGACCCACTCAATACATTTTAATCTCCTTTTTCCGCATAGAAGAAGAGAAAGACCAAAAAATCGAGCCTGTATTTAGCGCCTATTGCTTACAGCGCCATCTATTGTTTGTAATTCGAACTAAAATCGAAAATCACTGTAAAAAAACTTTTGACCTTAAGCATAACCTTAAGACATACCATTTATTAGTTACAGAGCAACAGAACGTATGTTCTTTTATATAGAATGGGAAAATCAACAAAAGTCACTTGCTGCTTAACAGTCTGAACTAACTACTAAACATACCTTGCTATCAATTGAAATTGAATTTGCGATAATGGCTCTCAAAATCAAACAATTTTTTTCAACGTAAGAATGTTAGAAAAATAAAATTACATTACTTAGAATTTAAAAAAGAAGAAACATTTACATTTTTACTAATTATATTGAAAATAATTTTATGTGTGTTTGTATCCATACATATGCTGCATTAAGATAATATACGCTATTTATTAATTATCGAGCAACAGAACGTATGTTCTGTTATTCAGAAAAGAAAAATAGCAACAAAAGCGACTAAAATCACTTGCTGCTTAACAGTTATTGACATAAAAGAGCAACAGTTAGTTACAGAGCAACAAAATGTATGTTCTTTTATACAGAATAGAAAAATTAACAAAAGTCACTTGCTGCTTAGCAGTCGGAACTGACTAACTAAAAATACCGTGCTATCAATTGAAATTGAATTTGCGATAATGGCTCTCAAAATCGAACAATTTATTTAAACGCAAGAATGTTAGAGAAATAAAATTACCTTAATTAGAATTTTAAAAAGAAGACATATTTACATTTTTACTAATTATATTGAAAATAATTTTATGTGTTTTTGTATCCATACATATGCTGCATTAAGATAATATAATTTATTAGTTACCGAGCACCAGAACGTAATGAAAAATAGCAACAAAAGCGATAAAAATCACTTGCTGCTTAACAGTTATGTCCATAAAAATTCTGAATTCACAGGAGAAAACACCATGCTGTAAATTAAAATTTAATGTGCGATAAAGGCGCTGAAAATCGAACAATTGCTTTAAACGTGAGAATATTAGAAAAATAAAATTACGTTAATTATATTTAAAACAAGTCGGAAATTATACGTCAAACGTGGCAAATGAGGTGCGTTCATACTATAACTAGTTTTATAACTATAGAGCAGAGTAAGTAAGTATTCATATC
Source organism: Maratus speciosus (assembly GCA_963932465.1). NCBI lineage: Eukaryota > Metazoa > Arthropoda > Arachnida > Araneae > Salticidae > Maratus > Maratus speciosus. Next base: position 149,464,234 of record OZ010793.1, on the reverse strand, counting down.
TTGGTGCAATTGCTGTTGCAAACCTTTTTCAAAAATGCATGAATATAAAATTTATTACGATTATATATATTAAATTTAATAATGCGGAAATAATTTGACTTCATGTTAAATAGAATGTAATCACCATGGCAAGCTAGAATCATTACCTGTTATTGGATATCATTGAATTAATTACGTGTGATAGGATTTAATAGAATGAAGTAAACTTTTATTAATATCTTTTTAATTTTAGATTAGATTTTCATAAAATTTGAAATGACTCGACAAAATTCTGTGAAGATTATATATATTAAATTTCAAATTATTCGGTTGGGTAGTTTTTGCGCAGTTATTTATATGCGGACGGATGAATCAGACGACGACTATAGGTGCTACGTATTTATATAATTACGAACGCACCTAAAAAGGGGAAATATATTTATATTTTTACTACTAATAATTGAGAATAATTTTGTGTGCACGGCATGCATACATATATGCTGCACCAAGACAATATCATTTATTAGTTACCCGACAACAGAACATATGTTCTTTTATCGAGAAAAGAAAAATAATGACAAAAGTCAAACAAAGAAAAGAAAAATTTCTTAACAAATTTTAATAGAGACAATTTGCTGAAAACTCATCTAGTGGCAACACGGATATTTAAGGTTAATATGAGTTCAAAACCATTGTAATCAATCTCATTGGGACTCTTGATAGATCTTGCTATTGGAAACTTTACTTTATCTTTTTCATGTTTGAAAGGATATGCGAAAACAAAAGATTCTTTTCAAAGAAAATATCCTTCAATTAACTAAAAGTATACGTACACCTATGCCGATGTTCTTTGTGCAATAATAAAGGCTCATTAACACGAGGTGCTTTTCAACCACTCTGGTTAATAAGAAGACAAGGTAACATGTAAAGCAGCTTCTTAGGTCTCTCCAGAACCAATTACAATTAGGTATCTCTTAACTTCTTTCTTGTACAGGTTCCTGGGGATATCGTAAAGTAAATGATTGTTAATTATTTTCTTTAGCGGCCTTTTAGTGAAATCATTAGAATAAGGCCTTCCAAGGAAGTCTATAGAATTAGAAAAATGTTTTTTTTTCTCTTCTAGAGGGACTTATGTAGATGTACGCACAATCTATACTAGTGAATAAAAACAAGTCGGAAATTGTATGTGAAATGGGCCAAATGAGGTAGCGTTCGTACTGTAATTAGTTTTATAAATATTCAGAAATTGGTGCAATAGCTGTTTGCACTTTTATGGAAAAATGCATGAATACAAAATTTATTACGATTATATATATAAAATTCAGTAATACGGAAATAATAGGACTCCATCTTAAATAGGTCGTAATCACCATGGCAACCTAGATCCACTAACTATCACGGGATATCACTGAATTAATTATGTAGGATATAATAGCATGAATAAAACTTTTATTAATATCTTTTTAAGTTTTGATTCGATTTTCATAAAATCTGAAATGATTCGACAAAATTCTGCAACGATTGTATATATTAAATTTCAACCTATTCGGTTGGGTAGTTTTTGCGCTGTTATGTGTGGACAGACGGAAGTACCAGACGACGAATATAGGTGCTACGTATTTATATAATTACGAACCGCACAGAAAAAAGTTATTTTTAGAAACAGAAGTTACTTGGAAGAGAATTTTACATTCGCAATGTTCATGATGATTATCATAAAAATATTCTTTTTTTAATTATTAATCGCATATTAAGGCGATAAAGCAATTCCCAAGAAATACCATTCATTAGTTAGTCATGTGTACATGTAGATTTTGATAATTTTCATTCTCTATTTCTCATGTTAGATGTCCCATTGATGATTCGTTTACATTTTTGGAAATTTGCTTACATAGTTCAAATAAAATGTCCTCCAATTAACTAAAATTACTTACACCTATGCCGGTATTCTTTGTGTAATAATAAAGGCTCATTAAGACGAGGTGCTTTTCAACCAACTCTGGCCCTCTGAGCGCTTTGGACGTATTTTTCCGTTTGCCAAAAACAACTTTAATCTGTTGTAGACAAAAATGTTTTCAACAGAACTATATTTCAAGATGTCTATCAAATAAACGGGCATGAAGCGTATTTTAGAAACAGACAGTGAAGCAAAATCTTAATTTAGATTATTTTTATAAGCATTTTTATGAAAATGCAGGAAAGCCCTCAAGACGCTCGGAGGGTTAATAAGAGGACAAGGTAACATGTAAAGCAGCTTCTTAGGTCTCTCCAGAAGCAATTACAATTAGGTATCTCTCAACTTCTTTCTTGTACAGGTTTCTGAGGATATCGTAAAGTAAATGATTGTTAATTATTTTCTGTAGCGGCCTTTTAGTGAAATCATTAAAATACGGCTTTCCGAGAAAATCTATAGAATTAGAAAATTGTTTTTTTTTTTCCTGCTAAAGGGACTTATATAGATGTACTCACAATCTATACATAGTGAATAAAAACAAGTCGAAAGTTGTACGTCAAACATGGCAAATGAGGTGCGTTCGAACTATAACTAGTTTTATAAATATTCAGATCTTGGTGCAATAGCTGTTGCACTCTTATGCAGAAATGCAGGAATATAAAATTTATTACAAATTCAATAATACAGAAATAATATGACTTCATCTTAAATAGGATGTAATCACCATGGCAGCCTAGAATCATTATCTACCACGGGATAGTACTGAATAATTACGTATTATAATATGTAATACAATGAAGAAAAATTTTATTAATATCTTTTTAAATTTTGATTCGATTTTCATAAATTTGAAAGGACTCGAAAAAATTGTACAACGATTATATATATATTAAATTTCAAACCATTCGGTTGGTTAGTTTTTGCGCTGTTATATGCGAACAGACGGACAAACAGACAGACAAACAGACAGACGGACTTACCAGACAACGACTATAGGTGATAGGTATTTATATAATTACGAACGCACCTAAAAAATTATTTTATTTTGTAACACAGTTTAGAAACATTAGAAGCTGCTTGGAGAAGATAACGAAAATTTTACATTCGCAATGTTTATGATAGTTGATTATCATACAAAATCTTCTTTTTTTAATTATTAATTGCATATTAAGGCGATAAAACAATTCCCAAGAAATGCCATTCATTAGTTAGTAATGTGTACAGGTATATATTGATTATTTTCATTCTCTATTTCTAATGTTAGATGGTCCATTGATTCGTTTACATTTTTGGAAATTTACTTATATAGTTCAAAGAAAATATCCTTCAGCTACCTCAAAGTACATACACCTATGTTCTTTGTGCAATAATAAAGGCTCATTAAGAGGAGGTGCTTTTTAACCACTCTGGTTAATAAGAGGACAAGGTAACATGTAAAGCAGCTTCTTAGGTCTCTCCAGAACCAATTTACAATTACGTATCTCTTAACTTCTTTCTTGTACAGGTTTCTGAGGATATCGTAAAGTAAATGATTGTTAATTATTTTCTTTAGTGGACTTTTAGTGAAATCATTAGAATACGGCTTACCAAGGAAATCTATAGAATTAGCAAAATGTTTTTTTCCCCATCTAAAGGGACTTATGTAGATGTACGCACAATCTATACTAGTGAATAATAAAAAAAAAGTTATTTGCTTTTGTACCAAAGTTTAGAAACAGAAGTTGCTTGGAGAAGATAACGAGTATTATACATTCGCAATGTTTATGAGGATTAGCATACAAATCTTCTTTTTAGGTGCGTTCGTAATTATATCAATACATAGCAACTATAGTCGTCGTCTAGTCGCCTGTCTGTCTGTCCGTCTTTGCAGCGCAAAAACTACCCAACCGAATGGTTTGAAATTTAATATATATAATCGCTGCAGAATTTTGCCGGGTCTATTATTTGAGTTTGATATTTTATGAAAATCGAATCAAAACTTAAAAATATATTAATAAAAGTTTTCTTCATTCTATTAAATCCTATCATGCGTTATTAATTCAATGATATTGCATGATAGGTAATGATTCTTGGTTGGCAAGGTGTTTATATCATATTTAAGATGGAGTCATATTATTTCCCTATTACTGAATTTAATATATATAACCGTAATAAATTTTGTATTCATGCATTTTTGCATATGACTGCAACAGATATTACACCAAGATCTGAATATTTATAAAACTACTTATAGTACGAACGCACCTCATTTGCCCCATTTGAAGTACAATTTCCGTAATTGTTTAGAAATGCCATTCATTAGTTAGTCGTGTGCACAAGTATTTTTTTATTATTTTTTATCTCTATTTCTTATGTCAGACTAGCCGCCCTTGGCGACCAGTTTGGTCTCCCTTAAATGTATGCTAAGCTTACTTTTACACATAATTTAATTTACTTTCTCAATCCTTCGCCAAATCCGGAGATTCTGATACAGAAATCATGAACTCGGTATTTTTCATATTAGCCGGCGCAGGTGATAAATCGCCAAACATTATTCCCGTCGTATTTTTTCGTATTTCATTAATTTCATTTAAAATATAGAACTTTCACTGATTTTATTTAAAATGCATAACTTCAATTAAAAACTGAAATATTTAAAATGTATGACTCTCAATTGTTGCTTTAAAAACAAAGAAAAGAAAAGTAATAAATAATACCATAAACCATGCCATTTAATTTCCATTTCAAAGTTTTGTTTTAATTTACTACACGAAAAATTGCTTATGACATTCGCATGATATGGACTGTTATAATACTGATGACATGATGGCGATGGAACTATATTTGGCGATTTATCACCTGCGCCCGGCTAAAATTAAATTACCAAATTGGCCGCCTGGCATACAAAAAGCGAAGCGGTCAACCCGGAAATGTTGATGACAGTCACATGACTTAGGATTTTGTTATACAGATGTTCCATTATTGATTCGTTTACATTTTTTGAAATTTACTTACAGTTATGTATAACTATGTTGATGGTCTTCGTGGTTACTTTTCCACTACTCCGATTAATAACAGACTGTGCATATGTAACGTTATCACTTTAGAGAGGAGGGGGAGTATGGCACATCATATCGTAAGACATCTCTAGGGGTAGGGGGATTTGTCTTTTGATACCGTTATCATTTTGGATCCAACCGAAATTTTCTCTATTTATTTCTAACTTGTTCTTTACATCAAAATAGTCATCTTTTATTAAATCTGTTATCTATTTTTATGAAAATACAAAGTTATTAAAATCTTTAAAATGATTATAAAATTTTTTAATTCCAAAATATGGAAAACCCCCAACGTTTAGTAATCTTATTCTTATTCTTCTGTCATATGTGTATGCATATATAATCCGCTCTTCGAAAAGCCATGTGCGATGTATGTTTGAAATTACAGTCGTTGTCTTTACTAGTAAAGAAAAGAAAAAAAATTCTGCCCACATGTTTTGCTGATAAAAAGTTCTGCCTTATCCCCCTCCCCCCCCACCTCACACCACCACCACCACACATGAGGGACAAGTGCAATAAGACATTATTACTGTTGATTGCATTATGTAACAAAAAACTATCATTAAATACTTTTAAATAGTAACTATTTCTTTTTAAAGTTTTCTTTGCTATAAAACTGTTTCATAGATAATAGTGATATTTTATTGACTTCTCTTCATCTGAATCAATAATGTATACAGATAACAAATATAAAATTATAATCTGTAATATCACTGCAAGCAAAAGAGAAATATTATAAAAATAAAATGTTAGACTTTGATAAAGATATCATTGGGGAAGGGGTTAGGGGGATTCAGAATTGGATAAACTACCTCTGGGGTCCCTAGGCTAGACTTTTCCGGTGACCCCCCTCGCCTCCTTCAAAGCGATATATTTCAGTTTTTCTGGCACTAAAAACAGAAATAAGTACGTTAGGGCAAGTAAACACTAAAATTTCATAAAGTTGAAAATGTCACAATTCAATAAGTTTTCGTCGTAAAAAATGGGATTTTTTAAGTTTCCTTCCTAGACGTTGAATAATATCTCTCTAAATATAAGTTATTAGGACCCAGGGGTTATATATAAAAATATAAATTCGTATTTTGATATATATACAGTCTCTTACAAAAGAAAACCTGTACTTGATTTGTAAGCTTTTTTTTTGCAATTGGAAGAACGTTTCTATCATCAGCGGTTAAAACGATAATCGCCATATCCTCTAGTTTAAATTGCCCTATATGATGCTATTCTGAAAACATTTTTTAATCTTCTGCATACTTTTTTTTCTTTCCGGAATGGATTTACAGTAAGTGAATTTAAGGGCTACTGTATTTTCACATAAACATTTATATGAAGTCTCTAACCTCAAATGAACTTTCTTAGTTTAATAATGAATTTTACTAGAATATGTGAACAAGGTTAGATGATCACCCAGGGCGTTAAAAATTAATGAGCGAAAAATAGACAACCTAATTGCTTCTAGAAATGATATCATATGTAGAGATGCTGACCAAAATCTCGCCCAGGAAGCTGTGGCTACAGAAGCTACCTCTGTGCAAATCCTTCACAAATTGGAAGCTGAAAAACTGCAAGAATCCAATATTTTCTTCTTATAAATTTCGAAAATATTAAATGGGGAGTAGTATTTGGAATTACATGTTTATTTTACGTGGCTGGTTCAATAATTAGAGTCCCTAATGTATATAAAATATTTGTACTGCGATGGTTGATGTGGAATATCGAAGCCTAATCTCTTAAATGCCTATATGCTCAATTTCAGAACCGTAGCTGCTGTATTAACATATTTTTGGAGGGAGGGGTGAAGTTTTAAAGACCTATTTTGGGGGGAGTTTGTAAGGAAATAGGGTAAGGGTGAAATGCTAGTTTGGAGCATTTGTGATAGTGGATGAGATGTGGGATACATCGCTATGATCCCGAGTCCAAACGACAGTAGTTACATCTCATCCACTGTCACAAATCTAGCACCATGAGCTAAAAATCAGCCTTTCACCCCTATCCCCACCTTTCACTCCTCCCTCCAAAACTATGTAAATATAGCAGCTACGGTTCTGAAATTGAGCATATAGGCATCTAAGACATTAGGTTTCGCTATTCCACAACAACCATCGCAGTAAAAATATTTTATCTATACTAGGGACAATAAGTATTGAACCACCTCGTATATGTTAATTACCTACAGGATTCTATAAATGAGTAAAATAAAGAATGCCGCACATCATATCTTTTTATATAAAATATTACTCCGATATGACGAAAGCAAATCTTAGCACAGAGGTCCTTTCCTTCTGGACCCCTAGGCTTCAGTCTGATTAGCGTAATGAATAATAAGTCTCTTGTGTGGTTCGAGGAATGATAGCGTATGATATCGTAAGGAGAGGAGGGGATCCAAAATTACAAAAAGTTGATAACGTTACGTATGTACAGCCCCTAAAAGGACAATCTAGGATATAAGTAGTTTCTTAGATCGCTCTAGCACTAATTAACATTAGGTACCGTGACTTTTTTTTTCTTCTAGAAGTTACTAAAGATATCGAAAAGTAAATGGTTGTGAATTATCTGAGGACGTGAGTTTCAAACTTGCCTTATACAGAAAACCAAATTTTTGGAAATCGCGAAAAATCACTGACTGCGTCCATTTGCTTTCATTGTAAACCAAGATTTTACAATGACAGAAATACAGGATAAAACTAGTTTTTTTTTTTTTTTTTTTTTTTTTTTTTTTTTTTTTTTTGCAGATTGTTGTGTTTTTTTTAGTGCAAGTTTACCAATAGGGCAATTCCACAGAAAATCCTCATTTTGAAGGGGGGATAAAATTTATAATATGTTTAATTTAAGGGTGTATGATTAAAAAGCTTGATATTTTATGTTCTACAATAAAATCCTAATAAAAAGGCATTGTAAATTACTGTTTACAAACTAAGTTAAGTACCATTATTGTCTTTGTAAAGTGATAATGTTACGTCAGTTACACAATAGAAGTTACTTCAGTTACATGTGTAAATGCCATTTTTCCTTTTTTATTGTTCAGAAATTATTTAAACAAGTTACTGTTATAATAAGTCATTAATTAGTGTTGTTGAGAACATTAAATCTTTTTTTTCAGCGGATAGTTTTGATAATTTTTACACTTCAATGAAGGCAGAAAAATTGTTTGTCTATTTTATGTTACGTCAGTTATAGAATTTTGAATTGCACTTTTTTGGGACTAAAACAGAGATTGAAATAATCTGCAGGTATTTGGATATTATGTTCTTAGTAAGAAATATTTTAAATTGTAAAAATTTGTTCTAGCTTTATTAGTAAATTTTCTGCACAGTTTTGAAAACAAATTTCGATGATCAAGTGTTATATCAGTTACGATGGAATTGACCAATAGAAGAGTTTGATAGAGAAAACATGATTTTTTTTTTAAATTTTGGATAAAGCGAGTTTTGAAACTAGTCCTTATTTTATTTTCTAGGTTTTTGAGTTTAGGATGTTTGCAAAGAGCAAAGACAATTGGAGGAGCATCTGCGTTTTCAAATCAGTTTGATATTTTTCAGGCTTATTGCAAAGAGCCCGTGCAGCTTTAGGCTAATTGGGAAATGTCAATTTTTCTTACATTCCAGACTCACTGCAATTAGTTTATGTACTTTTAGACTAAACAGAAAATGACCACCTGTTTGTGCAAACAGCCTAGTTTCATCCAGGCTTGTTGCAATAAGTCCAAAGTAGGAAATGTTTTTGCATAATTTTAGTACATAAAAAAATACAAGCAGGAATTTAAAATGCTCATAAAAAATGTATAAGAAAAATGTCTTATTGACATACACTGACGTCCAAAATTAAGGACCAGTCACAAAATACTAACTTTCGAGTAAGCGAATACTCAAAAGAAAATAATATAATTCAATTATTTACTATCCCTACAGCACAACTAGTCCATCTAGCATTTCATTCATGTCACACATGGTCACAAGTGTCACAGTCACTATGGTGAAACAAAAAATAGGAAATTCGACACGTCTCATTATGAGTCTCAAATGATCACTATATGTGACTCCACTGAGTCGTCAATATGTCTGCTGCTTTGTGACGAGTCACCAGGTGACTTCAGAATGTGACACACCTTGTGACTCTCATGTGACTGCCATTTTTAGACTCGATTTCAAAGTAATCGTGAACAGTGCATTATGATGTCACCAAATGATATCACATTATAGTCACATGGTGATTTTTGACGAAAGAGCACAATGGTGACTTCACAGTAGTCTCTGTCACCAGAAGGTCATCATGTGACATTAATGTGACATTATTTGGTGACTTATCACAATGCAGCGTTCACGATGACTTTGAAATTGAATCTGCAGATGACAGTTACATGAGAGTCACAATGTAACTACATTGTAAAGTCACATAGTGACTCGTCACAAAGCAGCAGCTACAGCGACGTCTCAGTGGATTCACATATAGTGATCATTTGAGACTCATAATGAAATGTATGGAATGTCCTATTTTTTGCTTCACCGTAGTGACTGTGACTCTTGAGACCATGTGTGACATGAATGAGATGTTATATCGACTAGCTGTGTTGTAGAGATAGTAATTATTCGAATTATATTATTTTCTTTTGAGTAATCGCGTACTTGAAAATTAGCATTTTGCGATCGGTCCTTAATTTTGGACACCAGTGTATTTTATTAACGTCCCTGGGTACTTAAGAATAGTGAATGATTCATTTTTAGGTGCGTCCGTAATGATATAAATACATAGCACCTATAGTCGTCGTTCAGTCCGTCCGTCAGCATATAACAGAGCAAAAACTACCCAACCGAATGGTCTGAAATTTTAAATATACAGTTGTTTCAAAATTTTGTCGAGCCATTTCAAATTTTATGAAAATAAGATGTATAGTTTAATTACAGGGACAGTCAAAAGTTTTCCGTTACATTGCGGCCAAAGGGGAAAAATTATTTCAAGTGCATTTTAATGATGTTACAGCCTTTCGAACAGAATGAAATTGATATGCACTTATGAAGTGCACTAAAATATACATTCAGCACAATATGCGGTGCGAAAAATATTATAAAACTAGTTATAGTACGAACGCACCGCATTCACCTCGACGAATTCATTGAATATGGTTTAATCCAGTTAGAAAAAACTTCGTTCTCTTCATTATGATCTAATTACATGGTAAACAGGAGATTCTGTATTAAAACATACTTTGATCATGTAAATGTTGTAGTTATAGCTCGGATGAATGAAACTAGTGCTGCAGCTCGCAGTCATGTCCAACAAATAAGAGTGAATTATGTCAGCCAGGTACCATCCGATTAGCTTAACAGGTAAAGCATTTGCACACCAAGCCAAGTATCCAGGTACGATTCCTGGTCTGGTCATTTTTCGCTCTGTTGGAATAAACTTCAACTGTGCTACTCCAGCCTTGAATATACATATTTATATCTTTCACCTCAATAACAATTGTGTTTTAAAATCGTATACATTTTAACCCATTTGCTGCCAACCACGAGTATACTCGTGGATTTAATACTCGTGGCTTTAATTTATTAATTACTTTGTCGCCACTGTTTTAGAAATAAAAAAATTGCCTTATTTATTGGCAGAAATTTCGCTGTATTAGTAAAGCGAAATTTACCTTTCTGAATTTGAGGCGGAAAAACGACTTTTAACAAGACATTTGAAAAACCTTACTTTATAGTTTTGGCAGTGAACGTGTTAAGATATTAAATGTTGAAAATGGTCTTTTTTTTCTCATTTTTTTCCAATTTTAGGAGTCTTGAGACTCCTTAAAAAGTGTATTTTTTAGAAACACTTTGTACGGTTTTCTCAGATAAAATATATCATAGATATATAAGTAAATAGGTTTTAAGTAATTCAGAAATATTTAGTTTTTCATTCGGCCCCATGAAGATTATACAATAAATTAGGTTAAACATAACCATGTACTTTATTTTAAAACGTGGCTATGCGGGGAGGCTTGACCCCCAATCAATGTGAGGGAGTGTTGATCAGATAGTCAATGCTCTCTGAATTAAGGGTTTTTGGAAATCTTTTTAGCATACATTGTAAATAATTAAGAGTTAATGTTTATATTTCTAAAATAATGTGTATTTATTCTGTAAAGCTGCAGTAAAACATGGTGATAGAAATGAAAATGTTTAAAATTGACTAAAGGAAAATATGAAAAATTGCTATGGAAGCAAGAAAATATTTAATGGAATATAAATTAGAAAGTTGATAGGAACTTTTATTTCATTTAAATAGTACCTATAGTAAGTAAACAGAACGAATAGAAAAGACTATAAAGGATGAAAGCAGCAGCTTTGAGAAATGGTAAGTATTCATGCATCTCCAAAAGAACATAACATTGGTCAACACACTTTAGGAAGGTGTGTAGACAAATTTCACCAAGATGAACACAATGAGATTAATCCAAACTATATGGCAACTGGTGTTGCCAGATCAAATGTCACAAAAAATGGTTGTTTAAAACGGAATTTTTCTGCTGTGCCTTGAATTGCGTCTAAGCAGGTTTTTTACGCATCACATTTTCCTAAATATTTTTTAATAATAATTAAACTATGCAGCATGAAGTTATTCTGCCTTCTTTTAAATTGATTTTATTTCCCTTAACAAATATTTCAACATAAAATAAAGTGGGTCAAGCCTTCAATATGTTGGGAGACTTGACCCATAATTTTCTCATGATTAAAATCCATAATTTTTCACGTTTCTTATTTATTACACCTATGCCGCAATTTTATTTTGATAACTGATTCTAAAAAGAATAAAATGATACATGAAACTTTATTCTATGTTCAATATTTAAAAAATAAAAAATCATTTTGTAAAAAATGGGTCAACCCTCTCCAGTCTCCCTATATTTATTATAATTATTTTTGCTCAGCAACCCATATTTTCCATATAATGCTAGAAAATACAAAAAAGCTGCCTGATTTGATTGATATTCCTGCAAGGGAAAATATACCAATAAAATAAAACTGGCGTAAATACACTATATTGTACTTGTATGTATTTTGACACTGGGGCTTGTTGTCAATAAAATAGCTTTTTATACATTATTTTAGAAGCATTTTAAGTTTTTGCTCCTATTTTTTATTATGAAATTATGCATAAACATTGACTACATTAGATTTATTGCAATTGAACTGGAAGGAAGTAGGTTGTTTGATATACAAGTGATAATTTTCTAATTAGCAAAAACTGTATAGTCTCATTGTAATTAGTCTGAAAAAAAAATCAGGCTGATAGATAAACAAATGGCCATTTTCCAATCTGCATAGTGCTCTTTGCACTACGGCTGATAATTCTCAGCCTGATTGAAAAAAAAGGTATATAATTCTCCAATTAACCTGACTCTTTGCAAAGAGCCGGATGTCTCAATTAACCTACGGCATATATATTGACTCAATTCAATCAACCGCATGAAGGTACTATATTCTTTAAAACTTTCTCAAAAAATGTTTAAAGTCATTTGAGTTATTTAAAGTATTCTCAACATTTTAATTTTCTTTCATTCTAAATCATAGCAAATGAATTACATTACTTAATTAGAAAATAATTTTAATTATAATAAATAAAATTAAATAAGTAATTATTTGGATTTATTTAAGTTAAAAAATACAAATTCATAACTGCCAATCTTCCGCTTCTTTTCCAAGTCACATAAACATATTTTGAAACAGAAATGTTACTTTAAAAGTGGTATCAAATAAGCATTAAAGATGAGACGGACTTAAAAGTATCCTTAACATTTAGAGTATTCTCAACAGTTTAAATGCCTTTCATTCTAAATCATAGCAAGTAAGTTATAATACTTAATTAGAAAATAATAATATGATACATAAAATGAAATAGGCAATTATGTGGATTTATTTAAGTTAAAAAATACAAATTCATAATTGCCAATCTTTCGCTTTTTATTACTGTTGCTAATTCTGTTGCTAATACGAGAAAGTACTACGCAGCTCACAGTTGTCGGAACACCCCCGTAATTTGTCAGAAATATAGCTTTAGATTGGGCTATTTTAGGTAATTTTTACATGAATTTTCTATATTGGGGGATTTTCTACTTTTCGAAAGAAAATGGCCAAATCCGAGAGGAAATTTTGATGTTTTAACAAAATATAATCAACTAAAAAATTATCCCATTCGCGGATTTTTTTATTTTTTTGAAACTGCATACAACAATTTTGATTCTTATGATTTGATAAAAGAACATGAATTAGATCTATTACTTAGAAAATCCATAATGTATGTGTAACTTACTATCAAAGGAATGTTATGTAATTAATTGAAGCTTTTCAAAAATTATTCAAAAATTGTTGTGTTGCGGTTCAAAAAGCTTCAGACCTTGCTTAAACTGAATTCCGATTCAACAAAACGAGTTCTCATTCTGATGACCAAGTATAAATAATAACAATTAAAAAAATAGCCTCACATGAAAAAAACCCACCATTATGTCTGTCACATTTCGCCTACCCCCATCCATTTGGTGGCCGTTATTTTTAATCGGCATCCGTTGCAAAGGAAATGATTTGGCGTCATACAACTATTCTTTTACTGGCTGAACAAAAAAGTTCTAATTGGCGCCGATTTAGAAAAGTTCGCCCACCATTAATGTAGTATGATGAAGCTTAATAATTGCCTAGATTCTATTCATAATGTAGCAATACAAAAGAAGACCAATTAACGAACGCCACGATGATGCGCATGCGTAACAGGCGAGAACAATGAGTGCTAAACAAAATGGCGTTTTCTTCCTAATAGCTGATGCTGCTTCGCGTTTATAAATAGTTAGTTTTCTAATTAATTTTTGCGAATCGGTTCGCTTAACTTCTTATTATAATAATTTCTAGCGAGAAATAAGCCTTTAGAGGAAATGCTCCATGTTGACAGCGTAGATGGGTATTGATAAGGCGACGCCAATTGCCTCATAGAACACTATTAAATGGAACAGGCGCTATTGTTGATTTTGCGGATGAGCAGATTTTTGTTATATAGCTGTAGATGAAATGACTGCAAGATATGCTAGATGGCTACATTTGACGGTCGATGTTTTATCACACTAAGCAATCTAATACGTGGTTGATATTAATAAACGATAAAATTTAAAATGACCTAAATTAGACTAAGTAGTGATCAGTGAATAAAATCAAACTTCCATTAAAATCTTACAATTAGGAATAGCATAACATTCTGTATTAACCCTTTATCTACTGACGGTACTCATAAATACCATTAAGATAACTTGTTACAAAATTACAAAATTCATTTAATACATCGATTAGTAGTAATACAGTTTGGAATGAGTTACAGATGCATTACTTTATCTTGTACCAAAAGCATTATTGGTTACAGAAAAAAATATTTTTTAAAGAATGATTTCTTTTACCCTTGCACCTTTTCAGCTTTCTTGGCGTTGGGGGGGGGGGGGGATTTTTCAATTTGGAAATATTTCTATATTTCTACTGTAAGAACATTATATTTGCACATTTCCTAATTCTACAAAATACCAAGAAAAATATTTAAAATAAAAAAATTCACTGGGGTTATAAATATTGCAGAAAATCCCTATAAATTCATATTTAATTAATCCTTCAATCTTTCTAAAATTTATTAAATGATTATGTAAATCTTCTAATGTGGTTTCAAAAATTCACGAAAAATGCTTTAGAAGATAAATTTTTCATGCATTCATAATTCAGTACATAAAGGGTTAAGTTTTTTCAGTACAAATGTACGTTTAAAAATAGCTGATGCTATCAGAACCTATTTAGAAAATTGGTACTACACAGATATACAAAGTATTTACACACATATGCAAGGTATGCAATGTGGAAAGCGTATGTCTTAAACAGTCATTTAAATTTTGAATTGATGTAGCTACATTTATAAAAGTGGTGCCTATGGAAATTGAGTGTACGCTACACAATGAGTATAGTCGTAGCACTCAAAGCAGCAAAATATGGAATTCAGTGATCCTATTTTGGAAAGTATTGGAGGTTGAGTAATTCATTTGAGAGAAAAAAAAAATCAATTAGAAAGTTGAGGTAAATTTGGTAGAAAATGACACTTCATGTGCAGCGTAAACCTAAAGCGAAATTTTATATTTTCTATGTGACCTTTAATGTTTATTTTTGAATTTGAGATAACCAACAGCAAAAATAAATATATATATATATATATAAATAATAAATAATAAATAATAAATAAATAAATGCAAGATAAGAGGTGAACGTGTTTGATCATAACACCGCATGAGCGCACCGATAACAACATACGTCTCTAAAAAGATCGATATTTGAAGAGAAAAGTTTAGCAAATATTATAATAGCAGCAGCGGTAAAATAAAATTACAGGCACTCAATTTTTTATTTTAAAATGATAGAAACATTTAATTTCTTCATTTTAGATAATTAAATTAATTTTCATTCTGACAGAAAGCTAATAATTATGGATTATTATGTGAATTCTATATTCTTAAAAAAAATTCAAAAATTACCAGCCACCAGCCGATATTTATAAAATTTTTCCATTTGTACTCACATAAAGGATCTTAAATATCCATTTAGATTTTTTTTAAAAAGAAAAGAAAGAAAATATTTTGAAATTCAAGTCATATTAATTAATTGGTCATCCATCAGAGGTTCGGAAAACTGTTATTAATCTTTTTTCTTTTTTTTTTTTTTTTTTTTCGAAATTCCTCATCAATAAATTCCATCATTTTTTGCTATCTTTTAAATAACTCCTATAAACATTAAATATCATCATATAAAACAATAAACATTTATGTTGGTGCTCACAATAAAAGCTTTAAATATTTACTCAGTGATTAAAAACAGAGAATTAAAGGAAAACATTTCGAAGTTCGGGTCACATGTAATTAATTGATTGTCCAACCTAAATATCATCAGTTCACAAAATTATTAATTTCTTTTTTCAAAATTCGTTGTCAGTGAATTCAATTCACTTACGCCACCATTTTCTTTTTACTTTTTTTTCTATAGAATTAACTATCATTATTCAAAACAATCCATAATGCATTCATGGTCGATGCAAAACAGAGAGAAAATTACACATTGTCTGTCACAGAAGCTTTAAACATAATGAATACATTAACACAAAAGAGAGCACATCAAAAAGATATTCATATACATCCTCTAACATTCTGTAAAGAGGCTGCCTCATTAGGCTTACCCCCATAGAGGGTTGGAGTCAAAAGGAAATAAAATAAAAAATTGTATACACAGAGATGAATTCTTTTATGAAGGAAGCATGCCAGCGAGGGGCAATAATTAAAAAAATCGGTGACAGGATGCTGAAACCTAAATTTGGGCATTACCGGAAGATGCTGTGTGCTTTTCCTGTGAGGCAGTGGAGTGGTGTAGTGAAAAATGCCTTGGTCGCAGACTTAGAAATTCTTTGAGAATTAATTAGGCACTAATTAATAAGTCGCTTAGTTTGTATGATAGGATATTTACAAGAATAGAAGTACGGTCATGAAAAAGGCTTTAAATATTTCGGTATTCTTTAATAAAATTATACTTTAGTTCATAGCCTAACCCTCTCGACACTGAATTTTTTTTTCCAATTTTGGGAAAAGTTACTTTTACGCTAACGAAATTAAAAGTAGATATCCAAATCACAGAGGTTACAGTTTACTGAAATTTAACGAATGTGTTCTTTACAGAAACCTAACGAATGTAGTTATGTTGCGTGTTTTTCATTTAAAAATAGTCTAAGGAAGAAATTTTTAAGACGTTTGGAAAATATCGTATTACAACCAGATTAAACAAACATAAAAAATTTAGTAGTATTTTTTGTCTTTTATCACAAATTACTAATTCGGAAAAGGAGTCCCTAATTTAAATTTAAAGAGTGAAACATATGTTTGAATTAAAAGAAAAGTCAACGGTTTTCTAATAATTAATAAAACTTTTATTAATATTATTATTATTAAATGCTGAAACATAAGTAAAGTCACATTAGTAAATGTATCGACATATGCTATCACTATTAGGTGCTGGAATTAACAAAAATATTATTTTTCTTTCAAATATTGCAATTCCGAGTAGGAGCCTCATATGAGGCTCAGGGTGACGAGAGGGTTAAATTTGCTTAAATAGGATGTTATAAGAATTGAAGCGCGAAACTGATAAGGATTGAGATGTTGAGACTTTGAAATTCTTTGACAATTTATAAATTGCTTAGTCTGAGGGATAGGGTATTTACAAGGTAGGAACGTGCTGATAAAAAGGATCTTTGCATACATTATATGGCCAATGATGATTGGTCACTTGCGATTTTAGACGTTTTGTTAAATATCTAGAAAAACACATGAGGAATTATCCTGAAACCCCAGGTGTGTAAACGGAATAGTATAGGTCATATATTTCCGCGAAGATTTTTTTTTCCCGAAACCCCATAGAGGACAGTCAACAAATTGAAAAAGGACGAACATCTTTTGAATAACCCTGTAAAAACTAATGCAGCAAAAGCGTTCAAACTGTAGAACATGATTAAGAGGCTTATTGCAATAAACTGTGTTCATTTTTATTAAGATAGCATGTATACTACTAGAGAAATTAAGGTTTTTATAAAAACAGTCCCAAATTTTGTCAAGTTTTTTGCTTATAATTTGCAGAATTCTTAATATAAAAAAATGTTCCTTTCAGAAAATATGACAAATAATATTGTACACAATACCCTGCAATCAGAATTAAAAAATAATAAAAATTAAATGAAAAATGAGCAGGTTTACTAAAAAATGCTTCACTGCACATTCGCGAATGCAATCAAAATCTAATGTGCATAATGTATTAGCTAAGTATGTAGAGCAACTTTTGTGAAAGTTCCAAAATCATAGCTTGAAAATTCTGAAAATTATCGACGATAGAATAAGCTCGAAATCCGTTGTTCCCAAAAGGAAGTAAAAAGATGGAGGAGCTGTATCCAAATGTCAGTTGATTAGTGCTAAGATAGCGTACACGATATTGAACGTACTACTATATTACGTATACTACTAATGAATCATTCGGGCAAAGCTGCAATATTTTTTTTTTTTTTTTTTTTTTTTTTTTTTTTTTTTTTAAATTTCCACTTGTACCAGAAATTTTGTATTATAAAAGAAGTTTCTTATTTCAATTGGAATCAATTTAAGAATCCCATAAAAATATAACAAAGTAAAATCATGCGTACATCATAGATTATGAAACACTTCCAGAACGCTTTAACAAAACTTCGCATTTTAATAAGGTAAAGAAGATACCTAAGTAAACATTTTAGAATACCTATAACACATTTAAAAGCCAGATTTAAACAGTTACTGCCCATGACCGTAAAAGGACTCCAATTCTTTTGTGCAGCTCTGTATATAATCTATAGATTTGTATAGATTTTACATAGTATGCAAAAATTTAGTTTAATAAGAAAACGCAAAACACAGTTGACAATTCCCCTTGGGTAATTTCTACCAATAGACGGAAACGTACTTGAATTCTGTTGCACAACCCTGTACCCTGTATGTATATTACGTATAGATTTTTATACACGCCACATTATGCTGAAATTTAATTCAGGCAAAAATATGCTTAAAACTGCGGAAATCCCACTTCGAAGAATTCAATTCGATCCATAGGCGGTCAGGTATCCAATTCTTTGCATAGACCTGTATACGATTTTATTTATATGCTACAAACGTCTCTTAGTATGTTAAATGTAGATGAGCTTGAAAATCAACTTAAAGTTGCATTACTCAAATTAACCCTTTATGTACTGAATTATGAATTCATGAAAATTTTATCTTCTAAAACATTTTTCGTGAATTGTTTAAACTACATTAGACGATTTGCATAATCATTTAATAAATTTTAGAAGGATTTTAGAAGGATTGGAGGATTTAGAAAGATTAATTAAATTTGAATTTATAGGGATTTTGTGCAATATTTATAACCCAACTCGAATCTTTTATTTTAAATATTTTTCTTAGTATTTTGTAGAATTAGGAAATGTACAAATATGATCTTCTTACAATAGAAATATATAAATATATCTGAATGGAAAAATCCCCCCTCCCTCCAACGGCAAGAAAGCTGAAAAGATGTAAAGGCAAAAGAAATCATCCTTTTAAAAATATTTTTGTTTTGTGTAACCCATCATGCTTTTGGAACAAGTTAAAGTGATATATCTATAACTCATTCTAGACTCTATTACAACTAATCGATGTATTAAATGAATTTTATAACAAGTTATTTTAATGGTACTTATATGTACCGTCAGTAGATAAAGGGTTAAAATATTTTTAAGCAATTCACGCTCATAATGTATTTTTGCGAAAATAAATAGATTTCCAGATTTCTACGTTTCATTTAAAATGTTAAATCTTTATTTGTTTCTTTCAGAATCACAGTTACCAAGCTGAAATGTTTACTACTCAGAAGAGTTCTCTGACGATGACCACGAATATTTTTCTTGTTTTAAATTTCCTGATTCTCAGATTATTTTTATGGAGTCTGTTGTTTAAAGTTCGACTATTCTGATGATGGTTTCTATTTGAAAATAATTTGTCAATTTTAACCCAAAAAAATTGCAATAATGATTTTAATATGACGGGATTTTCACGGGTAACCGCATCCCACATTGACCCCTTTCGAAACGATCGTTCATTGCAGAATTTTTAACCCTTTGGACTCCGCGTCATTTTGACTGTGGGCTACTAGCAATTCCGCGTCATTACACAAAAATTATATTCGGTCGTCACCACTTTTTAAAAAGAAGTTTCCTTCAAGTACACAATTTCAAAAATGCTTTGATTAAATAAGGCAAATTTTATTTTCCTTTATTACTGGTGCCAAAAACGAATTTTTCAAGGAAAGATGATGTCGCCGCAGCGGCGACAACGGAGTGCAAAGTGTTAATATTTTGCAACTGGAATTTCGAAACAGAATTTTTTTGCAATCTGAATCGCATAAATCCTAGGATTAAGTAAAGTAAAATTTTCTAATCAAAATTACCAGAAGGAATAATCAAGGATTTCTGAGCCCTCTCTGTGTCACATATAGAGGTATGTGTGACAGTATTGTAGTCGTGAAAAAACAGAGGCTATACGCTATCGGCAGAGGGTATACGCTAGAATCACGAAGTTCGTGGCTAGAGTATACTCTACAGCTTTATTTGAGAAACAGAGGATATGCGGAGATTCTTAAAAAAAATCTAGAAGCCATACGGCGTATACCTCCTTATATCCTCTACTACACTCCTGATATGTGACGCTCTTCGCGAATTTTTAAAGAAAAACAAATAGACTGGAATTACTCATACTGAGTTGTTCTGGTCGTGGTTAGCATCTCTGTTAGTTGCAGACAAAGTTCTTATAACTAAAAAAGTAGTTTTAAAATAGATATATTCTTAACATATTCGGAATAGAAATATTGAAGTTTAGTTTTTAACAGGAAATTTAATAGTCCATTAAGCAGAGAATTTTTCCTATTATTTTTAATGTATTCAATTATTCCATTTATAGTTTATGCAGCATAATAAATATTCGTCGATCATAACTGTCATCTGTAAGGACTTCCGCCGCTATAAAGCATTTACCATACACCATATATTAAAGGACAGTTGCAACATCGACAGATGTCACCACTGGTATTGAAAGTCTGCAAACAGACGATTGCAAAGCGCAACCAGATGCACTTAATAAACATAACATCTCAACAAAAAACAGTTTTATCTTTTAATTGGACGACACCATTCTCCGTCGTAATTATAATCTTCCCAATTAACGATAACCATGGAGTCAAAGTCCATTATTTCATATTCAAATTATTCTAAGAGATTACGCTTAGGACCCTTTATTATGTTACTAGATCGCCATGCTCAGATACGCTCAAACAGGTGGTATTTAAAAAATCACAATCCCTCGTTAGCCGTTTCCTGTTGATACTATGTCATCTGATTCAATTGTCCCCCAAAATAACAGCATTCAAGTAAATTGGTACAGTAACACCACTACTTTTTTACTTTTTATTGCGGCAACAGGTGATTTTTATGATGGTCATCATAAACAAGTGTTGCAGATGGTTTGTTGACAGAAATTTGGAGATTCGTTTAAAAAAATGTGCGTATAAATATAATAAATTTACACGAGAAAATTATCTTAAGGCTGAGCAGGTGTGGGGGCAGCTTTGCCTAACGGTGCTATAACAGTTAATAATAGCTTGCGACAAAATAATTATATTTTACTAGTGTTTTTTGATGGGGTAGTCGCCAGTTTTTAACAGCGGAAATAATTATTTATGAGCGAGTCTTTATTTATTGCAGAAATGGATTATTTCATGAATCTGGCAACAAAGATGAGCAAAGATTCTTTTCATGAGAACATAAAAATCTAACAAAATACAATATTCTAGTATACAATTATAGCATAATATGATTATCTTTTTATCTAAAATTTGAGGGCCCTTTTTCCTCCTAACGTTTTATATTTGCGAGTATAAACATTTTTAAAGAAATGTCTGAAAACGCAATTTAAAAATTTATTTAAAGCTTTAAGCTTAAACAAAGCTTAAACGTTTCATTATTTTCTTTATCACTTTTTCCTTTGAAAATTTAAAGGTCAATAATAAATTACTTCTATTTTCCTCTAAATGTTATTGAAAACATATTATTCTGATATTTTCTTTCCTGAAATATTAGACAGCTTATACTTTATCTCCAATAAAATTGAGCCACTTGTCTTACGATGGTTTTAATGTTGATAGCATTTTAAAGTTAAGGATAGATCACAATTCACCTTAACATCCGCTTATGTAAAACATCTTTTAATTTTTTCCCCTGCTGCCATATTTGACAAGCTGAATGTTTACCATTTCATCTTTCACCATTACCCATGGCTTTGTGACGAGAGATTTAAAGCTACTCGGAAATCGTCTGCTAAAGAACGCGCGACGAATGTAATTAAGTAAAAATGTAAAAATTTAGTAACTCTTTCGTGGGCAGTGGGATATATGGCGTACTTAATTTAAATTACCAAATGCAACAATGGCACCAGAAATTTTAAACAGAATTTTACATTTATAATGTATTTGAAGAATTAGCTTTTACTTATTATGAAAAAAATTTGTTCGTAAAACCTGATGTCAGTCAATCATTTCAACATTTTAACAACTGAAGTATTTTGCCCATGAAAGGGTTAAAAAGCTTTTTATCAACACTTAAACGTTAAATTCTTTTCTTCGTCTCTCTTTTTCTTTTGAAAATTTAAAGCTCAATAATAAATTACTCCTACTTTTCGCTAAATGTTGTTGAAAACTTAAAGTATTATTCTCATACTTTGTTTCTCGAAATATTAAGCAGTTTTTACTTAAGATGCTTTTAGATGTTGATAGCATTTTAGACAATAATAGAACACAATTCACCTTAACATCCGCTTATGCAAAATAGCTTTTAAATTTTCTTCCCTGTTGCCAAGTTTGACAAGCTAAATGTCTACCAATTCATCTTTCAACATTATCCATGGCTTTGCGACGAGAGATTTAAAGCTACCCGGAGATCGTCTGCTAAGGAACGCGCGACGAATGTAATTAAGGATGCATCACCTCTGATCTTGCTCTTCCCCTTCTATCCAGACTTTGCACGACCCTGCATTTCAGTTATCGCACTTGTTTTCTATGGGTCGCAAATGCTGAGGCAGTTTACGACCTACCGAGACAACTACATGTTTTAAACTTTCTCAGTCTTGTTACCATCGAGTGAAAAGAAATTTATCACAATTATGTCCTAACCATAAAAAAGGTTTTCTCTTCACGCAAATTATGTCGTTTGGGGCTATATGAAAGTCAATTTCTCCGGTAATAGAAGAATTTTTCGTTCTAGATTTAAGATTTTCTTAGATTCATTAGTTAATATTAAAATTGTTTCGTGTGTTAACAAAGTTGCTTTGTGCGTGATCTATACGTTATGCTTCTATCGAATCTTGCTATGACCGTGCACTTTAACTGTCGTAGTTGTTTTCAGCGGGTGACAAATGCTGAAGCCATTTTGAGTCTTGTCACGAAAACCGCATGTTCCAGATTTTCTCGATGTTGTCGCCACCGAGTAAAAAGAAATTTATCATAATTATATCCTAAGGATAATTTAAAAAATATATGTTTTTGAGGAAATTATCTTGTTTGGGGTTAAATGAAAATCAATTTCCGTGGTAATAGAGAAATTTTAGCGTATTATCCCAATTGCGTTCCAATCATAAAAACCGTTTCTCTTCATGAAAATTATCCCGTTCGGGGCCTAAAGAAAAGCCAATTTCTGCTGTGACAGAAAACTTTTTACTTCTGAAATTAAGGTATTCTTAGATTCATTACCTTTTATTGAAGTTATTTCGTGTGTTACCAATTTTTGTTGTGTGTGTCACAGTGTGCTGGTGTTATATAATGTACAGCTTCTATACAGACTTAGCGCGACCCTGGTACTTAACTTATGGCACTTGTCTATTTCGAGTGGCAAATGTGAGGCAACTACATGATCGGCATTTTCTCGGTCTTGTTGCCATCGAGCGAAAACAAATTTATCACAATTATATCGCAACAGTAAAAAGTTTATCTCTTCACGGAAATCATGCAAGAAAAGAAACTGTGTAAAGAAAAAGAATTTTTTGAGGTAATACATAAAATTTTAGTGTAATTTTTAATTCTGAAATTAACTCCTTGAAGGACTGTGAAATATCTTTTATACCACTCAATTTTAATTAAGATTTGTACCAGAATTTTTGAACAACATTTTACTTTTATAGTGAAGAAAAGGAGTAAAATTACATTTTCTTATTTCGAAAAAATCGCTATGAAATCAACATTACAGAAGCACAATTATTTGCTCCTGAAAAGATTAAAATATTCTAAAATTGCTTAATTTATAATTATCGTCAAAGTAGTTTTGCGTATATATTTTATGCAAAAAGTTCCTTAAAAATGGTTACAAGTTTAATTTTAGACTATTTTAAAGAAGAATTCAATTTTGCAAGAAATGAAATATGCAATTTCTTTATTTGAACCTAATTTTATAAAAACTGATAATTTTATGATTGCATGCATAAAAAGTATTACACTATAATATCTCAAAAAAAGAAACCTTTCAATTAACAAATTCTAAAATTCATTAATATTTTTAAAAAATGGAAATTAGATTTTTAAGTATGTGAATGTACTGTATCAGAAGAACATTTAAACCTGTTATATGTAATATTAATGCAATCATTATACAGCTCAATGTTTCACACTATTCTAATTTGCTTCTGGATGAAGATATTCAACAGAAGATCGGGTTTCTGTTATACAAAAGACTGGCATTTTAACGACCTTCACGGGATCTTAGCAAATACGACGTTCATTTTTCTTTTAGACACTGTAAAACACCTTGATTCATAAACTATAAAACGTATTTAACAGTTGGGGGAAGAAAAATAATCTTTACTGCTTCTAGAATTTTAATTTCTAGAGGATGTGCCTTGCATTTATCGATGAATAATAGGATCTTTCTTTTTTTTATGTTTCATTTGTTTATCTAGCTTCTTGATACACTCTTAAAAAATTTCCGACGTGATCTATGCTTTATTATTTACTTTGTAAACTACAGGTAACTGTTTGATTCCCTTGAAACAATGTGGTTTCTCAGAAATTCCGAGTTTTTAGGTTTCAGACATATTAAATCTATATTAGATGTAAATTTCCAACTGGGTGAAAAATGTCCGGACCAGGATTCGAACCAGGGATCTCCTGGCTGAAGCCACCAGTGCTCTGCCATCTGAGTTATCCCGGACGAATCTGGTGGAACTTTTTCACCCAGCTAACCTTCATGATTATAGCATATGGTCTGAAACCTGGTTCAGCTCAACAGAATAAATCTCAGGTAATGGAACTCCAGAAATCGCTGGATATCTAATATGATTTATTTACCAATTGGAATAATTGAGTTAAAATTAATCTAGTGCAATATTAAATCTATGTTTTGCCAGTTTTGCTCAAGAGCAAGTTTTATCTTTAAAAACTAAACTGCTCTTGTGAAAAAAAGTGCAGTTTCATCAGTTTTAAATAAGTCGTCTTCACTGTATTCATTTATTTATTTATTTTTTTTATTTTTATTTATTTTTTTTTTTTTAGCGTTGTATCTCTCAATTGACTCACAATTTCGAGATTTACAGCAGAACTTTCCTAAGATTAATCCATTTCCCGTCTTGAAATTTTCAGCCATAGATCTGAGGTTTTGAAAATTCACATTCACATTCAACTTTTCAGCAAATGTTTGAGCATTAGACTTTAAAACATTTGATTGGCATAATCGTTGATCTCATATTCTTCAGGGGGAGGCGGCAGAGCTAATCGACATCTGAAAAGGTCAGAACAAGGAAATGTTTGGTTTGCTGATTTTCTTTACTTTTTCAGGAAAAGTTGAATACATTGCACAGTTTGTTAATGTTCCCTGGAAGGTCGCTAAATCAAGATTCGGATAATTTGCGGATCGTTAAAACGAATGAAGAAAACATTGTACATTGGAAAACGGTCGGGACCTCATCTAATGATCGTTAAATCGCGAAGGGTCGCAAAGTTGGTGGTCGTAAAATCACGAATCTACTGTATTTCTAATCTATATATTACTGAAATTTGTTCCTATCTCTGACACTCGATATCAGAAATTTTTGAATAAGTGTATACTTCTCATTTATTAGTACAATATCCGAAATACTCTTAACCCTTTAAGACCAGACCCGCACAATCGTGCGGGTTAGGCTTTAACTAAAATTCTACCTTCCTGGGTTATATATTCCATAAATGCCGGAATCGAGTGATTGTGCTGGTTAACAGAAACTATATTATATGAATTTTGTCAACAGATAGTGAATTATCAGTTACAAATTTCCTTTATATCATTGTTTAAAAAAAAACTCAAAAAGCAGTCCGATCTTAAAGGGTTATATGTAATATGGAGATTTATTGGTGAAATTTTGTGTTATAAAATTTTTATTTAACATATGGCTGCGCATCCTTTGAATTATCTGTAATTTAATTTTCATCCGAGTTGAAGCAATAAAACGCTCTCCACGTGACGGATATTCTTCTTTTTTATTATTTTTCATTTTATTTTATATTATATATATGTTGTTGTTGTTGGTTTTTTTTTTTTTTTTTTTTTTTTTTTTTTTTTTTTTTTTTTTTTCAGTATTTAAGTAAGTAACTTATTTTTTCATCTTGTAATTCCCATAAAATTTGCAGAAAAGGGTTGATGGTTGGTTGGTTGGTTGATTTTTGACGGCCAATTATCTGCTCGAGGGATATAGGCCCAGGGGGGGAGTGCCCTTCGTGGGGGTCTTTCTAAGAGAACCCAACCCGTATTAACGCTTGGAAATCCAAGGCTCGAAGAAAACCACGAAAACTCCGAACGATTAGGCCGACGGGCGCGATTGGGATCGAACCCAGCACCTCCCGTCTACCAGCTTCGACAGCAGAACCTCTCGGCCACTGGTGGGGCTGCAGAAAAGGGAAAAACTTTAACTATTAAAATAAATTATGTGAAAAATGTGATTGTGCAAGAAAAACACCTGTTCTTTTCTAGGCTATACCTACTTTTCGACACTATCTAATCAATATGAGTTCCACGAAATGTTTTTCTCGAGATATCTCCACAGTCCAATTCTCCAATTGTCATTCAAATCACCAAGGACAAATCATCAGCAATTTAACCATCTCAACTTTAAAACCACCACCCTATCAAGTTTACCTACTTACTAATTAGAGCCCAAACGTCCATCAGAATTTCATAGGTAAAAGAAAAAAAACAAAGGAAGCAGACCTATTAGCATCTCAAAAGACGACGTGGAACGTGGTAAAACCATCTGCTGAGACTACTCTCCTCCCAATCATTAGAGAAACACCATGATAACCATCAGAAAATCTACTACAGTAATGGCTTCTAAAGCTCGGGGTCGATCTATAGGTGCCCAGGTTATAATGACCAAAGACACCGTCTGGTTATATCCACCCACTGAAGCCTGAAGCAGGTGCTACAAAAAACACAGCGAGCACCTCTTCATTGAAATCTAATCAATTGATATCGTCATTATTATTCTTTTGGATGATTATTTTGTTTTATTAGATATTCTTTTAGATTTTTTTTTGTGATGTATTCGTTAGGGTGCTCTGCATTAACGGCTTTTAAGGGTTAGCAGTTATATAAGGATGGTTGTTAATAGAGCAGCGTGCGCGGATGGCCAGTAATAGAGGCCTTTATGGCAGCTGCTGGTTATTATCGTGGCTAGATAATATTTTTTTTAGTAATGTGTAGTGGTAATCTTAGTAGCAAATGAGCTTAAATTTAGGAGATGGATGCCACGTGGCGGATATTCTTCTTTTTTATTATTTTTTTCTATTTTATTTTCATTCATTTTTGTATATATTTTTTTCAGTATTCAAATATTGTAGATAATTTTGTGTTCAGCCAAAATATTTTATCTTCAATTTTTAGCAGACTCAGGAGTTTAGCAAAAGGGTTTTAAGCAAATCTGGAAGAATAATAAATACTTCATTTTATGAGGGGGAGAGTATCATCAATCGATTTATTAACTTAAGGGTGTATTCGAAAAAATATTTTTCCACCCTAAACAGCTCGAAATTTTCTGAGACATTTTCGGACTCATTTTTAAAAGTAAAAACTTTAAACTTGCTGAGATGATTTTTGAAGAGATGTATAAGAGGCCGTGTGATTTCATTTTTCGCTCAATTAATTAGGATTTGATTTTTAAACATTTATTTTCTCAGTATGACCATTTTTTTCATTCCCAGATCTCCCACTTCGGAAATTTCGGTTCAAAACTTCAACTTTGACTGCATTTTTTACAATATTTTTTGCATTTATCAAAAAATCGAGAAGCACGGCACATTATGTAGTTTCTAAATAAGAGAAATTGCCGGTTTGATGCGTTTGAGAGCAAAAATGAATCAGAAAATAAGCAGTTTGGATTGGAATACACCCTTAAGAGTACTGCTGTACTGGACACCCTTCATTTTGGTGGACTTCTAGAACACTTAATATATATTTTAATTACCTTATCAGATCTATATTACATTTAGAGGGTACCTTTTCAGGGTGCAGCGTGGTGGGTGGTGTAAGGAGGTCAGGGTTTGGCGCTTCACCGTAAAAAAAACTACGTAACGTTACTCCCAAAAATTGGTGGCAGCCTTGCTGCCTCCATTTTGTGGAGTAATTTAACCGATATAACTTGTGTTACGTTACACCAATGTGTAATATTACACCAGTTATATTAGTTTAAATCACCGCATTATGTAAGTTAAATTACTCCATAAAATTGGAGGCAGAATGCTGTGAAAAATTTTATGGAATAACGTTACATAATTTTTATGCAGTGTTCAAACGGCGAACATTATAGTTAATTAAGTACTCCAGACGATTTCTTTGCCGATCGTGTTATTTTTGTACTTGGATACTGTTTTAAGTCAAGATAACTAGCAATGAAGCCATTTTATTCTATATTGTCCAACATGCCGGGCCGAAATTTAACGAAAACGTTGCTTTTGAAATTTTTACACCAAAAACAGTTCATGTATTCTAAATAACAACTTCGCCAAACTCCGTAGTCTTACCCATATAATAAGCACGAGATAGAGCTTTGAAAATACCTGCCAATTGTTTGCGATATTGGACAAAATTTAAGGTTTTGTTAAATGTTTACGAAATCGTTTGAAATGTTTTCTAAATCAATATTGTATATCGCATATTACAAAATAAATAAATAAATAAAATAAAATAAAATAAAATAAAATGAAAATAAAATAAAATAAAATAAGTAAAAGTATCAGATTTTCAGCATCCTGAAATCCCGAATAATAATAATAAAAACAAAATTAAAATTAAATGTGTGATATTTCATGATTTCTTAATTTTTTCTCTGTATTGCTTTATATAAAGTTGATTTTTCTAGCCATTGGAAAAGTTCGAAATTTAAATGTGTTAATTAGAAATCAAAAACAAAATCGAAAATTTGAAATTTGTTTCGTAAAAATAATTATTTTTAAAAAGAAACTTACCAGTTAAAACACGGCTAATGTCAAACTATTTGCCAACGTATAAATGTCATATTTCTTCAGTTTATAAATCGAATCTTTTATAATTGAAATGATTAAATATTTTGAGTTTAAAAAAATAGCTTACAATTTCAATCTTCTTTTCGAGGGATTTATTTCCTTTGACACTTACATTTTCGTATTACACACACACACACACACACTTAAAACAGTCCAATTATTAAGGAGTTGATTTAAAACATCTACAGTTTACGTTTATAGATAGAGAGAGAGAGAGAAAAAAAAGAGTTTCTCTGTGATTGTAATTTATTTTTATTGATTATTTATTTTAATTTATTTTGTGTGTAAATAAAAAAAGTTAAAATTAAAATTGGTCATGTTAACTAAAAGCAAAACCCCAGTCCAATTATTAAGGAGTTGATTTAAAACATCTACCGTTTACGTTTATGGATAGGGGAAAAAAAAAAAGTTTCTTGGGGATTATAATTTATTTTTATTGATTATTTATTTTAATTTATTTTGTGTGTAATTAAAAAAAGTTAAGGCTAAAATAGGTAATGTAAGTAAATGTTAATGACGATGTTTTTTGCACAATTGGCAAGCAACTCGTTTTTTTTTTTTTTTTTTTTTTTTTTTCTTTAAAGAAACATTCATTTGAAATTGCATCGATGTTTCTCAATCGAAATTACGTGTTAATGAACTGTATTACAGAATACCTTTTCTTTTCTTCGAAAAAGAAATATCTTACCTGTGTTTCTGTAAGACTGAGGCTTTGCGCTAACTGTTTCCTCTCCGCTCCTACTACATAGTGATTCTTTTCGAATGCGTGCTCCAGCTTCAATAGCTGTGAGGGAGAGAAAGCCGTTCTGATTCTCTTGGGTTTCCGAAAAGGATGTAAGAGAAAACCCGCACCATCGGGACCTATCAGAAAAAGAAAATCGATTATTACTCTTATTTTCTTTCAAAGTAAAATTACTTAAAATTCCAGCGCATAAATATTTTATCTGAACTATTTCTCAAGCATTGCTGATCAGATGAAACGACTATTTGAGGACCCGAGTTTCAAAACTAGCCTTATCCAAAATTTAAAATATTGTGTTTTTACAATCAATCTTTTCTATTCGTAAACCTGTACCGAAAAAACACAACAATATGAAAAAAAAAAACTAGTTTTGTCCTGTATTTCTGTCACTATAAAATCTTGGTTTACAATGAAAACCAATAGATGCAGTTAGAGAATTATGAGATTTTGAATTGTAAAGTACAGTCGTGGAAGAAAAAAAGTAAACACCCCCTACTAACTCTGCAAAAAATTATCGTAGACGAAAGTTACTAGTACCACACGATTGGTAATAAAGTCTACTTTTAAATTATGTATATAAAACTTGCTTAGGGGGCCATCTACATATTAAAACAAACCATAACTTTGTTTATTTTCAATAGCAGCACACAATTCTGACACTATAAATACACTCTACACCCTTCAATTAGCCTAAAAACAAATTTTTCGGTACGGTAAGGTTCCAAGAAATTAATTAATGTAAAATGAGCGTATTTTAGGGGTTGTATCTTGTATCCAAATTGAAGTTGGGTGCTCGATTGTTGATCGAGAGAGCCCCCTTCTTGATCAAGGCATCTTAAGCGCCACTCAAGATTGAAGACTGCTAGATTACAGAATAGCCTAAGAAATTTAAAAATATCTAGTCACTTCTATCATAGACAGCCTCTTAAACCATAATTTTGCCCTTTTTTAAGCACAATTTGAAAACTACTTGAAAGAAAAATGTGAAATTTTGGATTTCCATAAAGCAGGACTTAATAAATCTGAATCCATCAAAAAAATTGTAGGTTGCAATTCATATTTTCTTCGAATATTAATTTCATAATTCATAATTCATATCATAAAATTATAAAAATTGAAAATTCAACGTATTTATGTTTGGGTATTTTAGTATTATTGCTACACAAAAAATTAGCACATTAGGAGTATAATTTCAGGAGCTATTAATAAAAATATGAAAATGTAATTTAACATTAGAAGCACTAAATTTTGAATGTTTATAATTCAAAAACTTATCATCCAAATGACTTGAAATTTGGTGTCTAGGCATAGTTTGAACCGAAGATTTGAAATATCTTGTTAAAATTTGGCATTGTCATTGAAAAAAAAATTAAGTTTGGGTTCGTTTTAATAAGTAGATGGCCCCCTAAGTAAATTTTATATACATCACTTAAAAGTAGACTTTATTTCTAATCGTTCGGTATCAATAATTTTCTTCTAGGATAATTTGTTGAGGAGTTAGTAGGGGTGTTTACTTTTTTTTCCACTACTGTGCATTAGTTTAATAAATTAGAAACTATGAAATCTTCTGCGACGATTTTGAGCTTTTCATCTTAGAAGCTTTTCATCTTTCATCTTTTGGTATGCCTGTAATGTAAGTGAATTACTTGTGTTACACGAGATCAGGAAAAGCGCTGAACTGTTACAAGAAAAGGCAAGCTTTGGTGACAACATACTGTTACAAATTTTGTGTTTTTTTAACAGACTTTTGATGCTGGAACCATAAGATGGCGAAACTTCGATCCAACATTTGAAGATTCTGTTGAACCATAGCTCCAAGCGTTGGAATGAGATTTCACCATCTTTTGGTTGAAGCTACTAAGCACCAAAATTTGGTTCAAATCAGCACGAAATTTTTAATAGTGAGTGCAACTCACGAGTACTAATGTGTGTATAGTTTATTAGTAAAATGTGTATTAAGTATCAAAGAAAATAAATGGAAGGGTGAGAGATGATTCAAGTAGTACATGATCTACATTTGAAACGAGAAAATTTATGGAGCTAATTTTATAATCATGCATGTTTTCCGTGAAAATAAATGAAAGCTTTAGAATCGAAGTTTACGGGTTCCACTTTATAACTGTTTTATATAAGTAAGAGTATCAGATGTTTTCGGTTTTATCAGTGAGAATTTGAATTAAGTCCCTTAATAAATTCCTTACTGAAGAATTCTCTCTATTGTAAAATGAACAAAACTATTTGAAATCTAATACCATATAATTATACCAAACTTCAATTAAATATTGTTGAATTACATTCATGTCTCGTTTGTAACTGTGAAATTTTGAACATAAAGACATTTTGAAATCGCAAGCTTTATTTAGATAAAAACGTGTTTCACTTCTTAACTGTTTTATATAAGTAAGAGTATCAGATGTTTTAGGTTTTATCAGTAAGAACTTGAATTACGCCTCTTAATAAATTCCTTAATAAAATTCCTTAATTAAATAGTGAAGAATTCTCCCCATGGTAAAATGAACAAAACCTTTTGAAATCTAATACCATATAATTATATCAACCATTCTTCAATTAAACATTGTTGAATTACAATCATGTTTCGTTTGCAACTATGAAATTTTGAGCATAACAGCATTTTGAAATCACAAGCTTTATTCACATAAAAACGTGAACTACGTGTTCCACTTCGTAACTGTTTTATATAAGTAAGAGTATAAGATGTTTTAAGTTTTATCCGTAAAAATTTGAATTACGTCTCTTGATAAATTCCTTAGTGAAGAATTCTTCTCGTGGTAAAATGGACAAAACCTTTTGAAATCTAATACCATGTAATTATATAAACCTTTCTCCAATTAAATATTTTTGAATTACATTCATGTCTCATTTTTAACTGTGAAATTTTGAACATAAAGGCATTTTAAAACCACCCTTTGAATTACATCCCTTAATAAATAAATTCCTTTCTGAAAAATTCTCCCCTTTCTAAAATGTTCAAAACCATTTGAAATCTAATACCATATAATCTTATCAACCTTCCTTCTATTAAATATTGTTTATATTCATATTCATGTTTCGTTTGTAACTGTGAAAGTTTCAGAATAAATTCATCTTGAAACCACAATTTGAATTAAATCTTTTAATAAATTCCTTGTTGAAGAATCCACCCCATAGTAAAATGAAAGAAAACTTTTGAAATCTAATACGATATAATAATATCAACCTTTCTTCAATTAAATATCGTTGAATATAATTCATGTCTCGTTTGTAAGTGTGAAATTTTGAGCATAAAAGCATTTTGAAACCACAATTTGAATTACGTCTCTTAATAAATTCCTTCCTGAAGAATTCTCCCCATGGTAAAATGAACAAAACCATTTGAAATCTAATACCATATAATTATAGCAATCTTTCTTCTATTAGATAATGTTTAAATTCCTGTTTCGTTTGTAACTTTGAAAGTTTGAGCATAAACGCATTTTGAAAGCACAATTTGAATTACGTCTCTTAACCCCTTAACTGCCCCTGACGTAAATATACGCCTTTAGAAAATACTTGCATTAGAAATGGGAAACTTTGAAGATATGAGACAATTTTCACCAGCAGAGCTGTATTTTACACACTTATAACATGTGCATTTTCTTACTGTTATTTCAGAAAACTAATTGCTATCTTATTTAATTGTAGAGTTATGTTATTAAATAAGGCACTGGAGACAGCAGCAGATTTTGTCGGCAGTTAAGGGGTTAATAAATTCCTTCCTGAAGAATTCTCCACATGGTAAAATGAACGATACCTTTTGAAATATAATACCTAATCTAATTATATCAAAATTTCTTCAATTAAATATTGTTGAGTTACATTCATGTCTCGTTTGTAGCTGTGAAAGTTTGAGCATAAAGGCATTTTGAAAATCACAAGCTTAAGATTTTAAAATTTTAAATATTCTATTTTATTGAAGTGTAGCTTAGTTTTTCTTTCAAACAATTTGTAAATAAAATCAACATTAATATTTTTGTAAGTTTTTGAAAATGAATGAATAAATCGCATAAAAAGTTCTATGATATATAAAATTAGAAACTCCCACATCAAATATAACCATCCCTCTCTATTGAAAGATCCTTTTAAAGGCTTTACGCAGCATTTTCGTGTGGATTAAATCAATAGGCTGACATCATCGACGTTTAAGCTTCCAGTGAAGAAATATATGACTGGGAAAAAAATATATAAACGCCCGAAAAGAATTATGATAATATTAATGCACTGCTGCCACAAAATATTGATATTAACCCATCGCCGTTAGAGGATTTTAGACGTCTTTTTATTCCGCAAAGAGCCATATCATGTCAGCCAGGTTCTCTTAGCAAACACATATAAAAATTCCTCGTAGATATTAACGGATATATACTAACTGAAGTGTTAGATAAACACTGCTAGCGTCTTTGCTCTCAATCGATTTTTAATGTGACTCTATTAGGCAAGGATAATTGCAATTACGATGTAATGTTTGCTTTAATTAAACGCTACTCGATAATTAACTTCGACTGGCTTGATTAAGAGAGGAGATTTTTGTTAATTGATTGCTAAATTAATGAAGTTTGTGACTCTATGTCGTCGGGGAAAGATGGTGGATTTATACGAAGGCGTACTTTTAAGCTAACAATGAGATGTTTTGAAAAGGTGGCGGGGGTATATTTAAAGGAGATATGTTGACATTATCTATTTTGCCACAGTGTTCATGTTAATTAGGAACAGGAATTGCTATGGCAATGGATGTGTTTTGATAATGTGCTTGTGAATAAGGGTAACTTTATCAAGGGACAATAATTATCCCTTTTGGATTCGTCGTCCTAATATTACAGCATGTCTTTACACTGTAAAAAAAAAAGACAAATTTTTTTAATATAGCTTTTATCCTTCTTAAGACTGTTCTCAAATCCAAAAGGGCAACTTTATGACATAAGTTTTAATTTATTTTTGTTCGGAAATGCATGAAACTAGCAGGTGTTGTTGTCCAGAAACTATGTCATAGAACTGTTTTTTCCGTTTTCTTTTTTTCTTAGAAAATGCAATAGATCTTTCAGAAATTAGTGTCAAAATGGGCGATTTTGAATCGAATTTTCGAACGAAAGCAGAAAAACTAGTCAGCAAAGGGAGAAAAAGTCTTATCACGAGATCAAAATCGCTTGTAATTTATTTATTTAAAAAAAAAAAAAAAAAAAATTGGAAAACAATTCCGATTCTAAATCGCTTCTATATCTAAACGTATATCTTTACGTTTAAAAATGAGTCCGTTATTTTGTCAGAAAGCTTCGCGCTTGTTGAGCAATTAAAGTAAGAACAACCTTAAAGTTTACTAAAATATAACATAAAGTCTCCCGGGTTATCCGCGATTTTTAAAAGCTTTTCCTATTTTTAGAAATCCGTGAATCCAATAGATTTTTGAGGATTAAAAAAACACATCTTATGCAAAAATTTCATTTTCTGCCCATAATTTTCGGAAGCGTTTCTGAGTGGTTTTTGCAGTGTTTTAATCTGTTTTTTTCTATCCGGAATATTAGGATTTCAGATGATATCAATTTACAGTAAACATTTTCAACTGCGTAACAGAATTTACATGTATAAAAGTGACAGAATAAGGTTAATTTTAATGTTAATTTATCATGTTTATTGAACATGAAAATGTTTACTTGAGAATTGATAGCAATCTAAAAATCGATATTCCGGGTTGAGAAAACTGATTAACCATAACTGTACCAGACCTGTAACCATAACCTGTAACCATAACTGTACCAGATTTTAAATTTGCATGAGTTTACTAAATTTTGCTGGATTTGAACCAACAGTTTAATTTCTCTTCCTATATAGCCTCTTCCCACTGTAAAAAATTGTTGCCATAGTTTAGTATTCAACAGGAACATTTCGGATGCCTGAGAGGTATTTTCACTTTCTGAAAGCATCAGAAACCTTTCCGAATTCTTGGGTTTAGTTTCCGCAGTGGAGCAAAACCGAAACATTTTTAAGTTCGAATCAGAAGTTTTTCCGTTAGTATCGTGCAGCAGATGTCTCGATGCTTTCAGAAACGTTTCTGAAAATTTTGTACATCGTATAAGAGTGTGCCTATTTGGTTTTACTCATTTAGTTTAAATTATATTTTTCTGGTTCGAAAAAGGAAAAACCTTCAAAATAAAATATAATGGGGATCGAAAAGACCCGTTTGTAATAGATTTCCAATCTTGAGTCTTTGCAATTAACTTCAAAACAATAGTAAAATCGTAAAAAGACAGCTTGTGATTCTCAAGAGCTTTAATAATAATAATAATAAGAAGAAGAAGAAGAAACTAAACCTATGGCTTGAAGGATCAGTCAATGGGGGATCAGTGCTTACAGTAGTCTCCAACCCTGTATACTTGAACCTGGGCTCCGATGTGCTGTACAGCATATGCCTCGTCAGGTATTCAGCCTAACAGGAGACTCCCGGTGTTTAGTTGCCAAGCAAGATTAGTACTCATTTTTCGATACCGAAGGGATGAAAGGTTGAGTGAACCTTGCCCAGCCGGGAGTCGAATTAGCGACCACTGAACGTGCTGGTCACTACGCTACTGCACTTCCATAATAATAATAATAATAAAGAAATTATAGAACTAACCTTAACATTTTAAATATAGTGCACGGTCTCCTCTAAGTTGTTTTGAGACCTTCATAATCAAAAATTTCAGATAATATTCTAAATTTTTATTCTGTTTTTTAAAAAAAGTATAGTTGATTAATTAAACTGGGATTTAAAATCGAATAATGTATACTACTATATTCAAAATAAGCCCGTTTTATTATACAACTTACAAACAATATTTATTCATAGACACTGAAATATCAATAGTATCTTCTAAATACAAGGACAGAAATCAAGTAAAGGGAAATCGATAAACTCTGTTGATATTTCTGTTCAAACTTATGATGCCTCAGAATGGAGGAGGAAATATTTTATTATAGTAATAATTGTTTTTACTACATTGCTGTTGAAATTTTAAAGTCTGTAAATGGGTATTGTTTATAAATTGTATCGCGTTAGTGTTTTCTGATGATAAATTACTTGACTGAATCGCTGAATAGCGCGATTCAATCAACTAAAGTACGAAAGTCGAATTAATTTTGCGATATTTTGTGATTGGATGTTGAAGTTGAGATCGATTAACAAAAGCTGCATTTTCTGACGTTTCTTTTATTATGGAAAAATCGGATATTATGGAAAACGTTTATTTGGGAAAATCTTCGTATTAACACAGTTTTTCTTCTCATAATTGAAGAGCTTAGTGGAAAAACATAATGTGAAACATTTTCTCAAAAATTGTTTTATTTTATGGATGAAAATTATGTGGTATTGTATCGTATGGTTGAACTAAAATACTAAAATTTTACTTAGTATTGAGGTATATAATACAGCATCTTTTAATATTTAATATTTTTTTATTTAATAATTTAACTGGTGACAATAATTTCTAATATTTAATAATTAAATGTTAATATTCTTTCTTAGGAGAGTTTACCTAGTATCACCTATTAACATTCAAACATATGCTACTAAGAAGGAATTATATAAATAGGGCAGACCGGGGCTAGTAGGCGCAGTTTTTAGTTATTCATTTTTATTAATTATTTGTTTAAGTTTTTTATGAATCTTTAACTGTACTTTTAAAGAACAGGCATTGGGCTATAAATATCCGGAGTTTTGAGTTTGTAGCTTTTGTAGTTTATGTTTAGCGGAAGCCTAAAGTAAACAGAAAATTGTGCGCCAACCTACCCCGTCGCGGGGCAAGTTGCCTATACCTATGGGGTAAGTTGGCACATGCTTTATAAAATTTTAAATGAAACTCAAATAAGACACGCAGTTAAGAGAAATCAATTTCATTATTATCATCAAGTTTAAACAACGGCGTTATCGCCGTACAATGTTAATTCTAAATTATACAGACATAAAAATAATGAATAAAACATTAACATTGAGTAACTTCTATCCTACTCGATATCATTATCAGAGTTACAGTTGTCACAAATAAAAAATCGAGTGTCTCTGTTTGGGCAAGCCTCGTGTGCCCAAAATCTTGCATTGCAACCACTTTTCTCGGTGTTTTCTGTTTTTCAAGCTACCAGCACACACCAGACACCGAGCCAACTTGCCCCGTGTTCAATGCGCCTACTAGCCCCATAATAAATTTCTTCACAAAAGTGAGCCGTAACCATCTAAGCATAAATAATCCAAGTAAATCACATACGGAGTAGGTACAGTTAATCATACACTAAGAAAAACTGCACAGGTTAAATCGCAATTATTAAGATAAGAATTAGAAATTAGGAAAAGAATGAAGCAACAAAAATTACTTATGAGTGCAAAAAACAGAAAAATCGTAATAAATGTCCACTGCACGTAGATAACGCTGCAAAACTACAATGATGATTGTAAAAAGCAAGAAGAAAGGTACTCTGTGACTGGTTGCTCAATCTATCCACAAGCAGGCGATTTATGAGGACTGCGCCTACTTACTCCTGTAGCCAACGAACCCCGGTCTCCCCTAACTAAATTACGAAAAAAAACTTTCACATCAATTCTCTCGAATTCCAATTTTTGTTACATAACGTCTTCTTCCACTCAAGTCTTCAATTCATTTCAGTTTTCAGAGTTCCCCCACCCCCCTTTTTTTTTCTTTCTACAAGTCTTTGTCAGATTTGTTATTTTGTTATTTTCTCTGATTCCTGTTTCTATTACAAAGCGACATATAACTTGACATATAACTTTATTGATAATAGAAATTTGTAAGCATGTTAAATAGTGTTAAATTAACATTTACATTTACCAGAAAGGATATAATATATGATAGTATTCTATGTGGTGGGTGTTTTTTTCTTTAATTTCTATGCTAACCTATTTCCTTATCTTTGAAATGGAATAAAAATGGTTCACTTATGTCTTTTGAAATGGAATTATTGAGAAATAAATAGATTAGGAAGAAAATTATCATCTAGAACAAACTAACTTTTATGAATAAGAAACATATAGCATTAAAGTGAAAATTACATAAAGAAGGATATTCAAAATATTAAACTGGTTTTAGAAAGGAAATTGATGACATATACATATAAAAATTCAACCCCTGATATTGTAGAAGGTAAATTTTTGTAAGATACACAGGAGATAAAAGGTCATGCCTGTAAAAATTTTTACATCTTCATGTTTTTTAGTAGTGTAGAAAAATGAGAAATAATAATAGTAAAATTTGCAATGTAATATAATAAAAGCGTAGAATAGTTATGTAGTTTTTTTTTTTTTTTTTTTTTTTTTTTTTTTTTTTTTTTTTATCAAATTTTCTTCATTATTTTTTGTGAAAAATGTAAACAATAACGTAGCATTTTTTAAATATATTTTTTTTTTCTCTGCTGTATTGACAAAAATTATTTAACAAATCTCTTACAAAGGGGAGAATCTGTTGTCGCCTTTATAAAATAACAAACTTTTTTTCAAAAACGGGAAACTATTTAACAAATGTTTTCCAACAAATTATTAATGTAAGTGCTGAATGTTGTTAATCTGTAATGTGTTGTTACAAATTATTAAAAACCAGTTATATCTAAACTTAAAATTACACTATGTGCAAATTACTTAAAAGATGAAAAAATATTTCAAAAGGTGTTAAATTATTTTAATATCCTTAGTACTTTCAACTATATACATAGCCTTCGTCATAGAATACAAAAATACAAGCGTCTTATTTTCAAATTTCACGTAGTTGGTGTTGAAAGGAGTGAAAGTGAAAGTCAATTTTTATATCTGGAAAACATTGCGAAAATAAAAATATGGACATAGAGGGAATTTGAATATTACGTGTTTTAGGAATCTTTAAGCAAACTGAGCCAAATTCTGGGTATGTAGTAGGATAAAACGTCCTTACAAACAGTATTTTCCTCAGTAATAATTTCTATTGATTCACGGATAATTAAATCATGATAATTCTTTAAGGGATATATGATTTTTGTATCTTCGAAATTAACTTGCATATTCGGCTTCTGGTTAAGTCTTAACAGGACTGTTGTTGGCCGGTTGTACTTCAAATCTCCCAAATGCTCTTTAATACGATCTTTAAGTTTACGAGAAGTCATTCCTATGTATTCGAGATAAATATTCTCTGTTTTCAGTGGAATACGTAATACAGTGGAACACATAATATTCCACTTCCCTCTATGTCCATATTTTTTTCCCCAATGTTTTCTAAATCTAGAAGAAAAAAAAATAACTTTCACTTTCACTTTTTTCTACACCAACTACGTGAAATTTGAAAATAAGACGCTTGTATATTTGTATTATCTGACGAAGGCTATGTATATTGTTGAAAGTACTAAGGATATTACAGTAATTTAACACCTTTTTAAATATTTTTTTCATCTTTTAAGTAATTTGCACATAGTGTAATTTTAAGTTTAACTTTTTAAAGATTAAATTAGCATTCTATTTATTTATTTGCAGTTATATCTATTTAGAACAAATATTTAACAATTCTGTAAATATTTTACAAAGTACTTAATTAACAAATATGTTGCGAAATGGAGAGTCTTTTATAACCTTAAGCACATACAATAACAAATGTTTTTCTATAAACGACAAGTGTAGTAGATCCAAAATTACAAACTGAAAAGGAGAAAAATATAACAGATTTTTCAATAAAATTAATAAAATTCTAAAGGAGATCAGATTAAGCATGTGCAAGCCTTTAAATTAACAAAATAATCACTGATATCGCGTGACAACAGCAAGTGTTAAAATGAGATCAAGATATACAGGTGGCGACATCAATGCCGTTATCCTGTTACGACAGGTGAACGAAGTCAGTTAATTTGTAGTTAGAACCACAAGAGTGTCACACTCAGGGAATTTAAAATGAACCGGTGTTTTGTCACCTAAGAAATTGTTGGTAATATCAAAATTAATAATCCAGGTGGGCTTTCTTTCTTTCTTTCTTTTTTTTTTTATTAATTATGAAAAGGGTTTGCAGACGTCCAACAGGTGAAAATTGTCATTATGGAGAAAGGAAACATCTAAAATCGTCATTGAGATACATAGTTAGTTAACGTTAGTCCATAAATTCCTTCTAGCTATCATATGTCTGTACTTTGTTCAATGAAAATATCCAGATGTCTTATCCATTAAGTGTGTGTTACAAATTGTGGTAACTTGTGCTCTCTAATTAATTCTCTAGGGGGGAAAAAAAGAGGTTGAAGGATGGCAAGTTTTCGATCATATTTTAAACTTATTTAACCTATGAATTTCTTCTAGATATTTCGTGTCTGCATTTTGTTAACGACTATATCCAGGTGTCTAATCCATTAAGTATGTGTTACAAATTTTAATTATTTTATTTTATTTTATTCTTTAATTCTTTGTTTGGAAATGAAATGTTTGTCCAAGGAAAATTAATTACCGTATAATCCGGCATATAGCGCACTCCGATGTATAACACGCACCTAAATGTTAATATTTTTCAATTTTTGAGTATTTTCGACATAAAAAAGCATATGACATCTTTGGGAAGTAAAAATAAGTGTTCATGAGATTTGTAGAAAAAAAAAAAAATAAAAGAACATTAAAAACATAACAGCTAGTATTTTTCTTGTAATTTGAAAGCCAGTATTATTAACCCCTTGAGGGGCGGTGGGATATATTATATCCCACCTAAGTTTAATTAAGATTTGCACCAGAAACTTTTAACTAAGTTTTACTTTTATAACTTTGAGCGAAAATAGTTGAAAAATTGCTTTTCCTTATTTACAAATAAAATTTTTCAAACTTTCCGGTGGGAATTCAGCATTACACAAACGCAACTGCTTGCCCCTCAAGGGGTTAAACCCATAACATATGCAGCTTTTTGTAGCTAATTACTATGTTTTTTAATGTAAAAATTTCAATTCTTATGATAATCTGTTTTTCATAATTTTTAATCTATCAATTTTACCCGGCGTATAACGCGCACCTGTAAATTTCGATATTTTTTTAATACCAAAAGTGCGCGTTATACTCTGGAATATGGATTAATTAATTAAGAATCTGTAATATTTTTCTGAGATTAAAAAAGGCGAAAAATTGGTATGAAAACTGTCACTAAAACTGTACACAACCTGATGTTGTAAGAAACATATTTAACTAACTCATTGACTGTTATGGCACACAAATATGGGTGCTTGTCATATTTCCCCGCACGCCATATCACTAGGGATGGGGAAAATGAACGATTTTACTATTCGAATGAATTATTTGGTCATGCGTGAAAACATAGCTGCCAACATTTTTTTTTTTTTTTTTTTTTTTTTAATTCAACTTGTACCAGAAACTTTGTATCGCAAAAAAAAAAAAAAAAAAATTCATATTTTAATTTGAATTACAGTAGAACATCGATTATCCGAAGTAATTGGAACCGACCATCTTTCGGAAAATAGAAAATTTCGGATAATCGGGAATGCTTCAATTTTAAGGTTAAGGAGAAATATATGCAAAATTTCTTATTATAGTAACAAGTGCTTATAAAAAATAAAGCAATAGCAAAATAGAAACTAGAATAAATTAACTGAATTTTAATTTTGAAATTAAGTACTTTTTACACATATCACAAGTGTTAGAAAAAATGTTTTGTTTGTCGCAGTTTCGATTGCCTTTGCTTTGAAGCTCTATCACGGAGTTTTTTAATATTATTAGTTCACCAGTAGCACAGTCTTTCTGCTGCTCAAGCCATATCAAACCTTTTGCAAAATTGCTAATTTGTTCGTTTTCTTCGTTCCATGTCGCAGCTTACGGAAGCTCAAGTTAAATTCAAAGGAACTCTAAGAAAGTGGATCGAAAATATATCTACTCGTAATTCGAAAAGGACCGCTTACACACAAGGAATATGGTAGTTAAAAAAAAGTAAAAAAAGAAAAGGCTTTCAAAATGGATTTTGCACACAAGGAATGCGATAGTAAAAAAAAAAAAAAAAAAAAAAAAAAAAAAGCTTTAAAAATGGATTTTGGTTAACCGAGAGTTTCGGTTAAAAGAGTTTCGGATAAAAGAGGTTCTACTGTAATTTGAAACCTATAAAAATAAAAAATAAAAAATTATTTTTAAAATTACTGAAAAAAATGTATTAAAAAAGTTACGAATGTTGTCAACTATGATTTTTTTGTTTTTTTTTCTAAATTTCTGGTAATATTTGATTAAAAATATATACAACGTTTAGAAACTATGTTTTTACACATGCCCGAATGATTCATTCGATAGTAAAATCATTCATTCTGCCCATCACTACATATCACACGAATACGTGTGCCATCAATATTTTCACTGAAGGCAATTTATTGCTATGAAAAGATCCTATTGATAATTTATTACCATGTGTTTAGCCCTTAAATGCGCGATTTTTTATTTTGTTTCGAAAAAAATTATACAGGGTGTCCCGAAACTCATGGTACATACGCTAGGGGGTGATAGAACACATCAAGACGAGTAATAGTAAATAGGAAACTAAGGGTCCCAAACGTATTCCAAAGGAGACAGGCGCCATCAATGTTTAGGGTCCCAAATTGCAAATGATGATAAAAAAGGGAAAAATGGGTCGATTTATTTGCGGTTTTCGCTAAAATCATTCTTTAAATTAGTATTTTCTTTAAAAAAAGTTTTAAAGAGAAAGTTATAAAAATGCCGGTAGAGGGCGCTCTAGACTTTGGAGTAAGCAACAACTATTTTTTACCGTTATTTTTTGTACTTCATTACATGCTTTCAAAAGCTTAGACTTAACTTAAATTTTGAGCTCAAAATCTGAATCGTTAGGAGTGGTTAAGTAGCGCAAACTGAACTGCACTGCAAATATAGGCGTCTTAAATTTAGACACATAAGTGACTGAAAAAGAATTTCAGTCACTTAAGCGTCTTAATCTGAAAATTCAGACACAATAGATGTCTTAATTTAAGATACATAAGTGTCTTAGTATGATCATGGTATATACGAACCGAGAAATATGTTGGAATTATCTACGAAGTGTCTTATTTAAAACAGTAGTTGAACATTTCTTTTTTGCACTTTTCTGAACAGCCAATCAGAGCATTGATTTCCGCGCATGTCATCTATGGCTCCTTCATGATATAGAAAGAATCACATTTTAAGCGTCGCCATTGCTTGGATTAAAAGAAATGCGTAATTATGGAGTATTTATCGAATGAAAGCGTAAGTCATATTTAATTTTAAATTTTTATCCCAGTAGGTTTGTATCTTATGAATATAAATTAAATAG
The DNA here is from genome assembly GCA_963932465.1 of Maratus speciosus. Classification (NCBI taxonomy): domain Eukaryota; kingdom Metazoa; phylum Arthropoda; class Arachnida; order Araneae; family Salticidae; genus Maratus; species Maratus speciosus. Next base: position 149,420,051 of record OZ010793.1, on the reverse strand, counting down.
TTTTTTAAAGATTGATCTCTTTTTTTGTAGTTTAATGTTAGTTTTTTTATTTCACAAGCTGTCGTCTGTTATACCTTCTTAATGTAACGGTATCGAATATAATTGTTTTGATAATTAAATTGCAATGCTTTAATTCAGCGCGCTTGTCTCCTGTGAATAAACGAATGAGTGATAACTTGTTTAATCTTCCTTTTCGATCCTGTGATCGGAAATATCCTAATTTGTCGTTGCCCAAAAGCAAAACGTGCAACATAAACAGATTTGAAAAGCTGAATGATTCATAGTTCCATTAAAGGGAGATAAAAACATTAAATTGAAGCCGTTTGAAACTGTATTTATTCTATGTTCTGTTTCTTCTGATTTTTACTGTTTACTTATTGTATTTTTTTGTGATTATTATTTTGGAGCTAAATATGATATTCATTTATGATTATGATATTCGGAAAAGTTTTCAGATTGAAAAAAAAGCATTAATACTGTGGAAATTTTCTTTACATATCACCGTTTTTAATCATAGTACTGAAACTTTTTAAAGATTTATTCTTATGATTGATGCTTTAATTTATTATTGAAAATCGGAAATTTTGATAGTCAAAGTTTCATATTTAACATTTACCAAATTTCTAAAAACATAATAGGTATTTCTTATACTATCATTCTGTAAGATTTTTTAAACATAGAACAAATGCAGAAACATTTTATTCATTAACTGCAATTTATGTTCTTGTTTAACGGTATATTTATAAAGTATTCATTAATATTTTTTGAGTTTTTTTTAAATTGGTACCTATATTATTTTTTTATTTATATGTAAGCCTTTTTCTGCTATGTTTTGTTCATGATTTTAAATTTTCAAACCTGAGAAATTTCAGAAACAATTATGAAATTTCCCTTTATTGCAATCGCATATGCAACGTTTCTGATACAAACAATTATTAGTACGAAAAAAATTAAACATGATAATTTAGGCATAAATAAAAAGTTGTTTATGCTTGATATAAAGTTTATAGATAAAACTGAAATAGTATATATATTTTTAAAAGTTCATATTTACTTATATATTATATATTTTTAAGCGATTAATAACTACTTTTTTTATATTCAAAGTATTTTGAAACAACTAAAAAACAGTACATATTCTGTCATTTCTTTTCCTTTTCTTCTGTTTTCTAGGTTAATTTTTTCTTATCAAATCTGTAAAATTTATGTAACTCATATTCATAAGATACAAAGTTTACAGGAATAAAAAAATAAATATGACTTATATCCTGTTGTTCCATAACAGCTAAGGAATATGTTTAAAAGGAAAACTTTTACATATTCCACAGAATGTATAAAATTAGACACCAAAGTTAATTTTTAATTAAACTGACAAAGCACCGCAAATGCAAAAAATATATATTACACATGTTCACTACTTACAGTGACTAAACTTGTTTATTTATATGTACTACTTGAAATGCATATTTGAGGCAAGTTTTGAAACTAGCAGTAATTATTTTCTGAATGTTATTAAATTAGAGTATTTATTTATTATTTTGTATTTATAGTTAAATAGATCTTGTGATTATCTGATCTGTGTAAAACAATGTATTTGCCAATATAAATTTTTAAAAGATCTAGTTTTTAAATTGCATGATTTTTTTTTTGAGGGGGGGGGATTTTCTTTGCAATTTTCGAACATCTGATATTATAAATATCTTTATTTTTATCCACTGAGTATAATGAATATTTGAACTTTTAGAGTAAGACAAGATTACAAATATTTATATATATTTATCCATGTACCGTAAAAACCGTCAATAGGGAACACTTTGGGGCTGGGGAATTTGTCAGATAATCGGAGATGTTTCCTTTTGTGAGGTAAAAATATACAAATATGCATACATTGTGTATTAAAAAAGGTATTAGACGTCCACTTTTCGGAAATGTTCATTAACCTTCACAACGGACACTTCCAAATACCGGACGCCCCTATTTAGTAAAAGATAATGCAGAGTTTCATTTTTTTGCAAAAGAACCTGATTAAAACATGGGCATGCTGGACAGTGTCCCGCCCCCCTACGATTTTAGGACTCCAAAATTTGATGTGCAATTTTTGTAAAGCTTATATTTTAAATCCATTTCGAAATGGTACTGATTATAATCAATATTTTGAATTTTTAAAGTAAAATAACATTAAAAACTAAACAAATAAAAGAAATCTAATATTTAGATGAATATCTTTTTGTTTTTAATCTTGTTCTACTCCTGAAATTCAAAATTTTTAATATAATCAGTACAATGTCGTAAAAGATTTAAATTATGAGCTTTACAAAAATTGCATACCAAATTTGGAAGCCCCAAAATCAGGCTGCGTGGGGTGGGGGTGGGGGGGGGGGGACAAGACCACAGCTAAATATTTTTCTAGGATTCACCGTGGTCAAATATGGCTACGTATAATGCTGACAAAAATTGGTTGCGATTAAGACGTTTGAAGTGTCTGAAATTCAGACGCAAAAAGTGTCTGAAAAAATTAAGACATTTTAAAATGTCTGAAAATTGAACACACCGTTTCAGACACTTAAGTGTCTGAATTTCAGACATTTCAATTTAGAGTGTGTGTTCAGGAGTTAAAAATTTCAAATGATTATAAAAAATGGAAAAATTGGTCGATTCGTTTGTGGTTTTCACTAAAACTATTCTTTATGTCAGTATTGCCTTCAAAATAAATTTTTAAGATAATGTTAAAAAAATACCGATAGAGGGCACTTTAGACTTTGGGGTAACGAACAACTATTTTTTACCGTTATTTTTTGTATCTCATTACATGCTTTCTAAAGTTTAGACTTAAATTTTGAGCTCAAAATCTGGATCGTTGGGAGTGGTTAAGTAGCTCAAACTGAATTGTGTCCACGTGTTAAAATTTGAACCCCCCGCCTGAACACAGTTCAGTATACGCTACTTAACCACTCCCAATGATTCAGATTTTGAGCTCAAAATTTAAGTTTAAGTCTAAACTTTTGAAAGCATGTAATGAGATACAAAAAATAAGGGTAAAAAATAGTTGTTCGTTACTCCAAAGTCTAAAGCGCCCTCTATCGGCATTTTTTTTAACTTTATCTTTAAAATTTATTTCCAAGACAATACTGATATAAAGAATAGTTTTAGTGAAAACCGCAAACGAATCGACCAATTTTTCCGTTTTTTATAATCATTTGAAATTTTAACTCCTGAACACAGTTCAGTTTGCGCTGCTTAACCACTCCCAACGATTCAGATTTTGAGCTCAAAATTTAAGTTTAAGTCTAAGATTTTGAAAGCATGTAATGAGATACAAAAAATGACGGTAAAAAATAGTTGTTGGTTACTCCAAAGTCTAAAGCGCCTCTATCGGTATTTTTTTTAACGTTATCTTTAAAATTTATTTTCAAGACAATACTGACATAAAGAATAGTTTTAGTGAAAACCGCAAACGAATCGACCAATTTTTCCGTTTTTTATAATAATTTGAAATTTTAAATCCTGAACACAGTTCAGTTTGCGCTACTTAACCACTCCCAATGATTCAGATTTTGAGCTCAAAATTTAAGTTTAAGTCTAAGCTTTTGAAAGCATGTAATGAGATACAAAAAATAACGGTAAAAAATAGTTGTTGGTTACTCCAAAGTCTAAAGCGCCCTCTATAGGCATTTTTGAACTGTATCTTTAAAATTTATTTTCAAGACAATACTGACATAAAGAATAGTTTTAGTGAAAACCGCAAACGAATCGACCAATTTTTCCGTTTTTAATATTCATTTGAAATTTTGGACCCTAAACTTTAAAGGTGCCTATCTCCTTCGGAATACGTTTGGGACCCTTGGTTTCCTATTTACTATTACTCGTTTTGATGTGTTCTATCACCCCCTAGTATGTACCATGAGTTTAGGGACACCCTGTATATGATTCTCTGAAAGGTTTATTACACAAGAAAAATAATGGAAAAAATTAGACATGGATTTTTCATATAATACGTCAATCTTTTCTTCTGTTGCACTTCTGCAATACAAGTAAAAACTACCGTAGTGTGGCAGTTTTACACTTAACTTTGCATTGCAATTTAGTAACTATTTTAATAAGTATTTCCCCAAATGCTTTATTTTATATAATTATTTATTTTATAAAACTTAACCTTTAACCCTTTAATTCACATGATAGAATACGTTCTAGAAATTCATAGTTCAGAGAATCTTACTTACATCAGTAAGTTTCAACGGTTAATTTCGCTTTATTTAAATATGGAATGTCTGTTATTATTTAAAGCAAATATTGCTATTTTAATTTTCTGGTGTAAATTAGGTATATACGAATAAAAAAATCTATTAAATTCAAAACACTGTTGTTTGCATATATGCAAAGCTGCGCACTAAAGGGTTAAAAAAGAACCCCGTGACCGTCACCGGCGATATTAGTGATTTGAGGACTAAAAAAAACAAAACACTAAAAGTACCAAAATATCGAAAACTTTTTTTTTTACGAAAAAATGCCTTAAATTAACAAACAGGAGAACCGTTGAAATGCCAACCCTAGTAGAAATAGTTCAAAAAAGAGTAGAAAATGTCACTTGTTGAATGTGACACACGAAGTGAAGAGATGAACGCTGAATGTGTCCGCAAGAAGCAAAGTGGAGAAAGCTGAATGAATGTGCACACGAAGTGAAGTGGGGAACGGTGAAAGTGCCAGAGTTACGATTCGCGACGACTGGTGGTCATTACGCAACTTTATCCTGTTATTATCCCGTTCGGGACTGTGGGTGCATTTATGCATCCTCAAAAAGGGCTTAAAACGCTTGAGTTGGATATCAGTAAAAAAGAAAAGTAAAATTGATTTTATTTAATTACGACATTTTCGGGATTTGTAAAGTTAAGTCAAATAATTAACAAAAAGTGGTGCCAAACGAATAAAATTCGCGTAAAAGAGGCTGGTCCTGAAAGGCTTATTGTCTATATCAATGGGATATTTTTAAGCAAGGTTGAAAAATATTAAATATATAAATAAAAGACATGTTTACAAATGATATTATTAGGCATTTAACACTAAAGGAAAGGAAACTAGGTACTACATTTTAAAATGTTGAAGTAAGAGCCAAAAGGAGTGAAGTGGAAAACGCTGTAAGTACCAGAAGTTGGAGTTTTTCTTTTTTTCGTTCTCTTGAAAAAATTCCTCTTTTGGACTTTCAGAGTTTTCCATTTTTAGCCCACATTTCTCGCTGGCGTTCAACGCGGAAAAATAACTAAAGTTTGATATTTTTGAAATTAAAATGTATAAAACTAACTCTTTGTACAAAAATTAATAAACTTTACAACAATTGGGGATTTTGAAGAGACTCGATAAACGCTGAAAACCGTGCTGTGTGGCAAAAAATGATCGCAATCTGTGGATGTCGACTTCTTAACGACATTCAAGAAAGTCCAGGAGGCAGCTGTACAAACCATTACCTCATCGAGTTGACGGCTGAAATTTCAGGATTAGTTAAAATCAGATTCGCATATTAAAATGCAACTGGTCTGCCAAGTCATATCTTGGTGGAAAACTCCTGCAAACCCGATTTTAGTGGTTCACTGGTATATTTACCATTATGTTTTCCTGTTCCCAATTTTCCATGTTTGCATACCTTTGGGTGCAGGAAAATACAATGATAAACTAACCCATTAACCACTAAATCCGGCTCTGCAGCTGAAAATTCTCGCTATGGTGAAAAAAGTATAATAATTTAAAATAATCATTGCAAATGTTAAATTGGGTTTAATTTTTTTCTACTGGCACATGCCTGTATTTGGTTAATGTATGTTCTCAAATGTCTAACCTATCAAAATACAAATTTTGATGATGATGAACTTTTCCTTTCTAATTAATTCTCTGAAAATGTTTGCTAAAAATAAATAAATAAATAAATAAAAGGTTGACGAACAAAATTGATCATTTCTTTTTCAAATGTTCTTTCATCATTAGATTTTATGCTGGATTTTTTTTTTTTTTTTTTTTTTTTTTTTTTTTATGTATTTCAAGAAAATAATGTTATACTAAACATTTAAAAAATAATTGAAGTCATCTGAACGAGGTAAGTTAATTCGAAGTTTATAGTTATTATTGAAAGTAATTAGAAGAAAAGCAGTGCTTCGTCACCTAAAAAATTATTTTTAGTTTAACCCTCCGTCTACCAGACGGGTCCATTGGACCCGACAGGTACATACAAAATATTCATTCAAACCAGAAATTTCTTTAAAATAAACTAAGTATATAAACCAGACAAAAATAAGGTAAATAAATAAGTTAAATAGTTTTAAATAAAAATTCTGGTGTAGTACGTTTTATTAAAACTTGAATAAAATTCCCGGTAGATCTAGGGTTAAACATTAGTAATCCTCGGGGTTTTTATATTGAAATTTCAGGTGAAAATTGTCATTATGGGGATACGTAACGTCTAAATCACAGAGATCAAGTTTGTCAAAGTGAATCTATAATAAATTCCTTCTAGCTAGCATGTGTCTATATCGCTTTATAAAAATAACCAGGCATAATTTATTAGTAGGTATTGGATAGGAATTTTAGTGACGTAGAACTTTTTGTCTGTAATTAAGGGGGTCCGGGACACATTTTAAAATAATTTTTATTTATTGAGTGAAAATTTTGAATTTTTTTGTGATGGTTAACCTTATCATTTGTAAACAAAATCACATAATAAAATTCCTCATAATTTTTTTTAATTTAAATTTAAAATTTACTAAAAAAGTGGGGTTATTTAAAATCGTTATAACTCGAAATATTATTTATAGAATTTCAATTTTTTTTCATTTAAATAAACAGAAATATATAAGTTTTAATTCTGATTCAGCATTTTTAAAAATATTAATTTGTAAAAAAAATTAAAAATATTTAACGAAAAAAATTTTTAAAAAGTGGTGCAACTTTAAAAAAAAAAGTCACATTTTCAAAAGTAAATATTTGTTCCAAACATGCTGAATCAAAAATAAAGTAAAATAATTGAAAAAGATATGTTCCAAGTTTGAATCATTTACCTTTAACGGTTCTCGAGTTATAAGAATTTAAATACGGGAAATGATGAAAAAATCTATCATGAAGAAAAACTCATTTTTACAAGAAGTCGTTTCCATAACAGCCATTGCTTCAAAGCTAGATTTTGAAAACAAACCAAAATGAAAAAAATGATATTTTTTGTTCTAATTCAGATAGAAACATGATATAAATGCCATTTTAAGCAGGAAGAAACAGAGAAATTTTTAATGACAGAAAATCTTTTTGCAAAATTTGAAGATTTTTGTGTCCCGGACCCCCTTAATTCTCTGAAAATATGTGTTCAGAAAAGAACAAAAAAATAAACAACAACATATTATCTTTCCTTTTTAAATAATTTTGACAGTTTTAGAATTCACACTTTAAAAGTTTATTTTTTATTTATATTGTATAATAAACAAGTGTGGCATTGTTCAAGACAAGTCAACGAAGTCAATTAATTCGGCATTAGCAAAAATGCCATACTTACAGAATCCAATATGAACCGGTGTTTTTGCAACTTAAGAAGTTATTTTTGGTTTTTAAATTGATAATTCAGGGGTTTTTTTTTTCTTAATTAATGAAAGGAATTTGCAAGATCCAACCAGGTGAACATTGCCATTGCGCATGTGCAGTCTGGAATATCTAAAATAATCATTAACACATATTTAACCAAACTTTAAACGAAAATTCCATCTAGCTACTGCGTGTCCTGTATTTTGTTAATGAAAATATCAGGGTGTCCAACTCATTTACTATGTGTTAGAAATTTTGACGATGAAGAACTTTCCTTAATTAATTCTCTGGAAAAACTTGTTTTAAAAAAGAAGAGATTGAAGATTGAAATATTCCTTCATTTATAAAACTTATTTTGTAATTTACATTTTATGCTTTAACTCCTTATTTTTGCTTTGTCTTTTAAAATAAGTAAATTACTGTAAACATAATTTTTAATCACTTATTTTATCCATTCTTTTAAAAGACTAATCTTCTTTAACCATGTTGCCTAAAGATTATTATGGAATAAAAGAGCTTGATGATGATGACGATGAAAATTAAAATTAAGATTTTGTCATTACAAGTAATTATCTTAAACTTTAATAGGTGATTGTTATGAATATATGTGCTTAGCTGTTATATTCAAAATCATTAAAACTCATCTCGTTTGCTCGTCAGTTTTTGAAAATAATAAAATAAAAATTGTGCAATGTACGAGCTTTTAATTAAAGTAGAAAAGTAGAGAAAATGAAAGCTAAACTTTTATGATTATCTAAAAAAAAAATAATAATCATTTAATGATTTGTTATTTAATGATGTGAGTACCCGTCACTTCTGGATCTTTTATTTTAATTTTTGTTATTGTTATCATTATCATTGTTGTTATTATTATACCTATTATCCGTGCCTAACTATTCTTGTTGTAATACAGTGAAATCTGCTAACACGAAATCGCAAGAGACATGAAATTTTTTTCCATTTTAGACAGATTTGCGTATAAACAGGTAAGTAGTCTAATTAAATTGTATCAGTGGCGTAGCAATTCAAAAATTGCAAAGAAGATTGCCACTTTATTTATTTATTTATTTTTTTAGTATCTTCATAGAAAAGATTCTCAGAATGAAGTTTCTGGCATGCAGAAACGAACAACATGCTCTATTAACTACTTATAACTCTATCGTTTTAGGGCTATTTTACAGTAATTTAGAAAGTCAATAGTTTTGCTAGAAAATTTAATTCGCTAGTTATAGTTACGATTTTTACTTTGTAAGCATTTACTGCCACATATCCCGCATACTAATCAGTCTTTTTTAATCGTAAAATATTGTACTGTTAAAAAAGACGAGCATTAGAATTCGTAAATAGATGCAGTACTTAAGTAAAAAGCATGGGAAACCCGATTCACAGCACATTTCAAAAACATTGTGTAGATTGTCGCATGTCATATTCCGAAGTCGATTTTGAAAATAAATGAATAAAAATTAATATGTATATACTCGGTCGTATGTATATACTCGGTATATATGTATATACTCTCGACAGAGATTGGTAAGTGGTTAAAGAAAAAGAAAACTGTTACTCGAAAATCGATCAGCCACCAGGACTCGTTATAGCCAAAGTGACATCCAAAGCCACGTACATGCGGGATTCCATCTCTATACAACCCTTTCTTTGCCTTAAATTACACATATGAGTATATATACAAATAAAAATATATTTTGTGTTTAATCTCATCCTACTTTAAAAGTATAAAATACTATCAATCGAAAAAGATTATTAAATTCAGACCTTACTAACCCAATATGTGCTTACCCCTCCCCAAAAAATCAGAGTATCCCGGGCCGCGGCTTTTTGGTCCCTTGCTGTAATCAAGCCCTGCCCGAAACGGATACAATTTTATAATACAAGGTGTACATAAATAAATACCCCAACTTCACAAGGCAATTAAAAGAAAACAAAGAATTCAAGTTGGAAATTGCTCGTCAAACGTGGCAAATGAGGTGCTTCATACTATAACTAGTTTTATAATAATTTTTTGCACCGCATATTGTACTGAATGTATATTTTAGTGCACTTCATAAGTGCATATCAATTTCATTCTGTTCGAAAGGCTGTAACATCATTAAAATGCACTTGAAATATTTTTTCCCCATTGGCCTTAATGTAACGAAAAACTTTTGACTGTCCCTGTAATTAAACTATACATCCGATTTTCATATAATTTGAAATAACTCGACAAAATTTTGCAACAATTAGATATTTAAAATTTCAGACCATTTGGAAGGCTGTAATATCATTAAATTGCACTTGCAATATTTTTTTCCCTATTGGCCGCAATGTAAAGAGAAAATTTTGACTGTCCCTGTAACTAAACTATACATCCGATTTTCATAAAATTTGAAATAAGTCGACAAAATTTTGCAACAATTAGATATTTAAAATTTCAGATCATTCAGAAGGCTGTAACATCATTTAAATGCACTTGCAATAATTTTTTGCCATTGGCTGTAATGTAACGGAAAACTTTTGACTGTCCCTGTAATTAAATTATACATCCGATTTTCATGAAATTTGAAATCACTCGACAAAATTTTGCAACAATTATATATTTAAAATTTCAGGCCATTCGGTTGGCTAGTTTTTGCTCTGTTATATGCGGACGGACAGACAGACAGACATACGGACGGACTGAACGACGACTAAAAGTGCTACATATTTATATAATTACGAACGCACCTGAAAAGGTATAACCCTGTTGTTCATCGGAAATCAAAAATAATACTTGAAAGTTTACGAAGATGGCGATAGATCGCCGAGTACCCAAGGATCTTGCTTTTCATCAATGGCCTCCTCGCAGCCATGAGATCACTCCATGATTTTTTTTTAACCATTTGGAAAAATGGTTATTGTCCTCGTCAGGGTAGGAAATCAAAAGCATATCTGAAGGTTTTTATTGGTTTAATCTGCAATTTATTCGTTTTCTGATTGGTCTATACAGTAATATGTATTTCCCTTTACTTTCAACAGAGATGGACAACAGAGTGTTGCCACTATGACAAAAAAGTAATAAAAACTACAAAAAAAATTAATAACTCAGAAACAAATTGAGATACAGCTTTCAAACAAATTGCACTTAAAAGTGCATTTTTTTCTCTATACGACGATATAAAAAGTAATAGTGTGGGATGTTAAGTTTAAGAAATAAATTTCATTTAAAATGAGCCGTCAGATTTCTTGGAAATCTGACGATGGAAAAGCCTTTTCCCGAACAGCCAATGAAATGCTTGGATAATACTTAAGTTTCAGGTGGATAATATGTACGAGTCGCAGGCGATTTTTCTCGCTTGCAACTTTTACGTGTAATAACACTATTAATGTTTAATTCATTGCGTACGTAATGTATGATCAACTCCGTGCTATTTTTTATGTCTTAAATTTTAGTCTTTGAAAAAATCATTTTCCAAATGGTCGTTGTAATTTGTTAAATTGCTTTATTTATTTATTTATTTATTATTATTTGTGGGGCCTCATTAAAGATCAGGCATCATTCAGTTCCACGCTACCAACTGACGTTGACGAACGTAGGACACGCATTTCTGCAGTCATCCAAAGAGTCACACCGGACATGCTGAAAAAAATGTAGGATGAGTTATCGTACTGCCTCGATATCGTTCGTGTTTCTGGAGGGACTCACATTGAACACTCGTTACTGTGTTGAATTTAACAGAATGGGAGGCGACAGCACAGACAATCACCTCATCCAATACGTCTCGAAGAGTCTATATATCGAGACGGTGTTGCCTCATCGCGTTTACGGCTGAAATTCCAGAAATAGTTAAAAACTCGAATCGCATACTAAAACTCAATCGGTTTTACGAGTCATATCTTGGTGGAAAATACCTCAAAACCATGGAACTATTAATATAAAGGAACTGACATATCCTTAAAATAGTGAAGCTTCAACTGTAACCGCTATCGCAGGAGTTGTTTACCGCCGGTAGAATCTTCCACCAATAGATTTATATAAAAATTTTCAACTTATTTAAAAGACTTGTTATTACAAAATTTAAGTCATAAATAATGGTAGAAAGAGGTTTTCATTTTTACTGGTAGGAGTTTACTTTGGCGGTAGTTAGGTCCTGCGTTTCCGCCATATTGTGACAATCAGGGAAACAAACTGACAGTTTTACAAGGCATAATGACACCAGTAAAAACAAATAGAAATTTTTACGATATTTTTTGAGAAAAATTTTCAAGAATAAGATGCTTAATTAAAACGGAATTTCCTATTCAATTTTACTGGTGGGATGTTTGCCTTGGCGGTCATCAGAAACTGAAGATCCGATTTAAAAAATGCAGCCGCCATCTTGTGACAACCTCCTCAGTTACTTCACTCACAACTGGTAGACAGTACACTATATGTCTCCTCCTCTTTATTCATAACTCCATTCTCAAAACCCGATTTTAGCGGTTGACTCGTAGGTTTACCACTGTGTTTTCCTGCACCCAAAGGTATGAAAACATGAAGGACTGGGAGCAGGAAAATACAATGGTAAACCTAAGAGTCGACCACTGAAATCGGGTTTTCGGGTGTTTTCCACCCAGATATGACTTCCGATTCCGCTTTAATATGCGAATCGAGTTTTAAGGGTGTATTCCGATCCAAACTGCTTATTTTCTGATTCATTTTAAAATTCATTTTTGCTCTCAAACGCATCAAACTTGCAAATTATCTTATTTAGAAACTATATAATGTGTGGTGCTTCTTAATTTTTTGATATATGCAGAAAATACTGTAAAAAACGCTGTCAAAGTTGGCGTTTTGAACCGAATTTTCCGAAGCGGGCGATCTGGGAATGAAAAAAAAATGGTCATACTGAGAAAATAATTGTTTAAAAATCAAATTCTAATTAATTGAGCTGAAAATGAAATCACACGGCATGTTAAACATCTCTTCAGAAATCACCCCAGCAAGTTTCATGTTTTTACTTTTAAAAATGAGTCTGAAAATGTCTCAGAAAATTTCGAGCTGTTGAGGGTGGAAAAATATTTTTTCGAATACACCCTTAACTAATTCTGGAATTTCAGCCGTGAACTCGATGATGTGATTGTCTGTGCCTATGCCTCCCAGTCTATACACTTTCATCTGTTATTTTTGATTTCCTATGAACAACAAGGGTGTAATATTTTTTTTCTTATAATGGCTCTGTAAAGTTGGGATATTCATCTATGTGCTCTCTGTATAATTTTCCTGCTTCAGTGACAATTTTTCACCTGCGAATTTGCTCTTATACGTTCTTCTGAGCATGTTTTAGGTGATATGATCTTTGTGAAGCGACGTCGTATTTCATTAAACCGTTTACAATTATTTAATCGCTCTCCACTTTGCTTGAAGAGATCGCGTGACATGGCAAGTGTTAAATGGGGATATAATGTAGCATGTCCTGCAGGTGAAGTGTGTCAAAAATCAAGCCGGAACACCCTTTAGGCCAGTTAGGAACGACAGGTGACAGAATCGTTTTTGAAAGACACTTGACTTCCCTAAAGGCTCAGGTGTGAAATGAAATGTGGTTTCACTTGTAGTTAGTAAAACAATGTAACTATCTGATTTTATTTATTAATTTTTGTAGCCTGGATCATGTTTTTTTTTCTTTTTTCATCGCTGGAAATACAGCGTTGTTCTTTTTTTAAATGAACTACTTGAAACGTGCAAATAATGCTTAAGGGGATTCTTCACGCACTTCAAAACAGACGCTCCGTAATGTTAATCCTATGGGCAGGTTATTTTCGAAGTTCTCGTTTCAATTCGAATATTTTTAAACGATTTTTTTTTTCTTTTTGCATAGGATAGTTGAGCTCAATCTTTAATATGACTCTTTTTTCCTTTTTCGGTTTTTGTTGCAGATTTTTTTCTAAAAAGGTACTTTCACTTTCGGAACCGGTTTCGAAACTGCACACGTTCGAAACACGTGATATGGAACGGCCCTTTAATAGGTTCAAAAATCGCCACATTTTAAACCCTAGACCTAAGTAATCTGTCCGTTTTCAGGGCCATTGCAGTAAAAATAGACAAAATGCCCTGCGCCTGACACTTACATAAATACTTAAATCTATTAACTTATAAGTTGTAAAAATTTAAACCATACATTAAAAATAACAAAAATCCCTAGACCTAAGTAATCTGTCCGTTTTCAGGGCTATTGCAGTAAAAATAGACAAAATGCCCTGCGCCTGACACTTACATAAATACTTAAATCTATTAACTTATAAGTTGTAAAAATTTAAACCATACATTAAAAATAACAAAAATCCCTAGACCTAAGTAATCTGTCCGTTTTCAGGGCTATTGCAGTAAAAATAGACAAAATGCCCTGCGCCTGACACTTACATAAATACTTAAATCTATTAACTTATAAGTTGTAAAAATTTAAACCATACATTAAAAATAACAAAAATCCCTAGATTTTAATATTAGCATAGTTGTTTTAATTTGAGGATATAATAACACTGTTAAAACAAACAGAAGTAATAAGTAGATAAGGTGCGTCAAATGCTTAGAATGGCGGAACTCATATATACAACTAACTCGAGATGAAAAGAAACGTGAAAAGTCGCTATTTAATAACTCAGCAAATATAACTCATATTGTTCTGTTTTTTTTTTTTTTTTTAAACAGTCTTATATTTGATTCCAAACTAAGTGAAATGTATGCAAATGGATAGTCTGACGTAAAGAAACCATTTACATAAATTTTACTTACAATTTTGAATAGCGTGACACAAAAGATAAATCAATTTATTAAAATAAATTCATTTCAATGCATAATATTGATTCAATTAAAGTGATATATTTAACAGTGAATTGGGAAAATAAAAGTATTGTTTAGATGTGTAAATATATTTTAAGCAAATCAAAAATAACTTAAATTGAATTTTAAAACAAACCGTTTACAGGCATGTGATTTCCGCTTTTTTGCACACCAATATATTCTTAGAGAAAATATTGTTCTCTTAAATCACAAAAATGTTCCGATTAAATAAAATGACATTTTCTCTAACAAAATACCGGTGTCCAAAAACGCGGAAATCACATGCCTGGTTCAAAGCCACATTAAGGCGTCACTTAAATTTTATTTCATATCTTCTAAAACTCATATTTTGAATTTATGAGAGATGTGGATGAAAAAGCATCAGCGAATAATTTTTTTTTACATATTTTCATGTTGAACATAACTTTTGCATTTGCGATTATGAATACAACACAAATAAATAATACAAGTATATATTTTTTAATTAATAGCATACCGTCACTCAAAATTTGATATTGTTATTTTTAAAATCCATATTTAAAATCCTTAGAACGATAAGATGAAGTTCTGCGTCGCAAAATTTTAACCCGTTAAGGGTTTTTGTATTGGTTAATTTTACATCCCCATACAATTTGCCTCCCTTTTGTGGTCATGAATAGACATATACCGTAATAAAAGTTTTTTTCCGGATAATTACACTAATGTAACTTTTCCTGTAGAGAGAAGCACCTACACAGTAATAAAAAATTCCGTTAAAATACGGAATATTGTACTGTTTTTATTGTGTAAAATCCATGAAAAATTCCGTTTTTTCACAAAATTTAAGGAAAAAAATTCCGTTAAAATACGGATATTGTACTGGAAATCGAGAATCTAGTACTATTTCCGTATTTTAGCGGAATTTTTTTCCTTAAATTTTGTGAAAAAACAGAATTTTTCCTGGAATTTACACAAAAAAATTCCGTTAAAATGCGGAAATCGTACTGGATTCTCGATTGCCAGTACAATTTCCGTATTTTAACGGAATTTTTTTTTACAGTGTATGAAAAACCTATCAGTGGAATAAAACGCAAAAAAAAAAAAAAAAAAAAAAAAAAAAAAAGATTTTTTGCTAAACTTTTAAAATTTTCATTATTTAATGGTTCTCTAGCTTCACTCCGTATTTGAAGTTGATAATCACTAACTTTCCCACAATGTCCCCTCAGAAAGAAAGAAAACAAAACAAAACAAAAAAAATATATACGATGATATAATTGAGTAAAAACGAAATCTTTTTAATAATCGCATTTCTATTAAAGATTCATTATACACTTCTGAAAATGCTTAAGTTATAGAAAGTAATTCTAAAAATATCCCTATGTTTAAATGGTTCGTACGCAATTGTTCGCCTCTTTTACATCTTTATTAGCACACACTGTTTCATTAGTATCTATAATCACGTTTGAAGTTAAAAATTATCACTAAATTAGACACATTTGACAACCATAATCATCATCATCCATCACCATAATCATCATAAACCATCTTCGCTCCATATTTGAAGTCGATAATTACTAACTTTCCCGCAATGTCTCCCTCAAAAAACCTATATGATGATACAATTGACTAAGTCGAATTCTTTTTAATAATCGCATTTCTATTAAACATTCATTATACATTTCTGAAAAGTCTTAAGTTATAGAAAGTAATTCTAAAAATCTCCACATGTTAAAATGGTTCGTACAAAATTCTTCGCCCCTTTTAGACCTTTATTAGAGCACAGTGTTTCATTAGTATCTAATAATCACGTGCCACAGGCGACTATATTTTAATTCTATTTGGCGCCACTTTTTCAAAACTAAAATCAATTAGATACGCTCTGACAACATTTGCAAGGAAAATATACAACAAAATGAATTTTTTAAGAATAGTGGTGCGAAAAGAATATTAAATAGTCGAGTGTAGCAGCCCTGCGTTCGCAACTCAAAATTCTCTCCAAATTAGACACTTTTGATAACCATAATTTGTATCCACTTTCCACATTCTTATGTCTGTCATTTACAGCATGTTTCTTTGAAAGAACCAGTTTAACCAGACAGTGTGCGTGTCCCATTAGAACTGTAACAGTTTTGGAATCGTGCTCATTGTTGGACAGGTGTGATTTGAGATCAAGAACCGTTACTTAAAAAGCTACCAACAGGTGACAGCGGAAATCTTTAGGAATGCAACTACTACCTAATGTTAATGGAATCTCGTGATTTTGGATTGAATTATGTTTAATTTTTATTCTAGAGGTTACTCTTACTAGAGGTTAAGTTACAGTAGAACCTCTTTTATCCGAAACTCTTTTAACCGAAACTCTCGGTTAACCGAAATCCATCTTTAACCCCTTGGGGACGAGCGGCTGTTACAGAATTTTTAATCTTTAATCACCGATTTTATAAAGCAGAAAATTTTGCCTAATTGAATCGGGAAAATGATCGGATTAAATAAGGCAAAAGTTACAATAAAAATTTACTGGTGAGAATAATCCCCGATTCTGAGCACCTAATGCACCGAATACCGGTCGCTCGTCCCCAAAGAGTTAAAGCTTTTTTTTTTTTTTTTTTTTTTTTTTTTTTATTACATTCCTTGGGTGCAAAATCCCTTAAAATTTTTTTTTAAACTATCATATTCTTTATGTGCAAGGAATATGGTAGTTTTAGGGAGTTTTAGATAGATTCCGGTCGACGAGTACATATAAATATTTTTGATCCCCTTTCTTAGAATTCCTTTGAATTTATCTTGAGTTCCCGTAAGCTGCGGAGTGGAATGAACAAAACGAACAAATCAGCAATTCTGAAGCTTTTGAATGTTTTGCAAAAGGTTTGACATGGCTGGAGCAGCAGAAAGAATGGGATACTGGTGAACTAATAATATTGAAAAACTTCGCGATAGAGCTTCAAAGCAAAGGCACTCGAAACTGCGACAAACAAAACATTTTTTTTCAATCCCTTGTGACATATGTAAAAGGTACTTAATTTCAAAATTAAAATTCAGGTAATTTATTCTTGTTACTAGTTTGCTATTGCTTTATTTTTATTAAGCACTTGTTACCGTAATAAGAAATAGCGCATATATTTCTCCCTAGTCTTAAAATTGGAGAATTCTCGATTATCCGAAAATTTCTATTTTCCAAAAGAGAGTTGGTCCCAATTACATCGGATAATCGAGGTCCTACTGTACTATTAAAACTGTACAAAAATGTAGTAAAAGTTGGCGAGACTTTCTTTTGCAAAAGGATTATGTTTGAGTAAAGTCATGAGAAGTAATATTCGATCTGAGAGTCCTGCATCGGCTTGGGTAATGCAATTTTATCCATAGCCGACCCGATCCACAGTTCGGATCGGTTGCAAATCTTTTTCGTTGCGGATCGATTTGACTTAATTGGGTTGGTATTTAACTGTTGCGGACCGGTGTCGGGTTAAAAAAAATAAAAAATAAATAAAATATTTTTTCAGATGAAAAAATCTGTGCATTTGAATAGTAATGAATATATAATTTTATCAACCCTTTATCGGGCAAGTCAAGTCTGTGGCTGAAATGTTGAAAAGATTCACTACCACCAGAATCTACAAACAATTTTTTTGGAAAATAAAAAGCAGCTTTTCGTCACGTGCATTATAAAAACAAAATACTAAAAATTTTACTAAAAATTCCGATGCGAATCAATCAGCTTTCAATAAAAATTAAATGGTAAGCATATTATCATTGCTCGATAAAGGGTTAATATTCGATTACTTTTCTTCCATTTCGAGTTCAGGTTTAAGTATTTCGAATACGGGTTGAAAAATATTCTGGGTTCAGGCGCGTTTCCGGTTGATGATTTTCTTTCTTTTTTTTAAATCAGGTTTGGGTGATATGTCGGATTGATTTTAAATGGAATTTTCGGTTTCGAATAAAGTATAATTCGACGCACTTTACGACTCTAATTTGAACTTCCCTCCTTAAAGTATTCCATACCTCTTTTAAAAACGTATTGATGCATAATTTACCTCAAAAGATTAACATATAAAGAAACAATTTAGAAATTACCTTGCATTAATATTTTAAAAATTACTTCTTATAAAAAAATGGTATCAAATAAAATTCTGGAAAATTTTATTTATTTACATTTTATTTTTCATCATACTTTGATGCAGATTAAAAAGCACAATTTTAATATTAACATACCATCGGTCATTTGTCCAGTACCAAATGAAAATATGTCGATTCAAACCAGAAACATTTCACGAAAAAATAAAATATAAATTGCCCTAAAATAAATTAAAGAGTTGGATAGTTATTAATGAAAATTCTGGTATGAAGGATATTTCTTATGAGGAATTATTTTTGTAAATGCTTAAAGAACTGAATTTGGAAGTTTTCATTGAAAGAGAGGGGGTGTGGAAATTATGTACAAAAAACTTCCTTGAAAGAAAGAGAACTTAGATTAAAAAACATGAAAAGTTAAAAATAATTTTCAAGAACGAGTATTTTATTTGGGCAAATTATCATCTTCAGGCACATGATGATGATATAACATTAATATTCTAAAGGATACTACCCGGGAGAACTCGCTAGTGAGAATGCCCAATTGCTTTTCTTTTACTTTACATCATATAATATCAACTTTTTTTGGTTGGCTTAGTACTTTTATTCACAAAAGAGGTAAAATAATTGAAATAACATTTTGAAATTTTAATTAAAATGAAAAATGGTTTAAACAAGAGTCTTTAAAAAGTACGACAGTGAGAGAAAATCTCATGCAGCGAGTTCTCCCGGGTTAAGAGAGAAGGGAGGGGTGGAATTTTTATCTCTAGAAAACAAGGGTCGATAATTGAGAAAACGGGAAAACTTCATTTAAATGCAGAATTAATAAAACTAAGTTCTGAAGACGGATCGATATTTTTGTAAGATAAATGTTTAGTTCCTAACATAAATGATACTTCTTACTATTTTTTCAAAAATGTTTTAGGGAAATAGCTTCGGTTTTCACCAGGAAACAATCTTAAAAATAGGGGGTGGGGTAGGGGAGAAATCGAATAAAATTTGTAATAAATGTATAATTAAGAAAAATCGATCTTTTACAAAGATAAATTATTAGCTTCTTTAATGATGATATTGTTCACTAATTTGTTCCCCCAAAAATACATATTTTAAGGCAGAAAAGTTTGTTATCACAAGAAAATGACCTTGAAAGGAAAAAAATATTTATCACTTAAATTGCATAAATAGATAAAACCGTAACGATTCAAGAAGAATCGATATTTTATTAGGATAAATTATCAGTTTTCAACCACGGATGGTGATTACTAAAACTATGTAATTATTTCTTCCAAAGCAGACGATGAAAAATTGTTGCTAATGTTTACCGTTCAAAATTCTCATTTATACTATTCTTAGTCGTACAAAGCCATAAAAAATCTTTTTTCCAATCAATTTGTCGTCATATTTTGAAAAAAATCGTCTGCACGACAGATTGATGTTCTTTATGATAAAACCTCGACCTCAGCATGCGTTTTCATACACCACTGATTTCTAAGATATCTGATTCGTTGCCTGTTTAGAAGATTCAATCAGCTGTTGGCCTCTTCCATCAGCGTTTATGTTTTCAGTAGTTTTTAAAACCTGTTGACACATCGGAGAAATGTTGAGATAGCCATCGGGCGCGTACGCTTCATCATGGGGATACGATTTTTAAAAGACAAGTTTTTTAATGGCGATGGCGTAAGGTCGCACTGATAAATTTCTTCCTAAACGGAGGTCAATGGCTAAGTGTGAATTATCTTAAGGGATACATTCCAAAGGTCTTCATTGCACAGTTCTTCTTAAATTTAGGTTATACTTGATCGTTATTACTGGTTATAAAATATTTATCTTAACCCCACACACACGCACACACACACATAAATATGTATATATATGTATAATAAAATGGAAATAAACTTACAAGGAAAGTCTCTATATGCCCACTCAGAAAAATTTGAAAAACAATAGAAAGTTCTTCTCATGAGGATGTATGTATTTATACAAAAAAAGGGAAAAAATCCGGCGGAACCTCGATAAAGCGTCCATAAAAAACAATGAAATTATCATATTCTTCACGATTTATCGCTGTTTGGTGGCACAAAAAAAAAAAAAAAAAAAAAACGCTTTTATGATAAATATACTCTTCAAGGAGAAACTTTTTCTACTGTTCATATTGAACTAGTTTAAGTACGTTTTACTTAAATAAATAAACTTTTATAAATACAGATTTATCATATGCATTTTCATGTATCTATTATGAAATTTTAGGATAGTTTAACGAAGGTTTAGAAGAAAATTTAAATGGATAAAAATTGCTTCAAACTCAAAATTAAGGTACGATCCTGAGCACTGTCTATTTGACTTCGATACTGTTAGTGTCAGAGAAGACAAGTTAACACGTTCACTGCCGCAAAAAGTAAGAATTTTCAAATTTTTTTTGAAAGTCGTTTGCCACCACAAATTCTGAAAGGTAAATTTCGCTTTACTAATACAGCGAAATTTCTGCCAAAAAATAAGACTTTTTTTTTAAAATAATGGTGAGAAAGTAATAACCTCCTGAGACCTGCATCCATTTAAATGGATGTTTTGCTTTCTCCTTCTATTGCGTTAAATTTCATTGTAGCAATCTAAAACCAATTTGGCATGGTAATGTATGAACCAAAAATCAACATTCAGCTTTTAGATTTTGGCAACGGTAACTACTTTGTTTACAAAATGGCATAATAAATGAGTCATGTTGGAATTCTACGTTCTGCTAATAAGTTTGGTTTTTATGTTATTTTAATTTGTTTAAACTTTGTTTTTTTTCTTTTTTGCAATTTTAATAGCAGATGTTAATACTTGCCTTATGTTCTTTACAATAAATTCTATTCTTTCCCATACTTTTAGCATTTTTTAATTATTTTAAAGGAAGTTATGGCCTGAACATCCATTTAGATGAATGTGCTGTAAAACAAAACTAAAAAATCGAAATTTATTAATTTCTTTAAAAACATCATTTTTTATGCCTATTTGTTGCAAAAAACTCATATTAAAAATATATATATGCATTATATTTTGCTTAGGTCTCAGGATGATAAATTAAAGCCACGAATATTAAAGCTACGAGTATACTCGTAGGGTGGCAGTCAACGTGTTAATTGTATTGTTGCCATAGAAACAACGACTTATTCAATAATGAAATGTATAAGGAGAGCTTTCTCAATCGAGCAGTAATTTTTAAAATACACTTACAACTTATCCAGTCAGTGAAACCATGTAAAATTATATTAGATGTAAATTTCCAACTGGGCGAAAAATGTCCGGACCAGGATTCGAACCAGGGATCTCCTGGCTGAAGCCGCCAGTGCTCTGCCATCTGAGCTATCCCGGATGAATCTGGTGGATCTTTTTCACCCAGCTAACCTTAATGATTATAGCATCTGGTCTGAAACCTGGTTCAGCTCAACAGAATAAATCTCAGGTCATGTAAAATTAAATAACTTCAGCAATACACATATTGTATAGTATATTATATAAGGTTATAGAAAAAACAATAACCCGTTTCATCATTTAACCCGTACAGGACAGGCATCTTTTAAACGAATTTCATTCGCTTGGCACCACTTTTTATTAATTATTTGACTTAACTTTATAAATCACAAAAATGTCGTATTTAAAAAAAAATCAATTTTACTGTTCTTTTTTACTGGTATCAAACTCAAGCATTTTAAGCACTTTTTGAGTGTGCATATATGCACCCATGGTCCCGAACGGGTTAAGTTTAAATTCATTAAGTAGTGCGCATTTTAAACCCTCATTTAACTAGCAATTTCCAAATGCATTTGTATTCGAAAAAATATTTTTCCACCCTCAACAGAACGAAATTTTATGAGAGATTTTCAGACTCACTTTTAAAAGTAAAAACATGAAACTTGCTGAGGGGATTTTTGAAGAGATGTATAAGAGGCCGTGTGATTTCATTTTTCGCTCAATTAATTAGAATTTGATTTTTAAACAATTATTTTCTCATTATGACCTTTTTTTTTTTCCTTCCCAGATCTCCCGTTTCGGAAAATTCGGTTCAAAACGCCAACGTTGACAGCATTTTTTACTATATTTTCTGCATTTATCAAAAAATCGAGAAGCACGGCTCATTATGTAATTTCTAAGTAAGAGAATATCCCAGTTTGATGCGTTTGAGAGCAAAAATGAATTTAAAAATGAATCAGAAAATAAGTAGTTTGGATTGGAATACACCCTTATAATCGCTTGCATTTGGCGATGAAAGGTATTTCTCGCAAAACAGTATGGACCATTCGTCGTTTCGCACCAAATATTTGAAGGTATTTTATTTTTTTACTGACTTTTTACTGTAATTCCGCCGCTAAGCGTGCTTGATCTTTTATTGCAAGTACTTTCATTAGCCCTTTTTTCAAAATATCCCGAGTATGCGCTTTAAGGAGACCTTTTTTGTTAGTACTGTAATAAATTATAATAAACATAGTAGTGCATCTCAAAAGTTAAGGATAATGTATAATTTAAAATATAAATAATAATTTGTTTTTCAGGCTTATATAAAAGGACAGTGTTACGTATTTTCAAGCTCACCAAAATACTGTTTTGTATTAGAATGGTCTAAAAAAAAAATGTAATTTGCGGTTTTCAAATAACACACAGCTAATATAAAGATTTACCACTCTTAGTTAAAAAGTAATAATAAAATAAAATAAAATAAAATAAAAAATGTATAATGTATGAGAGAAGAGTAAATAACTTTATTCGAAGTCATTACAACGTGTAATAAATAATCCAATAAAATAAAATGATATATACAGTGTGTCCACGTATAACCTGATCGACCTTTATTTTTGCAACCGTTAGTCCTAGATGCATTATTCCAATTACAAAAATGATCAAAATTAAGTGCAGGGTTAAGATAAAAAAAGTTTGAAGCGAAAAAACAATTTAGTGAAGAATTACAGAACCTAAATTTTTATACGGTCCCCCGGTCCTATATGTTATATTTAGTAAAATTTCCCTGTTACACTGGCAAGTAATGCAAAAAAAAGTCCCGTTATTCTACGATTAAAATTGACCGAGTAATAGCTGTTTAAAGTTGTAGTATATTTTTTGCTGCATATTAGGGGTCTTTCACAAATTCAGTAAAAATATAATTTCGTCAGGTATATTAAAAAAATGGTTAAGAGTAAAATTAACATAGCAATATAAATTTGAACTCTTTGATCATTTTGACATATTACTGCAAAATCTACAATTTGTATTGAACACTATAAGATGATAAAAATAACAGATTTTTTGTTAAATAAAATGATGAAAAACAACAGCCTCAATTCTTTACAAAATGATACATATTTTAAAATGCTGTTTGATTACACTGTCTTTCAAATTTTGGGTTATGGCACGTCTTTTAGCTTTTGAAAATTGATTCTTATGCATTTTTTAGCACTAAATCCGAAAATGACCTTCATTTTAAACCATCACGTCAGGTATTTTCTCAAATCGCAAATTTCAAAGTTAAAAAGCTAAAAGTTAAAATTGATCCTCCCTCCCCTCCCAACCTCATCGGACCCCCAAGCTGTTTAGCAGTAAGAAACCCAGTATAAGCCTAAAAATCTAATAAATTATTGAATTAAATAAAATTAAACTGAATAAAAAAGTCTTACATCTATTTTGTAGTATCAAGTTTTTCGTTATTTTTTAACCTTGAAATTTATGATTTGCGAAACATCTTGAGATGATGGTTAAAAGTAAAGGTAATTTTTTGATTCAGCGTTAAAAAATACATAAAATGTAATTATAAAAGTTAAAAAACACAACCATCGCAGGTTTATGTTATCTAATCTAAAACTCTTTCTTAAACTTCTTGACGGTAATCTATCCGAATTGTTTTGTGTTAGCCTCTAATATAAATATGCATAAGATGGTAAGAGTCGAAAATCATAATATTGCATTGTCATTGTATTTAAATCAGTATGTAAAATTTAACTTCGATCGGACATTTGAATTAAATTAAAGTTCAAGTACAAATTTTAAACTGGAAAGACGATCATTGCAAGTTAAATAAAACCTTATGAAAATAACATAATTTTAGTTAAAAGAAATCATAGCCTCAAATCCTTATAAAATAAAACATATGTTAAAATACAATTATTTTAACTAATCTGAAACTAAACTAATAAAAGTTAATCGTAATATTTCTACCATTTCTTTCAAAGTGCAGATACCTTGAAATAAGTTTAAGTACTTTATACACGACCCCTAAAAGCATGGTCGAAATCATCTGTTTTGATATGCCAGAAAGTGGTATAAGTCATGCATTTCAAAGTTTCATAACTCGGTCAATTTTAATGTTAGATGAATGGGACTTTTTTTTTGTCCTACTTGTTAGTGCTACAGTAGATTTTTAGTAAATATCACTTATGGGACCGGGGGACCGTATAAAAATTTAAATTTCGTAATATTTTAATAAATGTTTTTCTTGACACAAATCACTTTAAAAATAATTCTTTGCCTTATTTAAACCATTTTTGTAATTGGAAGTATGCATCTAGGACCAATGGTAAAATAAAGGTCGGTCAGGTTATACGTGGACACACTGTATATTAAGCTGAAAATTATCAGTTAAATAACAATTGCTGCTGACACTAATCTGTTTTAAACTGTATGAGAGTTCGAATAATGGGGTTACTTATGCTCCAAACTACGCTCGTTAACATAATGTACTGATTGACTGATGACTTGATTATGGAACTATTCTCGAACTTACATGTATGTAGTCATATACTTTAGCACGCACACACATGCGGGAGCGCTTGTCCACAAGCGTTTGAACGCAGAAACTTTGACGCTAAAAAGAAGGTCAACTTTTTGCTAATAGGCCAATTTAACGAATTTCTAACTGGAATATGTTTAAATTTAAAGCAATATTTGCGCTATTTATCATCATGGCGAGATCACGTTTTAATTGAATCTTTTTCATATATATATATATATATATATATATATATATATATACATAATAAAGATGAAATCACAAATATAAGAACAATTTGGTAAAATTCTAAAGATGAACAAGATATGAACACAGGAAACCAGTATGTAAAATAAGAAACTATGAATAACCCACAGAATCATCAGAGGAACTTGCAGGTTAGTTCATAGTGAAGATGTGTTATTTACCAATTTTGTCGGCATTAAGCCTAAAATGACAAAATTAACTCCTAATAGCGCATCATAAAAAATGATTATATATATATGTGTGTGTGTGTGTTGAGATGTTGTTGTTTTCTTGGAGCTTTTAAGAACTTTGTGAGAGATTGTGAGTTGCTTAGTATGGAAAATGACCGTACGTCTAAGACAGATATTTAGTGAGTTTACAAATGTAATACGAGTCTGGTAGCATAATGAAGCGAAAAGGATTTCGAACCGAGAGATGGAACAGCTTTTAAGCTAATTTTGATGTGAGCGAACTTTATTCTTTTTATCATCGCGGTGGAGTGGAGCATTTCCCCCCTAAAGTCAAATTATAAGAACGTCAATAAAGTTGGATTACTTTCAATCGACTGCATTTTTATGTTCCTCGTGTCTTTTATTCTCAACAACCATATCGCCCTGAACGCCTGTGTTGTTTATTACAGGGAACCCCCATAATTTTGATAATGCTTACTGCTTGCCGTCAAATCGTCTCACACACACACACACACATACACACACACATATATATGTATTGTGTGTGTGTGTAGATGATGGACAATTAGTACGGGTAAAATTGACTAAAAATTGAGTAAAATACAATAACTGATGGCCACTCGCGAAAATTCTAGAGGAACTTTGTTTTAGAACAAGAAATAAAGATCCAAAGTGTTCTCAAAAAATATAATTTTTACCGTGGTTTTTTTTTTTTTTTTTTTTGGGTGGGGGGGGGGGGGGAGCAAAAGGGGGGCATTTGAGCTCAGAAGAGGAGGACTCGATTTTTTTAAAAATAGGTCAAGTGGGGTATAGTTTATTATGTATTTTTTAAATTCCAAATCGAAAGCCATATGTCAAAAAATATTTATTATATAGCATTAAATAAATAAATAATTAATGAATAAACTTTTATAATTTTTCCTTGATATTTCTATATTGCACCAAATTATAATTTATTTGCTTAGTTACTTAAAAATTAGATTACATTTACTTTTATAACTAAAAGAAAAAAAAAAGAAGGGGAAAAAAAAAAAGGAAAAAAAAAAAAGAAAACGAACGAAAAAAGAGAAAGAAATAATGAAAAGAAAGAAAAAAAATTATCATATGATAGAACTGCAAACTATTCATTCCTATTTTCAATTAAAACCAATCAACCGTTACTTTAATCCCTTCCAGATGCTTCCCATCATTAAAAGTCATTTAAAATAATAATAATTTTTTTTAAAAAAAGGTTCGCTGTAGCCTAAATATTATGTAATTAATAATCTAAATATACGAAATCTAAGAGAAAATGAGGCAAAAACCTAAAAGAATACATTCAATCAAAAAACGAAAGAAAAAACTGCAGCTCTTGGTGGTTAGGTCAGATGCTAAGATTATCACCTGCTTTATGAGAACCTGCTTCTGCGATCTCATTCATCTGTTAGTTGAATCTTTTTTAATTTGCCGGCTATTTTTTCTTCCCCTAAAAGAGGGTGATACATAGCTCTAGGTGTAGGTTATGTAGAATTAACCGTGGGGTGTTAAAATCACCTGCTCTATATTTTTTCTATATTTTTCTATATTTGTGGATCGGAATATTTGGCTAGAGGGTTTAAGAGGGAACCGTTCAGACGATGTAAGTAGCGGACTTCATCAATTTCCAAGCCGATTACCGGAAGTTCTAATTTTAGTGAGAAACTGCAACTGATTCTTTTAGCGCAATTTTAGTGATGTCTCTAATTTTTCTTAGTGTTTATCTTGAGACGATAAAACAACATCGTTTGAATGATGAATGGTTCTCTAATTTGCTGTTTTGTTTACAGTTGTTTGGACATGTATTTGGTTAACAGTTGATAATTGTAGCTTTTTCTTTGTTTGGCAGTATTGAGATAATAAGAGATGTTATTTAGTGATTAGTAAAATTATTCGTTAAAAAAAATAAGTCGTTGTACCAGTTTTGGTCTAGGTTTTGTGTATTCATAAGATATGTTTAAGAAAAATACTATATTCAAGTGCTGATGAAAAAAAGACAGAATGTTGTTTTCGATTTCAAATAAAGAAATTTTTAATGAGACTAATTTAGAAGAAAACAAATATATATTTATTTGAAATTATTTTTTTAAACCATTTATATTCTTAAATGTACATATATTTAAATAAAGGATTTTTCCCCCACAAGATTCATTAAAAAAAAAAATAAATACGTATTAAGAAAAAATGGAAAGCATTAACATTTTTCAAAGATAAATATGAGCTTGGCATACAATGAATAAATAAATAAGTTAAATTAAATTAAAAAGCCTGAAGGGTATAGATTATTTTCAGTTTAATAACGTTGGGATTAAAAATATAATAAAAGTAATGCTTTCTTTCTACGTATTACGAAATGAATTTTTATTAAATTTATTTAGAAATTTCTTACAAAATTTATGTATAATTTTTTAATTAATTTTCCAATTAATTTTCAGCTTGAAATTATTAAATATAGAATACGTGATTTATCCCATTGCTAACGCAGCGTAGAACCAACAATGTGAAAAATGTCCAAGCTTAGCAAGGTAGAGCACTTGGAGCGCTATTCCCAGGGTTCCTGGTTCGATTCCCAGCTTGGACATTTATCATATTGTGGTTTTACGCTTCGTAAGCAATCTGATAAATCACATATTCTATATTTATAGATAAATTTATTACAAAAACAGTACAAAAAGCTTTTTTTGGGGGGGGGGGGGGGAGTTAAAGAATGCATTGAAAACGAAAAGGTAATATTTATGTCTTAAAATTCCATAATATAATTCAAAATGGGCAAAACACATTTATAAATAAAAATGACAAGTTTTTTTTAATACATTATTACATCAAATTAGAACTTATTTTATTCAGTCATATAAAAATAAGATTACGTTTACTTTTCTAAGTCATAAAAAATAATTAAGTATGTGGTGACAAAATGTCAAAGTATTGATTCCGATATTTTACTTTTTTATAATGTGAAGTTGTTCATGAATTTCTCTAAAGAAACAACTGTAAAATAAACCAAAAATAAATAAAACTTAAAGGGTCTCAGGACTCTTAAAATCGGAAAAATGACAAAAAAAAGACCTTCTTCAAAATTTAATATCTTAAATTGTATACGATTTTAAAATACGATTTTTATTGGGAATGAAAGATATAAGTATGTTCTTGCATTTTATGTAATTTTAAAAATTGTAAGATGCAGAGTTAGCATTTACAGGGCGCTCCAAAATGTCAGACATATGACGAGCAGAAAATTAGTATGGCAGCTTACGCGCAGGATTAGAAAATAAATTTTGCAACTAGAAGGAAAATTTTGGTGCCTACTTATACTTAAGATTACAATAATTACCCTGAACCTAAATAAATTTGCATTTAAAGCATTTTTATATTTTTAATACAAAGTTGTATTTAGCTAATTCAAAGTTTTGAAAATTTCAACAGTATAACTTAAAAAAATATTTTTTTGAACAATACAAAGAAAATTTTATATTTCGTTTATACAGACTAACATGAAACATATGTTTTGAAAATTTCCTGGAAAAATATTCTGAAGTTTTTGAGGTATTGTGTGCGTTATGCCCAAAAACGTCATTTGCAGAAAAACGACTACAAAGTTTCAGAAACGTCGCTTCAGCTATTGAGCGTGTATAATTCTAAAAGCCATAACTTCTGTTCTAATGGGAATTTCAAGAAAACAATTATATCAAAATGTTCAGAAAATATAGGCGTTTAATACTTAATAAAAATTAAATTTCGAAAATTTTGAAGTTTTAAGAATCTTAAGACACCTTAAGCAATTAACACTTCGACTATCACAGAAAAAAAAAAAAAAAAAAAAAAAGCACGCGAGAATTACCAATCAGTTTTGTTGGAATTACTTATATGTAAAATTATCAATGTACAAATGAACAACTGTTTTATAATCTGTATACTAATAAATTCATGTATGTATGGAGAGAAAAGGGAGGGGAGGAGAGAATGACTAAAGATGAAAATTCGAAATTAAATTATGTTTTTTAAGCAAATTTTTAAATTATTATAATTTAAATATAATTTTATAAATAATTTTATTAAATTATATTCGAAAAAATTCTTCCTTATGAATACATTAATATTTATTTTGAATAACATTGGAATTGCTAACTACTGAAAGTGCGAAAAACTAAATATCAAGAAAAGAATACATTTTAGTCACCTAAGAGCTTTAACAAATCAAGACATCAAAACAGATGATAAAATATGCAGGATTTTTTTTTTTTTGATAAATTTAATTTAACTATACATCCGCTGAGGGTTTACAATGCTGGTCCTGTAAGTCTAATTGATTTCCTTGCTACTTTTTCAAACAAAATTATTTTGAGAACGTTAATAAAACCAAATTTCATTTCAGCGATTAAATAAATAATTAAAAAAAAAAAATTACGAATTGAATCAATTGAAAGTGGGTGGGCCGAGAGATCAAATGAATAGGTGGCCTCGCGCCCCATGGGCCCCTATAAGTTGGCGCCACTTATTCACATGTTAGCATGAATAGAGACTGTAAGTGAGAGGGCACAAATGAATTAAAAGTCCAAGTTAAAATTTTGCAGAAGTACAGCCGTTATCTACAGAATGACAAAATTCAAATTTTGATTAATTAAAAAAAAAGCGATGGCTCTTTTGATCAGTATTCTTTTTCCTCTTTCGTAAAAAGAAACCTTTATATATATATATCATCATCATCATCATCATCATCAACCGTTTTCAATCCACTGCTGGATGTAGGTCTCCCCCAGATTTTTCCAATGTTTCCTGTCTAGTGCTTTAGTCATCCAATTTACACCGGCTACTTTTCTGATTTCATCACTCCATCTTACTTGAGGTCGTCTTCTTGGCCGTTTTACATCTCTGGGATACCACTGTAGGGTGTTTGTGCTCCATCTATTGTCTTGTCTTCTTGCGATGTGCCCAGCCCATTTCCATTTTAGCCGTTTAATTTTTTCAATCATGTCAAAAACTTTCGCCTGACTTCTTATCCAGGTTATTCTTTTTCTGTCTCTTCTAGTTATACCTAGCATACATCTTTCCATACTTCTCTGTGTTGTTTGTAATCTTTGTACCATCCGTTTTGTTAGCGTCCATGATATATATATATATACCCACCCCCTGTATATGAGTAATGGTATAGCACAGGGACGCCGAACCTTTTCCCATCCACGTGCCAAATTTTTCCGAAAACATATTTTACGTAATCATGACGTGCCAACAATAAAAAAAAAATTTAATGGATCAAATAATAATGAATTAAAATTACTTAAAATTTTGTTTTTAGTATTAAACAAATATGGGTATAAGATTTGACGTTATACTTTAGCAATTTATTTTTTAAATATATTATTTTTGTTGTGTCATCTTAGATGCTAAATTATTTATATCAGCTTGGTACTTAGTTATTTTTACGAGAAGTTCAATTGGACTCATTTGACAAGATTTTTTACTTGAATTTTTCATATTATTTGTATCCGAAAAGAATGTTTCCCAGAAAAACTTGTCAAAATAGGAAGCGCCAGAATCTACAGCTTTTAGTGTCTGGAATTGCATTCAACTTCTTACAATTTTACCATCGTTTTTTTTTTGCTTATAATGCTTTCTTTTGTGATTCCCTCCTAACTTTCTCTTATTCTGAAAATTTTGTGAGCCAATATTGAGCTAGATTGGGATACATTAATATTTCAGTTTCTTCAATTTATATAACAATGACAATCAGCCGAAGTAATCGAATTCAGATAAACAGAGACAACATCTAGATTAAGTAATGCATCTTGTGAAATTCTACTATATTTTGATGTAGAACCGGAATCTATGCCGTGGCAAAAATTATCTGCAGAGTGCCACTTATGGCACGCATGCCATAGGTTCGTCATCCCTGGCTATAGCACATCATGAAAAAGAAGTGATAAAAGTATAACGCTAAAAAGGGCATTATGCGACTGCTTAAAAAAGAATATATAGAAACTTGAAAAAAGCAATAAAGTAGAAAATGTCTACACAGCACATTCAAGCGCCACAAAAGCACGAATGCCGGAAGCAGACGAAATTCTTTAAAAATAACGTAATGAGGCAGAACTTTGATTATTCTATTGTTTTGCCTTTCGAAATTCAAAGTCCATTATAAAATTAGAGAAATTCTCTTAATTTTTCTGGTTTGTATAAAATAAAAAGTTCATGAATTATGATAAAGAACCAATCGGAAATGAACAAAAGAAAAACCATAGTACATAAATTTAGAGTGAATTTAATGCTACAGAGAGAATACACGATCGAAATTATCAACGGATAAAATAAAACTCTATTCTTAGAAATTAATTCCCATACCCTAGACTGGGTGATTTAGAAAGTAGAATTATTATTTTTATTTATTTATTGTTATTTTTTTTTCGGAAATATTACAGTTATTTATTAAATGGCGTAACTCAAATCTTGATTAATCTAATTACAGAAAAGCGATTGAGAAATTTTTCATGTTCACTTAAAGATGTCGTGGACCATGACTCTTTTCATCAATCTTTCCCTTCATATTTCGTCAGGAGAAGGCTTGTTTTCACCAAAAAAACAAAACAAAACAAAACAAAAAAAACCAAGAAAACTACTTAGGAAAATCCCTCTGAAAAATAACCTTAATTTTTTCTGGTTACTTTGAAAGTCTTTTCAATACTTTTTATGTTATCATCTTGGTAGCTTAAAAAGATAGAAGATTACTGGATGTTCCTTATCAAAACTATCTTTTGTGTACCGATGCTCGGTGTTCTGTAACAATTAAAACAGACATCACGTGACAGGTCCATTACCATAATACGCGGTTGCAAGGCGTAAATGATCCTCTGCCCTTTTGTCTGTCGCTGACATTGAGATGATGGGTGTACAAAAAGATCTGCAAAGGCATGAAAGTAAGCACCCGTCTTTGTGAAATTTCGCTTATTTTGTGTTCAATTTGTTTTCTCAAGAAATGTGAACAAAACACTTTTAAAACGTATTAATTAGCATAAATGAGCCTCCTAATTATAACACTGCGCATTTGAAAAGGATTTGTTAAGACTTCCGCCTCACCGGTTAAAACGCAGTTTGTGAAAATGTCGCTGAACCACATGATAATGCGACATATTTAAGGTGGTTCTCAAATTCTCTGCTCAACAGAGCGAAACTTTCTGATACATATTCTGACTCACTTTTCAACTTATCGGCGTAAAATTGGCATGCCTGGCTATTGAAACGACTTGAAGTCGAATAACGTTTTTCATTTATTGATAAATAAATTACTTATCGAGTTATAGGTAGTTTTTCTCACGCGACGACAAGCTTTTTTTTGCCTCGCTGCCGCGTAGGGAATTCGGTTAAAAACGCAAAAAAGCCTGCTTTAACAGTATTTTCGGCTTAGATGTGTTATTATCCCGGGGTCCGCCATCTTGGATTTTTTTCTTGCATGAAAACTTCTTTTTTCGCCAAGTAGTAATGTCGCCAATGGTTGATAGGTTAATATAATACTGAAAAAAAAATGGGATATAATGATTATAACTATTAATAAAAAAAGTAATTTTTAATTGAAGACAAGAAAAAAATTCAAGATGACGGACCCTGGGATAATAACACATCTGCTCCGTATTTTCTGAAAGATCTCCTGCCTTTACCAACAAATGTAAAACGCCATTCGAATTCATAGTTTCTGAACAAGAACACTTGATCATTTCATGCGTTTCCGAACAAAAATGAATTCAGAAATGTATCAGTAAGTAGCTTCTTTCGATTTAAGAACAGCCTTAACTCCACCAGAAAGACAGCAGACTTCCAATCATTTGACGGCAAAATAATAAATATTTTTCCTCTCTATGAAACAAATATGTAAACTAAATAGATACCTTACATACCTTAATCTAAATATCCAATCCAAATTATTCCAATACGTACTGTTTATTGGGAAGGAATTTTCTAATAACAATAAAGAAAGAAAGATTACTATATTACTTTAGAATGCTAGGAAAAAGAAAAATGAAAACATGAAAAAGGTGCTTTCATTGTCTTTGATAACAGATCAATAAAATATATCATGAAAACATACTTTGATTTTGTCTCGTGCATTGTTCTTTTGGTGTACCTCTCTCTCTCTCTTTCGTATCAAACAGTATCCACTAACATATTTCCATTCATTTTTCCACTTTACCTTTGCTAATGTTTATATACATTTACTTATAGGCTATTTACATATTAACATATTACATATTTTATTTGTGCAATTTCCACTTAAGTTTTAATAAGACATAAATTACCATAATTTTAAAACAATACACCCCACCTAATATTGGTACGTCACACAGAAATTTCATTGTCATATTTTAATTTAGTGAGGTGAAATCTATAAGCATCAATCATTATTTTTACAGGTGGGGGGGAGGGGGATTTTGGCGCTGATTAGTGTTATTTGACACTCAAGTGACCTGGTTCGGATTTAACCAAATTCGGAATTACATCTTACCCCAACTCGATATTCTATTCAATCAATCCTAATACGGTAAAAAAAATTTCGCTGCTGAAAACCCGAATCGAACCGGACAAAATGATTTTCCTCGATCCGAATATCAACCAAAACCTGTCCGCTAATGTTAATCCTATAAAAGATTTTTTTTTTTTTTTTTTTTTTTTTTTTTTTAGTATCTCGTTTGCATTTCAATATTTTTAAAGGATATTTTGCATTAGATAGCTGAGCTTGATCTCTACAATCGCTTTTCTTGGTTTTTCGTATTTTTTGCTGATTTTTTATGTGGATACGTTGACTTTCGAAACCGGTTACGAAAGGGAAAATATCCCAATAATAATATATAAAAAAAACCTCTAAACAAAATCGGAAATGTAAAAAACTGCCTTTATAGCAATTGACCCCAGCTATTCAATGCAAAAATAAATATAAAAACTTGAAAACAGGAATTCTGCTTTTTCAGAATTTAGTGTCGCCCCCAACGAAAAAAAAAAAAAAAAATATGTATATATAAATAGTACAAAACATATTTCAATTTTAAGACTTACAGCACACGCTTTTATTTTATGTAAAATGACGTCATTCGCATCCGCTTAAGAATTCCACATTTACGATCCAGTCTTAAACAGCTACAGTAAAGTATGCATAGAACGTCACTATCGCGAAATAATACACAAATGCAGCAAAAAGATGCCGTCATAAAAAAAAGACAAAAATTACGGCTATCTCATGATTCACAAGCCTTCATTTGTTTGTAAAATTAATAAAGATATACTTAAAAATTAAATACTGTTTATAATAGCTCCATGTTTTAACAGAAATCATTCGTTTATATTTTTTCAAAATAGCACGTATTTTAATTACATTTTCTTTTGGTTGTTATGAAAAAATGGCAACAATATATATAATTAATATTTCTATTTTTCCTTTACTTTCTACAGAAATGGAGTATTTCTGTTGCCAATATTAAGCAAATGGCTCCAAAAACTACAAAAAAATTAATATTTCAAAAATAAATGGAGATGCAGTTTTCAAACAAATTGCATTTAAAAGTACTTTATTTTTCCAATACGTCGGTATAAAAACTGAAAATGTGCGATGTTTAGAAGTTTAAAAAATTGCTATAGAGTATTTAATCGTACTGCTTTGTTTTACGGCTGGCTTCTGTAAGGTAACGTTAATTTTTGAAGACGAAACAAAATAAGCTGGGAATAGCATACTGTACCGGGGGCTAATAAAATAAAATAAAATAAAGAAAGAAATAAAATAAAAATAATTTAAAAATACCGTCAGGAATCACATAAAAGTTTTCTGCCGTCTAGAAAATCGCGTAAGACAAGAAAGATAGGCACATAATAAAGCATAAAAGAGAAACTATTTCTGCTAAACTATCATCGGAGTAATTTGTAAATTAAAAAATATATCAACCATACCATGGTATATTTTAAGAATGTTTCTAACATAAAACCTACAGCTCTTAAAATGCCTTACAAAAAACCAGCAAACTGATTCAATAATTAGGTTTAAAATAAATACGTTTAAACTTAAATCTTGTGTCTAATAACTAAATTTTCTGACACATCTTTTAAATAAATTGAATGCTTTTGGCGTGAAATCGCGACAATTTGCATTCTTCCGAAAATCCACATCTGAAATCTCGCGCATGTTTTTGCCGCCTGGGGAAAAGTGTAAGACAAGAATAATACGCGTCTAATGGAACATAAAAGACAAACTGTTTTATTAAAGTATCATTAAAACAACTGTTAATTAAAAAATATTTATCAAGTTTTATCTTTGAACAAAATACTTTCTAACATCTATGATTTTAGCTCTTAAAATTAAAACGTAATTACGTAGAAAATATTGAAAGATAATTACTAGTGTAATTTAAGCATAATTCTAACATAAATTCCAGAGCTCTTTAAGTATCATATAAAAACCATATAACCATAATTTTAAATAATTTTGAAATACGTAAAGACATCTACGTAGAAAATATTGAACGCTTATTATTAGTTTATTTTTTTAAGCATGATTCTAGCATAAATTCTAAACCATGTTTTACGTTTAAACTTAATTTTTGTGTCTAACAACTAAATTTTCTAATACATCTTTTAAGTAACTTGCATGCTTCTAGCAAGAAATCACGACAATTTCCATTCTTTTAATGATAATTTTTATTCTTCAAAAGATCCATTACCCATCTAAAATCAAGTAGATATTTTATGCTGTCTAGGAAAACATTAAGACAAAAATAATAGCACATGATAGGAAATAGAAGGCAAAACAAATTACTTTCTAACATCTATGAAATTAGCTCTTATAATTAAATAATTTTAAAATACGAAAAAAAAAAAATATTCATTACGTAGAAAATATTACTAGTTTATTTTAAGCATAATTTTAGGATAAATACCACAGCTCTTTAAGGGCCATATAACCGATTCTAAATAATTTCAAAATACGTAAAGACATGACTACACGTAACTACATTAGATACAAAATATTTAAGGATAATTTAGATAATTTTAACATAAATCTCACAGTTCTTTAAATACCATATAAAAAACATGCAGCCGATTCCATAATTATTGTAGTTTAAAAATAAATGCAATTAAATGCAAATATTTTGTCTGATAATTAAATTTTCTAACACATCCTTTAAACAAGTTGCATACTTCTAACACGAAATCACGACAACATGCATTGCTCCAAAATCTATATTACCCATCTGAAATCATATGCATGTTTTATAGCGCCTGGGGAAAACGCGTAAGAGAAGAATAATAGCAGTATAATGAAATATAAAAGACAAAATATTTCTGATAAACTATCGTTGAAATATTTGGTTAATTAAAAAATATCAAGCATTATTTAACCCTTTCAGGGGCAAAGCACTTCTGGTGCAAAAATGTTAAAATGATTGATTGACACCAGAATTTACGAGAAAAGATGTATGAAAATAAGTAAATTTTCTTTACGTACATTAAAAAAAGGGAAAATTTAGTTTTAAAATTATGGGGCCAATGTAACATTTAGGAATTAAAATTAAGTGGTATATATAATATACCGGTGCCCTTCAAGGGGTTAAACACAATCATTTCTAACATTCACGAAATTAGCTCTTGGAATTAAATAATTTTAAAATACATAAAGACATAACACATAGAAGATATTGAAACATAATTATTAATTTATTTTAAGCATAATTATAACATGCACGTTACGCTTCTTTAAGTACCATATAAAAAACACGTAACCGTTTCAATAATTATAGTACATTAAAAATAAATAGCTTTATCTTAAATCATTTGTCTAATAATTAAATTTCTTAATGAATCTTTTAAATAACTGACATACTTATAGCATGAAAGCACGACAATTTGCATTCTTTTAAATCTATCACCCATTCTAATATGATGTTTCACATGCATGCTTTATAGTGCCTGGGGAAAAACATGTAAGACAAGAATAATAGGCGCATAATAGAACTTAAAAGACAAAATATTTTGATAAAGTATCACTGGAATAATTGGTTAATTAAAAAATATTTATCAAACATTAACTTTGAACAAAATACAGTATAACATCTATGAAATTAGCTCTTAAAATTAAAAAAATTAAAAATACAAAAGAACATTAGCTACGTAGAATATATTGAAAGATAATTATTTAGTTTGTTTTAAGCATAATTCTAACACAAATCCCACAGTTCTTTAAGTTGCATATAAAAACAGTATAACCGATTCTAAATAATTTCAAAATACATACAAAGACATAACTACGTAGGAAATATTTATATATAATTGCTAGTTTATTTTAATCATGATTCTAACATACATCCTGTAGTTCTTTAAGTATCATATAAAAACGATATAACCAATCCTAAATGATTTCAAAATACACAAAGACGTAACTACCTAAAAACTATTGAAGGATAATTATTCATTTATAACATAATTCCTACTGTCATATCCTAATATCAACATAAATCCTATTGTTCTTTAAGTACCGTATAAAACCATGTAACCAATTCAATAATTATAGCAGGTTAAAAATAAATACGCTTAAACTTAAATCTTTTATCTAATACCTAAATTTTCTAACACTTTCTTTAAATAAATTGCATACTTCTAACATTAAAACGCGACAATCGTATTGTTCTAAATTCTATTACCCATCTGAAATCATATGCACCTTTCATGACGCTTGGGAAAAACACGCTAGACAAGAATAATAAGTGCATAATGAAACATAAAAGACAAAATATTTTGATAAAGTATCACTGAAATAACTGGTTTGTAGTTAATTAAAAAATATCAAACATTCTTTGAACAAAGTAATTTCTAACACCCACAAAATTAGCTCTCAAAATTAAATCATTTCAAAATAGATAAAGACATAACTACGAAGTAAATATTGGAAGTTAATTAATAGTTTATTTGAAGCATGATTCTAACGTAAATCCTACAGTTCTTTCAGTACCATATAAAAAACATGTAACCGTTTCAATTGTTATAATAGGTTAAAAATAAATACGCTTAAATTTAAATCTTTAGTCTAATAACTAAATTTTCCAACACATCCTTTATATAACTTGCATACATCTAACATGAAATCACGATAATCTGCATTGTTCTAAAATCTATTACCCATCTAAAATCATATGCATATTTTATGCCGCTCGGGAAAAAACACGCTAGGCAAGAATAATAAGTGCATAATGAAACATAAGACAAAATATTTTGATAAAGTATCATTGGAATAATTGGTTAATAGTTAATTAAAACAATATTAAACATTCTTTGAACAAAGTAGTTTCTAACCCCCACAAAATTAGCTCTCAAAATTAAATCATTTCAAAATAGATAAAGACATAACTACGAAGTAAATATTGAAAGATAATTAGTAGTTTATTTGAAGTATGATTCTAATATAAATCTTACCGTTCTTTAAGTACCATATAAAAACCACGTAACTGTTTCAATTGTTATAGTTGGTTAAAAACAAATGGGCTTCAACTAAATTTTCTAACACATCCTTTAAATAACTTGCTTACTTCTAACATGAAAGCACGACAATCGGCATTGTTCTAAAACCTATTACCCGTCATAAATCATATGCATCTTTTAAGCCGCTTGGGAAAAACACGCTAGGCAAAAATAATAAGCGCATAATGAAACATAAATGACAAAATATTTTGATAAGGTATCATTGGAATAATTGGTTAATAGTTAATTTTAAAATATCAAACATTCTTTGAACAAAGTAGTTTCTGAACACCCATAAAATTAGCTCTTAAAATTAAATCATTTCAAAATAGATAAGACATAACTACGAAGTAAATATTGAAAGATAATTATTAGTTTATTTTAAGCATGATTCTAACATAAATTCTACAGTCCTTTAACCCGTTCGGGACCATGGGTGCATATATGCACCCTCAAAGAGTGCTTAAAATGCTTGAGTGTGATACCAGTAAAGAGAACAGTAAAATTGATTTTAAATAAATACGAGATTTTCGCGATTTATAAACTTAATTCAAATAATTAACAAAAGTGGTGCTAAATGAATAAAATTCGTGTAAAAGACACCGGTCTTGAATGGGTTAACCACCATATAAAAATCATGTAACTGTTTCAATTGCTGTAGTAGATTAAAAACAAATAGACTTAAACTTAAATCTTTTGTATAACAACTAAATTTTCTAACACATCCTTTAAATAAATTGCATGTTTCTGACATGAAGTCCCGATAATCTGCATTGTTCTAAAATCTATTACCCATCTGAAATCACATGCATCTTTTATGCCGCTGGGAAAAACACGTTAGACAAGAATAATAAGCGCATAATGAAACATAAAAGACAAAATATTTTGATAAAGTATTATTGGAATAATTGGTTAATAGTTAATTAAAAAATATCAAACATTCTTTGGACAAAGTAGTTTCTAACACCCACGAAATTAGCTCTTGAAATTAAATCATTTCAAAATAGATAAAGACATAATTACGAGGTAAATATTGAAAGATAATTATTAGTTTATTTGAAGCATGATTCTAATCTCAATCTCATAGTTCTTTAAGTACCATATAAAAATTACGTAACTGTTTCAATTGTTATAGTAGGTTAAAAACAAATAGGCTTAAACTTAAATCTTTTCTCAAATAACTAAATTTTCCAAAGCATCCTTTAAATAACTTGCATACATCTAACATGAAATCACGATAATCTGCATTGTTCTAAAATATACTACACATAAATCACATTACGTCTTTTATGCCTCCTTGGAAAAACACGTTAGACAAGAATAATAAGCACATAATGAAACATAAAAGACAAAATATATTTGATAAAGTATCATTGGAGTAATTGGTTAATAGTTAATTAAAAAATCTCAAACATTCTTTGAACAAAGTAGTTTCTAACACCCACGAAATTAGCTCTTAAAATTAAACAATTTCAAAATACAAATGGAACGTTATGTCAAATATACTTTCCCACAATTACTCGCCTTTCTTTTCTCCCAATTAAAGTTGAGTCACACTGAGTGACTCTACCCTAACTTATTAATATGTAAATAGTGGCGTAGATGTGTCATTAGCATAAATTAAATGTAGTGCCAGCAAGAAAAAAAAATATCGTTTTCATTATATTTTAATTTCTTGTCATTTAGTTGATGGGTGTGCTGTTACTTACTTTCAGAAGCAACAGGTGTTTCTGTTAAAACGTCCGTATTCTCATTTCACGTTAATTGTAGAATGATTATTATAATTTATTTTTATTTCCTCAGAAATTTAATAAATTTTTTTTTTTTTTTTTTTTTTTTTTT
Source organism: Maratus speciosus (assembly GCA_963932465.1). Lineage (NCBI taxonomy): Eukaryota > Metazoa > Arthropoda > Arachnida > Araneae > Salticidae > Maratus > Maratus speciosus. Next base: position 149,379,154 of record OZ010793.1, on the reverse strand, counting down.
TTTTTTTTTTTTGTTCTTCTTGTTGCATTCTATTAAAAAGAGCTTGTTTGGAAGATATGCTGAAATACTTTAGAATTCCTTACTAGATTCCTTAGCTAGATTTTTTACAGCAACCCAACAGATTTTTTTTAATAATAGAGAAATGCGTATAACTTACAGAAGGCCCTCTTTGTTTATTACTCGTACTATTACATTTATTTGCAGTATTGTCAATCTCAAACAACCATTTTAATTCCCTTCCCAAACAGTGAGTGTTGCCAGTGGGCTACTTTTTTTAAATTCAGATTTCTTGATTGGCACCAGTGGCGCCAACATACATGGGCCCATGGGGCACGAGCCCACCCAATAATTTTATCTCTCCGTCAACCCAATTTCAATTGATTTAATTCATAATTTATTTTTTTAATTATTTAATCGCTGAAATGAAATTTGGTTTTATTAACGGTCTCAAAATAGTTTTGTTTAAAAAATACTAAGGACATAAATTAAACTTACAGGAGCACTGACTGAAAACCCTTTCTGTAGATGTATAGTTAAATTTCTACGAAAACGAATATCCTGCATATTTTGCCATCTGTTTTCATGTCTTGAATTGATAAAGCACTTAGGTGACTAAAATGTATGCTTTTCTTGACATTTAGTTTTTTGTACTTTCAATAGATAGCAATTCCAATGTTATTTACCATAAATATTAATGTTCTAGAAAAGAAGGAACTTATAAGAATAAGGTGGAACTTATAAGAATATTATTTAATAAAATTATTTATAAAATTATATTTGTAATAATTTAAAAATTTGCTTAGAAAAAACAATTTAATTTCGAATTATCTTTAGTCATTCGCCCATCTCTTCTCTCTCCCCACACACATACACACTAAAGGAAAAAAATATATATACAGTGCGGCGCAAAAGTTTATTCACAAGCTAAATATTTTTATAAAATGAAAAATATACACTGGAATGCTTTGAAATTTTTACTGTATCTAGACAATTTCATTACAAATTCATGTTTCGAATTCGGAAACAATTCATTGTAAGGAGAATAATAAATTATAAAAACTTGAAAATTGTGATGTCGCAAAAGTTTATGCACAAAAACGAAATATGTACATTTCGCAAGGCACAAAAGTCCTTTAGTAGTCTAAGGTGTTTCCATTGCACCTGATGAGATCGAATACTCGATTTTCCATTGATAACACGAGAGTATGGAAGGTTTTGGGAGCGAGTTTGTACCACGCTTCCTCGATCGCTGATTTGAGCTCTTACATTGAGTAATACTGCTTCCCATTCTTGTAGGCGTCACGGGAGAGGATTCCCCATATTTTCTCTATCGACTTGAGGTCTGGGCTGAGTGCTGGCCAGTTCATCACACTGATATTCTGAGATACAAGCCATTTTTTTGTGCAACGTGAAACGAGTATTGATGCGTTGTCTTGCTGAAAGGTCCTGTTGGGACCACCTAGGAGTTCTCTAAACAGTTACAAATGCTCAATCAGAGTTCCCGATACTTTTGTGAATTTTGTTTGCCATTTAGGAAGCAAAGAGACGTTTGTACATTACAGCCAAAAGCGCCCCATAACCTGAGCGAATCACCACGTTGTTGCCTGCTGAATATGTTTTTCGGAAATTTACACAAGGCACGCAAATAGAATGAGAAGCCATTTGGACCATCCAAATTCCTTATTTTTCATTAGAAAAAAAATAACACTAATTCAATCGTCACGATAATCCATATGCTGTTTTGTCCATTCAAGTCTTGCTTGTTTGTGACACTGTTTCAGAAAAGGCTTACGAGATCATTTTTGTTATTTGATTATTCCTGATTCTGTTATTCATTTGCGTATGGTGTCATGTGATATTTTTTATCCAAGTCGATTTTTTATCTCATTAAGAAACAAAAAGCTAGTTACAGCCAATCTTTTAATTATTCTATCCTCACAAAATGTGGTTTTAATCGACTTCTCTGAGCAATATGCATTTTTGAATTGTTTTCCACATTACAAAACACTATAAACACCACTTTTAGACCGATTTAAAATAAGCGAAAATTGCAAAAAAGATTTACCTTCAGCTTTAAGCTTCCAAACTTCAACAACTTCTTCAGGCCATAACTGCAGAGATTTCGGCATTTTGATATAACTCGTACAACGATCTCTACAGTTTATACTCTAGGAAAAAGCTCTCGCCGATCCTCCACCTATCATGTTTAAGGCGATATTTGCATAAAATCTCATTTATGCATAAACTTTTGCGACACCACAAAAACTGTTTTCTTGTAATTTCTGATTTTCGTAACGATGAATTTTTTCGAAACTTGAGATATATATTTTTGATCATAGTATTCACCTACAGTGGATATTTGAAAGCATTTCGTTGTAAAATTTTATTTTTATTAAAATATTTGCATTGTGCTTAAACTTTTGCGCCACACTGTATGTGTTATTAAAAAAATTTTAAGCCCACCCAATATTTTTGAAAAGTTGGCGCTCCTGATTGGCACCACTTTTTTAAAACAGTAAAATTCCCTTTGTTTTCGCCTTAATTATTATGTCGTTAAATAAGTCGCATTTTACCATTTCAAAAAAGTGGTGCCAATCAGGAATCTGATTTTTAAAAAAGTAGACCATCTGGCAACACTGTATACCAAATGAACAGCTAGGAATGTTTTTACAATATATATTTTTTTCAATACATATTTTATGATTAGGGTTGAACGTTCGTCGGGGCGCAAATTTTCAAAAATTTTTATTTCCTGTTTAATTCCTCAATTTTTTTTTAAATATCACGATTTTACAGAAAATTGCTTAAAATGTTCTTATTTTGTTATTTTCTAATTTTTTGCCTTTAAAGAGTTTCAATATTTAGAACAGAAACAAAAACAGAAGTTTGTCAAATTAAAGTCATTAGTCTAACGTTATATATTTTGACATCTTCATAGTTAACGATGACGTCCCGCTTTTTTAATTAATGACGTGTGTTTATTGCCTTTTTAGAATAAGAAATGCATAATTATTATTTGTTATAACAATTACTGTATTAATAATACAAATTTCAAAGTATTTTTCTTATCATATTTTAGTAATGATACTTATTCAAAGAAAAACTAAAATCAATTGAAAATATTACACTCCGTAAATATTTAACGATTTTAAGGGGACCGGGAAAGCCGTATCTCCGCCATGTTAAATTCACCAACTTTATATACCTTTTTCTCAGAAATGGTGAAATATAGATGCCTAGATTTTTTAGAGCAATTAGAATAACATGATTTACGTATTTTAACAGAACATTTTCTTTTAAGTGAAACTCAAAATTAATTATTAATTATTTATTGAAAGTCATTTTTAAATTAGCATTTTTGGTAAGATTTCACTGCCTAAAATAAATAATTCTCAACAAATCATTAAACCCCTGTGTTAAAGTATACAATATAACATAATATAAGTATTAAAAAAAATCTGAGTTCTTAAGCTTAATAGATATTGAAAAAAAAGGAACATAAACATGAAAAATCTAAGTTTTGAGAAAAAGTCAATTAAAGATTTAAATGGTCATTAAGCTGTGAAGTACTCTTAGAAAGAATGAATAATTTCAACACTTATTTTTTTATATATAAAAATGTGTGACACATTGTTGGAAAGATAAAACTTTAAACTATTTAATGATATAAAAAAGTAAAAATCGATTTTTTGGTTGAATTTTGTTTTTCCGGTCCCCTTAAAGTATTTAAAAAAATCGATACCATTTAAAAAGCAGCTCTTATTATGCACAATTTTGTACTTTGCATATTATAAAGTAAAATTGTCAGGCAAAATTATTTTCACGACAAAAAATAAAGCATCATGGCTAAATTTTGGCAATTTTTTTTTTGGTAAATCTTAAAGATGTTTCTCATTTTTCAATGTTTAATATTTTGCACTGTTTTTTTCTCATATTCACTGCGGTACCTTCATAGCTTCAAGAATTTATTTTTCAATAAACCCATTAGTTTATGGGGGGGGGGGGGGGAAGCTTTGTTATTTATGCTAAATTAGAGTGAAAAACACGAAACCTTAATATTGATATTTTTTGTATTCATTTTATATTTTATTACAAAATTCCTCCATAGTTCTATTTAAATATATTTTGGACTATGTAAACAAGAACGAAACATCATGCATTCAGCATACTATTATAAAACACTTTCCAAAACTAACAAAATATTGCTAAGGATTTTTTTTTTTTTAATGCAATGAAATGAGTTATCGAAATATAAATAAAAAAATCTATGCATACCATAATCTACAGTAACAATCTTGTAGTGGACTTCCAGAATATATATCAATTTCGATGTTATTGAAATAGTATCGCATCATAAAAATTACTGCAACGAATTTTTTCTATAGGCTATAATGTAACGGAATTCTTTTGTACCACTCTGTATATGATCTATAGAATTTATACATAAAAAATAACATTAATTTCTTTTTCTATTTAAAAACACGTATTATAACTGATAAGCAATTAGTACTGCAATCGAATTATTTCGTGTGTCTCTGTAAATGAACGATATATGCTTTGCACACCACTAGACATCTTGTAATGCACTTTAGTATTGTGTATAAAATTCAGTACATTTGAAATAGCATAACATCGTTAAAATACACTAACCGATTTTTCCTCATAGACAGTACTGCAATCGAATTCTTTTGAGTGCCCCTGTAAACGAACTATAAATGCTACGAGCTTTATTTTCAATACAGAAATACAATTTCCATGATAAACATCAATAACTTATCTCAATTACATGGCAATCCGAGTATATTTAAGAGTGTTAGAGCACAGACAGACAAACCGAATTCATAAACTCTTTGCAACTAAGTAAAGTACCGATTATACGTCTTTCAGAGGACTGTTCTAAAACGACGTATAACTGAGAAAGACGTGCAATCGAAATTCCATTCGCTTAAGGCGTAAAATCTTTGACTGTAGAAATATAATGCTACACTCACACAAATTTAATTTTGCAATCATTTTCGGTTGTTTGATGCATTGTGCATATTAAAAAAAGTTAAAATATTGAAAAAAAATTAAATAATCATTTCGAATACTGAAAAATAAAAGTGACAATTATCAAACCTTATATCAGTTGCACACCTTGAATTACATTTTCTTTTTTAATCATTATCGAACGTACAAACAGTTTTTATTTAAAATAATCTTTAATCGTCATCTGACATGCCGTTTTACTTTGAGACTTACGCAAAAGCATTATGTATGGAGTTAAGTTCTTGGAAAATTTTCTCACTAGTTTTGTGAGGGACAAAAAAAGATTTTAAGTGAGTCAATGCAGTAGAACGCATCTTTGAAAGAAGGTGGGATGACTTCTTCACTCACTACTTCTTCTTCTTTGCTTAATCGCTACTTGAAAAAGCATCCAGCAATCTGTTTTCTATCAGTTCATGATTTGTGCATAATTTCGATGTCATTACATCGGCATCACATTCGGAAAAAATTCCGAGAAAATCGGTTGCAGCATGAAAAAACGACGTATATGCGAAGTTATGCGTCGTATAAACGAAACATTACAACCTTAATCTACTGACGGCACTTATAAGTACCGTTAAAATAACTTGTTATAAAATTCATTTAATGCATTGATTAGCTGTAATACAGTTTAGAATGAGTTGTAGATACATTACTTTATCTTGTTCCAAAAGCATTATTAGTTACACAAAACAAAAATATTTTTTGTTTTGTATACATTATTATACATTTCCTAATTCTACAAAATACTAAGAAAAAATTTAAAATAAAAGATTTAAGTGGGGTTATAAATATTGCACAAAATCCCTATCAATTCAAATTTAATTAATCCTTCTAAAATCCTTCTAAAATTTATTAAATGATTGTGTAAATCTTCTAATGTAGTTTAAAAAATTGCTTAAAATGCTTTAGAAGATAAAATTTTCATGAATTCATAATTCAGTACATACAGGGTTAATCAGTTTTCTCAACACGAAACATCGGTTTTTAAGATGCTATCAATTTTCAATCAAACATTTTTTGTTTGCATAATTGAGTTTATACTTGCAAGAGTAACAAAATTATGAATTTTAATGTTACTGTTAATGCTGTTAATATATCAAGTTTGTTTGTAAAACATACTTGTTGAGCATGAAAATCGATATATCATGCAAATAGAATCGATAGCATCCTATAGCATATAAAAACCTATATTCCGGGTTTAGAAAAATGATTAATACACTAGAAAATCTACTCGAAAATGCTTCCGAAAATCAATTGCACCATGCAAAAATAAATAAATAAAAGCTTATGTTTTATGTCTTCAAACTGAATTATGCTTTGTACTATCTATAATTATATACAAGGTTAAAAAACGACATATATGCGAAGTTATACGTCGTATAAACGAAACATTACATTACATAGGGATGAATCGGGACCGCAGTGAAACGACGTATATATCGTCGCTCCAGAGCAAAGGTCATCTAGTAATAATCGAAAATGAGATGTCTGACTTACTGCTATGAAAAACTGTGTCTGCATCTAGTGGAACAGAAGGGAATTTTTATAAAACACATCTGAGATATAGTATTAAACATAACTTTGTGTTTCAGAAATTGTTCCACTAGATGCAAACACAGTTTCTCATAGCAGTAGCTCAGACCATTTTTTATTATTACTAGTTGTCCTTACAGTTGTTCTGATGTGACGATATGTGAAAGACGTATAAATTAGAATCGTATAAACGGTGCTTTACTATATTTTGGATGGTGTTGAAAATTATCTGTCATTTCAAAGTTAAAGTATTTAAAAAGAAAAAAAAAAGCTTCGAACGGAGAAAAATGAATTGAAAGATTGGAAGTCTGGTGCATTTTAAGTCAAATGGGTATGCAATGCAGTAAAAGCCCTTTTCACATGATCGGATATTTACGTAACTTCGCCAGAATATGATAAGGATATCTAAATACATTTTAAGCAAGAAGTTGGAAAAATGATATTTTCACAGTTTTTCGCAAAGTAAAGGAGACTGAGTCTACCTTATTTAAGAAGATTTTTAGAAAATCTTAATAATACAGGTACTTTGACTTTCTTCGCATTTGAAAAATTAGATGGACCAATCCAAACAACGCATATACGCTGACCGTGTAAACTATATGCAAAGTATTTTTCATGATCAAACTGTTATTCATCAAACTAAAAATAAATGTTTAAAACTCTCATTTGCAAAGACGTTCATAGCAAACGAAATATTGCTTCATGCGCACAGAGATCCCAATAAAACAGTAATGAGTATGAGAGATGTCAATAAAACAGTAATGAGTATGAGAAATGTCAATAAAACAGTAATGAGTATGAGAGATGTCAATAAAACAGTAATGAGTATAAGAGATGTCAATAAAACAGTAAGAAATAGTGTCAATTCGGCGTCTAAGGCCTGCAAAATTATGAAAATGAGAAATAAATGGAAAAATTATGAGTGCATATGTATTCATTTTCTATATTTGAAGTTACTTTAATCTATATTTGTCTTCATATTTTGCGATTCTTATAATGTTCACAATCCTTACTCTTTTTTTCGAATTTCTTTTCCTATTTGCTTCTAATAATAATCTATGCAATCTCAATTTCTAATCTGAGATAAATTATAAAACTTCCAATAAGAATCTATAAAAATCTCCATTCATTATTATGTTAAGTAAGCGTTGATTGAAACATGATAATAATATCAAACACGGAAAATAAAAAAAAAATAGATCTAACAACTCATTTTATAAAATATAGCAGTTAAACATTTATGATTGAATGTCAAAACTCCTCGCTTCCAACAAAAAAAAAAAAAAAAAAATACAGACGTATTATGTTGGCAGACGATTCTTTCAGACATATTATGTTGGCAAACGATTTTTTGTCCGTTTTGTCATCTGGAATAAACAGATTTGTGGAGCTTGAATATGTAAAAATGTGTTTTTATTCTTCGATTTTTTTAATGCAATTTATTCAAGATTTTTTTCCTTATCTACTACAATAATAATAATCGTAATAATAATAATAAAAACAAAATAAAAAACAACTTTTCAGTTTTAACAAGGTTTTTTTTTTTGGGGGGGGGGGGGAGGGGGGTGCATGGTCATCTTTTGCGCTTGATGATTTTACTGTGACAATGGCGGCAATAAAAATTATGATAATCCCTTTCTCTCGCCTTTCATCTAAACCGACAAAGTAGATTAATTGCTACCAGTACAGAAATTTTATCAAAAGTTATAGAAATAGAAAATAATAATACTATCTGGATAACTATTCTTAATTTAAACTTTCAGAGTTATGAAAACCACGTGTTCTTCCGAGTAATTAGTGTTCTTTTCAATTCGTAGGCCAGCATATTCTCGTAATAGCAGATGTGAAATATACAATCGCACATTCAAATTTCAATATAACTAGGGGATCTAACCCAAACATTTCGGGTTACAGAATATACAAGAAAACCATTTTTTTAAAATAATAATAATATTTTTTTTTTTTTTATTTTTTTTTTTTGTCCACTAACAACACCAAAAAGTATTTTTATTCGAAAATTATCAATGTTGCATTCAAATAAAGTTTTGAATTGTATTAAAAACGATTCTTTCGTACGAGTTAATAGAGGAAGAAATTGCCAAAGATTTCGTTGCTTACAGCAGTCTTTTTTTTATTCAGATCATTTCACTTGTTTAAGCGCATAGTTCGATTACACGTCTGTTAAATTTTTCTGTTTCATTTATATTATTTTATTTTATTTTATCGATGAAATTTTATCTTCGTTATGGAATATCAGTCGGAAACAAATGCTGATCTATTTATATTTTCTTAAGTGCAAATACATTTATCTTTCAAAAGCATCTGCACCTGATAAACATAGATTTAAAAAAAAAAAAATTCATGCATGAAAAATACTTAAAAACCCGATAAACATCGAGTAAATTTCGGTAAAGTTTTGAAACAAACTGCACTTATAAGTATTTTTTTTTCTCTATTCAGCGGTGTAAAAATCAAAAAATCAAAGCGATGTTTAGAAGTTTTGAAAATTGCAATAAAAGGGAAATTTAATCGTCTGCTGTTACCAACATCAAAATGACGTCAGCATTATGGATGGAGGCGTTTGACTAGGCCTGAGCGCTGACACAAAAATGGCGTCTATCGTAATTTGGATTTTTTAGAAGTATGTATGGCCCACTAAATTTTGAAACCAGTATTTTATAAAAGATTTCGTTGACTTGTTTAAGCTCAGAAAAATAAAAAGGGAAAAACTTAAAAAAGTATTATTACCAAAAACTTCAAGGGACTGTACACACACTGATAAAAATCCGCATTCGGAAGCCACCATTTTTGTGTCAGCGCTCAAGCCTATGTATTCAGGAGGCGGTGGTTTATTCTTTATGTAGTAGACTCCCTCAAATCCGAAACCCTAAAATCCGCAAATGCCTAAAACCCGCACATCATCGCAGATGTAAACAATGAAACGTTCAGTTCAAATGTAGGGGGAAAATTACAGAATTTTTTAGTTTTATATCATTCCATATGTATTTTAATATATATTACTCGATAATATGACTGAACTCGTGGTTTTTCTTGAAAGAAGTATAAATTTATTTCTGGAAAAAAAATCAAGATATTACTCATGTCACTGGTAATCACAATCTTTTTACCAAATATATTTTTATATTAATCAAACTTTTTTGGTTATTAACATTGGCTAAACTTGAAATAAAACTTCTTTACTTTATGATTTTGATGTGAATTTATAGTGTACCTGATGAGGAAAGTTTCATTGAATAATTCAAGAAAAATGTATCTCATCTTTATTATCGATATTCCATTATACAGGGCTATTACAAATGATGGACCCGATAAAAGAAAAAAAAAACAGTGGCACTCCGGGAGTGCCAATAGAAGTGAAAACTTCAACAATTACGTGTGTGTTTTTTTAATCGTCAGGAAATGTTTTATTGTGCAGGAAATACTTTTAAATGTAGTGTTTTTTTATTCATTATTATAAACTATTACTACCAAAATTATATTACAATTTTCATAGCAATATGATTTAACTATAAATTACATATAAATAAACATTAATAATTTGTAATATACATTAATATATTAAATTATATTATTAAATTATACATGTACATATAAATAAACAAATTTTTGTACAAAAATTCTCGTATTGCATTTAAAGATTTATCCGGTGAAATATAAACGGCAACCATTACAATTCAATACTATCCAAATATTGAAATCCATACTCCAATTCAATACTATCCAAAAGTATTTTTATTAATGAATACAATACCACAATTATATTACGCTTGGCGCGCTAGTGTCTATGTGCCAAAATGCTAGCATGTCGGTTACGTAACAGTGTCTCCAAATCAGTGGTTTTTCTCCATCTCAAAAAAAAAAAAAAAAAAAAAGCTCAACGTGCCTAAAGAAGTTTTCACTTCAAAAATCATATTTTCGAAACTACTACACATATTACAATAAGTGATACATGAATTTAAAGAATATAAAACTTAAAGAGAAATATACCAAGTTTTTTTTTCAGTTACAAATGTTCGATGTGTGACCCTCTTGTTACATGGCATACGTTCAACCTGTAACCCAGTTCGTTCCAAACATTTTGTAGCATCACTCTGTCAATGGTTCTGAATTCTGCACAAATGCGTTCTTTAAGGTCTGACAGCGTCAAAGACATTGTTTATGTACCACCAATGCCGAAAACAAAGTGTTCAGAACTTAAAGAACGCATTTGTGAAGCTTTCAGAACCATTGACAGAGTGATGCTACAAAATGTTTGGAGCGAACTCGATTACAGATTGGACGTATGTCGTGTAACAAAAGGGTCACACATCGAACATTTGTAACTGAAAAAAACTTAGTATATTTCTCTTTCAATTCATGTATCACGTATTGTAATATGTGCAGTAGTTTCAAAAATAGGATTTTTTTAAAAAATTGGGTCCATCATCTGTAATAGTCCTGTACATTATTAATTATTTACTTGACCTTTTCTTTTAATAATTTAATCAGTTTAAAATTTTCTTACTTTTTATCATTTTAGTATGTTATTTTATTTAATTAATTTAATATTTTACTATATTGCAAGCACTCGTTATATTTTTGATTACATTATTACATTCAAACTTCTGTTTTTAAAATGTAAACAAAGCAATGTCCAGAAATCTGAAAAATTCTAAAGTCCGCGCAACCTCTGATCCCAAGCTGTGCGGATTTGAGGGAGTCTACGGATAAACATAGGTAGACATAGAAGAAAGAGCATAATGCTTCACTGTCGGCTGTTTATATCGAAAACCACGACAAATATAGTTTTCCCTTCACGCTGTTCCATTTTAAACTATATGCATTTTAAAACACATAGAAAGGAAATTCTATACGATTCATATGATTACTTGTTAGGTATTGAAATCCATCTAGTAACTGTTTAAAAAACAATATACCGTGAAAGCTCTTCAGAACCAAATATACTTATTTCCATCCAATTCCTTAGATTCTCTATACTTGTATGTTTCGTTTAAAATACGTTCTATATATACGTTTCCTTAACATAAATGCATAACAGGGAATATATTGAAAATATGTTTCAAAATTATGCATTTTATGCTTGAATTTCCGTGTCGTATATATGTTTTATAACTGTCGATACGGGATGTTGAAATATATTCTTTTATATTTTTTTTTTCCATGTTGACAGAGATATTTATATATAAAAGGCTGAATTTCAGTTTTCTATTCCTTTCTAGAATTTTCGATATACATTTTCTTAAACATAAATGGGTAAATGTCCCAGCAGAATATAAATATAAATATATTTTGCGAAATTTTCCTTTGCATGCGTACGTTTATGTATTTTTATAAATAATAATATTTTGCGATATCATAAATATAGGATGTCCTATTAAGATTAAAACACATTTTAAATTTTTACCTATTGGAGATAAGAAGGCAATATAAATTACTGAAGAGCTCAAAATAAGGTTAAACCCTGGTGTTAAACCTTTTTTAATCATGGGTAAATGTCCCAGCAGAATATAAATACATATATATATTTTGCGAAATTTTCCTTTGCATGTACGTTTATGTATTTTTATAAATAATAATATTTTGCGAGATCATAAATATAGGATTTCCTATTAAGATTAAAACACGTTTTAAATTTTTACCAATTGGAGATAAGAAGGCAATATAAATTACTGAAGAGCTCAAAATAAGGATAAACCTTTTTTAATCACCGTGTTGCATATCTGCAAAATACCCAAAAGTCAATATTAGGGGATATGCATATATAAAGTTATCATTAGGGGGAGGGGGTGGGGGTCTGGCACATGATATCGTAAGATATCTGTAGGGGGTGGGGGGATTTGTCTTTTGATATCGTTATCATTTTTTATCCAACCAAAATTTTCTCTCTTATTTTTTTTTTTTTTTTTTTTTTTTTTTTTTTTTTTTTTTTGTAACTTGGTATTTTTATCGAAATAGTATGTTATCTTTTTTTTTATGAAAATACAAAGTTATTGTTAATTTCATTAAATGATTATAAAATTATTTAATTCCAAAATAGGGAATACCCCAACGTTTGGCATTCCTATTCTTCTGTCATACGTGTATACATATATAATCCAATGTTCGACAAAGCATATGCGAAGTATGTTTGAAATGATTTTTATGTTTACTAGTAAATAAAAGAGAAAGAATGTTGTGTTAGAAAGTGTATAATGATTTACCGAAATTGCAAGACATTGTGAAATAATTACAGCTGTGTTTTCAAGATTGCATTTGATAGATGAAATCTTATTTTATCTGAGTGAAGAACAACTACCCATTTCCCTCTTTTCCCGTGCAGAGAGAGAAAAAAAAAAAAAAAGGAATTTCCAACATCTGGTATACATAAAAGTGTTGCACAACGAGATGCAATAAGAAAGACTAATGAACTCTGAAAACTTTTCTTCCTTTTTTTAGTCAGTCTCTAAATATATGCCCTAAGCAAAACACGCAGTGTGTCTGCGCTCTGAAAGTTAATTAAATATATAACTTTGAATGTAAATTTAATTTTAACTTTATCTATGTGCTTTTAATTAAATAGTGTAGTCCTGTGATCCTGTGCCCTCTTTTGTTACTGAGTGGAATATTTTCATGCCGATTCACTTTGGATTTTATAGCAGGTTGGATTACCCTACGCGGATTCAATCAACGCTGAAAATAAAGGTAGGAGCATGCCAATTTTATCTTTCTCCTTTTCTGTGAAGATGTTAAAAGGGAAAACATTATTTTCTAAATATAATTCATGAAGAGAAGCTCAGTTATTTAACTGCCGTGATTTCACAATAAAAATTCAATAGATTATGAGACAGACTGAAGGCTGTGAACACGGCAAGTTACCGCTCTCTTCTATTTAAACTATTGTGACAATAAATGAAAATAAACGAAAACTCTTGAAAGTTAAGAAACTAAAATAAAAGAAATCTTTTAAAGATAAAACAATGGCCTCCTCCCTAAAAGAAAACTTTAATATCGAAAAATTAAATCCGCATAACTATGCCCAATGGAGTTTTAAAACCCAGATGCTCCTAATGAGGGAAGATTTATTTAATTATACACAGGATGACCCCCCAACACCACTAACTACTGAGTGGACTAAGCGAGATAATCGTGCTAGGGCTACAATTATATTAACTTTAGAAGACTCACAACTTATTTATGTGAAAAATGAAACGACAGCCAAGACAACTTGGAATGTTTTAAAAACTATACACGAGCGCGCAAACCTTTCGAGCAAATTATATTTACTCAGAAAGTTATACAGTATAAAACTCGGGGAAAACGGAGATATGATAAATCATATCGTAAAAATACTAGAAACAGCCGACAGATTAAAGGCGATAGGGGAAGAAATTAAGGACACGCATTTATCCGCGTTACTTTTATGCTCCCTCCCACCGAGTTATGATACTTTGATTATCGCACTTGAAGCGAGAAATGAAGAGGAGTTAAACTCTGAATTTATAAAAGGAAAATTGACCGATGAGTATCAAAGAAGACAAGATAGCTCGAATAATACGTCGCGCGAAAATGCGTACAAAGCAGAAAAAAATAATACTAAACCACAATATCGCAAACAAGAACAAAATATGTTTTGTACATATTGTAAAAGACGAAATCACATAAAATTAAATTGTTGGTTCCTTAAGAATAAAAATTCAAATTCTAAAAACCAAACAATGAATAAAGGGAGACAGAATGCTGCATTATGTTCTGAAACGAACAAAATCACTCCGGAAGTAGAAGAACAAACAAACACACAGACTCTGGGGAATAGTAGCAAAGAAAACAAAACCACTTTAGATACAAAGGTGTCTCAAAACAATTGTTCCTTTTACGCGAACATTGAAAATAAATCTACCTGGATAATTGATTCAGGGAGCTCTTCACACCTTTGTAACGACATAAACCTATTCAGTGACATTGATACAAATAATAAGAACACAGTCACGATTGCAAACGGAAAAATTCTTGCTTCACACGGGACAGGCACAATAAAATTACAAACACAATCAAACGACATTACTTTAAATGAAGTTTTGTACGTGCCAGAAATACAGTCAAATTTAATGTCTGTTAATAAAGCAGTAAAGCATGGGTGTAAACTCATTTTTGAAAACGAAACCTGTAAATTAATCCAAAACGGCATAACCTTTATAGAAGGGAAAATTAAAGGTAATTTATATGAAGTAGACCTTTACAAACATAAACAAGTAAACTATGCGAATTTAGCTCATCAATGCAAGAATAAAAACTGTATTGAACTCATGCATAGGAGATTCGGACACAGAGATATAAATGCTTTAAAGCAACTGCAAACTAAAAGTTTAGCAACAGGTTTTAATATGGAAAATTGTAAACATGAAGTAATATGCGAAAGTTGCATAAAATGTAAATTAACAAATGCTCCGTATCCTAAACAAGCTACAAACAAAGCTAGTAAAATTCTCGATTTGATTCATTCTGATGTATGTGGCCCGATGCCAACAGAAAGTATGGGAGGAAAGAAATTCTTTCTCACATTTACTGATGATTTCAGTAGATTTACAATGGTATTTCTTTTATCAAAGAAAAGTGAAGTCATCACTAAACTAAAAGAGTACGTAGCCATAACGAAAAATAAATTCGGTCGCAATATAAAGGAATTAAGAACTGACAACGGCGGGGAATATACCAGTGATGAGATAGAAAATTACTTAAAAGAAGCAGGTATACACCATCAGCTAACCGCGCCAAATTCTCCAGCTCAAAACGGTGTTTCGGAGAGGAAGAATCGTACACTAGTTGAAATGACGCGATGCCTGTTATCGGAAGCGAAACTACCTCAGAAGTTTTGGGGTGAAGCTCTAAATACAGCGGTATACTTAACTAATCGACTCCCCACGAAAGCTCACAATTCTACTCCATACCAATTATGGACAAATAAAATACCGGATTTAAGCAACATTAGAATGTTTGGCTGCAAAGCTTACGCTTATCTCGACAAATCCCAAAGAGGAAAACTTGATGATAAAGCGATTGAAGGAATTTTTGTCGGTTACGACAATAGATCTAAAAGTTATAGGATCTATACTGGTAATAATAAAATTATACGAGCAAGAACCGTCAGATTTCTAGAAAACTTTAATTCAAACACAACACCAAATTTAAATCTGAAAAATGATAGCGAAGTTCAGAAACAACCCGAAAAAGCAGGGGAAAATTCCTCAGAAATTATAATAAGTATGCAGGAAGAAAAACAAACAGACAGTGAGGAAAATACAACAAATGAACCTAGAAGATCACAAAGATCGAATAGAGGTGTTCCACCAGACAGACTCGCATACATTACTAAAGAAAATAAAATTATAGAGCCGAAAAATTTCGAAGATATTAAAAATCTAAACAATCCACATGAGAAAAACCAATGGTACGAAGCAACTAGTGAAGAAATTGCTTCATTAATAAAAAATAACACCTGGGATCTAGTTGATCCTCCACCAGGCGTAAAAGTAATTGGAAATAAGTGGGTTTTTACGGTTAAATATAATTCAAATGGAGAAATTAATAAATACAAAGCGCGTTTGGTAGCGAAAGGCTATTCTCAAAAATTTGGTAGTGACTATTATGAAACCTTTGCACCAGTAGTAGCCTATACAACGCTAAGAGCATTTCTAGCGTGTGCAGCTCACAAAAACTTAAATGTAAACCATTTAGATATAAAAACCGCGTTTCTCCATGGAAATTTAGAAGAAGTTGTTTATATGTCGCAACCAGAAGGACATATTAAACCGGGTGAAGAAAATAAAGTATGTAAGCTAAGAAAGGCTATATATGGCCTAAAACAAGCAGCAAGAGCATGGAATATTAAAATAGCTGAAAGTTTAAACAAACTAGGTTTTGTGCAAAGCACCGCTGATCCATGTCTCTTCACACGAGAAACTAACGGAAATAAAACTTATATCATCATTTATGTCGACGATCTGTTAATTTCAGGAGATACTAAGGAAATAAATGAAATAATGAAACAACTTAGTAAAGAATACGAAGTGAAAAATTTAGGTATGGTAAATTACTACTTAGGCATAAACATAAAAAGAATTAAAGAAGGAACTTATGCACTCGATCAGGAAAATAAAATAAAAGAACTGATTGAAAAATTTAATTTAAAGGACTCTAAACCTTGTGATACTCCGATGGAGGCAGGTTACTTAAACTTAGATGACGATGAAAATTTACTACCTAATAATCATAAGTATAGACAAGCCATAGGGGCATTGCTATACATAGCTACGATAACTCGTCCAGATATTTCAGCGGCTATTAACATCCTTAGTCGCAGAAATGAGAAACCAAGAGAAAAAGACTGGAGGGCAGTCAAGAGGGTTATAAGATATTTAAAAACAACACAAGAATTAAAATTAGTTATAAGCAACGAATATGATCCGATTCTGACGACATTTGCAGATTCAGATTGGGCAGGAGATAAAAGTGATCGAAAATCAACCACAGGAAATTTAAGTAAATTAGGAAATGCAGCGATTTCCTGGTCAACAAAAAAGCAAAACTCAGTTGCATTATCATCTGCTGAGGCTGAGTATATTTCCGCAGCCACATCAGCACAAGAAACCATATGGTTGATAAAGCTATTAGGGGATCTAGATTTAAACCAAAACCTACCAATTATTCTGTATGAGGATAATGTGTCATGCATCAAGATGACTCAAAATTATAAACATCATTCAAAAACAAAGCACGTGGATATCAAATTTAATTCAATTAAAGATTTACGAGAGAAGGGAATCATAGAATTAGAATATTGTCCCAGTAAGGAAATGACTGCAGACATCTTTACGAAGCCCCTTCCCAAACCTGACTTTATCAAACACAGAGACAACTTGAACTTAAGAACTATTGCAACTTCAGAAATCAAGCAGGGGTGTTAGAAAGTGTATAATGATTTACCGAAATTGCAAGACATTGTGAAATAATTACAGCTGTGTTTTCAAGATTGCATTTGATAGATGAAATCTTATTTTATCTGAGTGAAGAACAACTACCCATTTCCCTCTTTTCCCGTGCAGAGAGAGAAAAAAAAAAAAAAGGAATTTCCAACATCTGGTATACATAAAAGTGTTGCACAACGAGATGCAATAAGAAAGACTAATGAACTCTGAAAACTTTTCTTCCTTTTTTTAGTCAGTCTCTAAATATATGCCCTAAGCAAAACACGCAGTGTGTCTGCGCTCTGAAAGTTAATTAAATATATAACTTTGAATGTAAATTTAATTTTAACTTTATCTATGTGCTTTTAATTAAATAGTGTAGTCCTGTGATCCTGTGCCCTCTTTTGTTACTGAGTGGAATATTTTCATGCCGATTCACTTTGGATTTTATAGCAGGTTGGATTACCCTACGCGGATTCAATCAACGCTGAAAATAAAGGTAGGAGCATGCCAATTTTATCTTTCTCCTTTTCTGTGAAGATGTTAAAAGGGAAAACATTATTTTCTAAATATAATTCATGAAGAGAAGCTCAGTTATTTAACTGCCGTGATTTCACAATAAAAATTCAATATGTTGTCCACCTGTTTTGTTGATAAAAAGTTCTGTCTACCCCGCCCCGTGCGGGGGCAAATGCAAGAAGTCACTATTACTGTTGAATGCATTATGTAACAAAAAGCTATTATTAAATACATTTAAACAGTTGATACAAAGATATTTCATACATAAAGGGATATTTCATAGACTTCTATTCATTTGCATCAATAAAGTACACTGTAAAAAAAGGGACTATAGTTACGCTTAATTTGAGTTTATGAAATGTCAAATGAGGATTAAATATACGCTAAGTTTGGTGTAAACATCGAATAAAGCGTCATGATACACTCAAAACGGTTTAAATATACTGTAAGTTTGGTGTAAGCACTGAATAAAGTGTCATGATACACTCAAAACGGTTTAATTTTAATCTTTTAAAGAAATTGTGGAAACCGAATACCAGTTCAGGTGTAAAGTTTTAAAGCAACATAATGATTCAGTCCGCCATTTTGAAATCTGTTTATATAGCTGTGTTCCAGGGCTCGGATTTTGTTCGAAAATGTTTTCAGTAATGATCACTAAATAAAAAGCAGTTAACCCTTTCAGGGGCAAGGAATTTCTGCTCTAAAAATGTTCAAATATTTAATTCACACCGCAATTTAAGAACAAATTTATTTGAAAATAATCAAAAGCATTTTTTCACGTATGTTATGAGATCTAAAGTGTACTAAAAAATTTCTGGTCCCATTTGTTAATTTCGACATTAAAATTAACCGTTTGCAGACTGCAAACGGCGCTCCTCAAGGGGTTAATCAGATTATGTTGCAGTACCCGAGCTGAAAGGTTCCTTCATAGCTGAAAAAATTCTCGTCTTCTTTGGCTAATTTCTTCGGAATAGGGTAAGAACTTAAAACTTATATTTAACTTCATATTTTTGAAAAATTCCTGTTTAATGTTAATACTACAATCATTTTCCAACATTTTTATACCTTTTATGTATTTCTAACTGCTATATTTATAATTTTATGAGTATATATGAAGTCAACTTATTTTTACAGTGTATTGGTACCATTTTCAAATTTTGGCATTTTTGTCACTTTTGAGACGCTCAGTATACACGGAATTCCGCTTGTTAACTTTAAAATAATGTTCTATTCAACTAAATTAAAGATCGTAGATTATTTTTTAACCAAGAATTTTAAGTTTTCAATAAGTTTTAACTATTTGCGAGCCATTTTAAAAAGCATCGATTTTAGGATTACGACTTTCGTTTTCCCATAGGAAATACATTACGTAAACAACGATATTCTTAAGCTTTTTTAACTACAAAAACTAACTTTTTCTGAAAAACTAATGTAATATTCAGCTCATTTAAAGCTTAAGCTTCAAGATTCTATCTAGTTTTAAAAGTTTTGAACACTTTTTGTGTATTTGCTGAGCGTTTCAAAAGTTGACATTTTTCGATTTTCCAGTTAGCCCTAAGATTTTTACTGTTGTTGACATATTTTAACATAGCTTGTTTTCAACTTTTTATTAATTATTTTGAAAAACTAACACTTATTTTATGTTCTATAAAGTACGGGCTTCACTCGCCACCTACCGTGTATTCCTGGGTTGAGTTTAGATATGTTTAAAAAATTCATGAAATTTGGTATAAAAATTTTTGTTTCAGACCGCTTTCCCATAGCGTTACGCGTTTTGTTTACATTGTTTTGCACCTTTTTTAACTATTTAAACCTTATCATTTTGCTTAACTATTAGTATCTTTTAAAAGCTTAAACTTCAAGCTTTCTAGCGGTGTAGTGTTTATTAATTAATTATGCCGTTAAGTATTTTTAATTTGCATTTTAAAAGTGATAAAAATTGTTCTTTAGCCTTGAAAGGTTGGTGGTTTTTAGCTCTCTGTATCCGATTTTTGTACAATTTGTAATGTTTAGTTGTATTTATGGTATGTTTATTTTAATTTGCTTAGACTATGTATTCGAAACCAGTAAGGCCTACGCTGAGTTAAAAAAAAAAGAGTCAAGCACACGTGACGTAAGACCAGATGTAACGAATGAATGATTTGTGAGGAAATTTCGCTGTTTACCAAAACTAAAATGTTTAAAATAAATATTTAATTGAGATAATAAATTATCGCAGTTAAAACAATGTTTAGCAGCCTCTTTGCGTGAAACTATTTATTGTAAATTATGGTTACATTAGATTTAAAATGTAATCTTTAAATTGTTTTTTATTTTACTGTTAAAGTGCAAACCAAATAAGCAGTAGTGTGACTTTACACCAGATAAGCAGTAGCGTAACTTTACACCAAAAATGGTGGCAACTAAGTTGCCACTAAAAGTGGTGTTTGTTTATACCATTTGATAGCTGGTGGCTCATTATACCAGTTTACAAATGGAATTTCATTACACCACTTGGCGTGGCAACTTAGTTGCCACCCTTTTTGGTGTAAAGTAAAGGAAAATTTTTTACAGTGTATGTGAAAAACAAATGTAACCATACTTGTATGTCACTCCAACCAAAATAAAAAAATTCCCAAAATCAAAAGAATTTTTAGACATTGATAACTATATCATTACGGGGGTGAGGGGTGTCGAGGGATGATAACGTATGATATCGGAAAGGGGGAATGCACCAAAATGTTGATAACGTTGTATTTGTACAGTCCCCTACTGATACAGTCGGCTTTAAAAGCAAATTTTATTTATTGCTGCTATCTTCCAACAGAGCAGTTATAAATTGTTCACAGAATTCTCAACAGACAGCAACAATGAGTTAATTTTTCATAAAAAAAATTTATTTATCATTTTAGCGGTTTTGCATCGTTACTGCTAAAATTAACTTCGTCAATTTTGTAAAATAAAAAACGCTGGTGACGTCCAAGTATAGATTTTTTACAAGGGTAAGTTCGTGCGGTTTGCAATTGTGTATTAGAAAATTGATAATATTTATGAGAAATGTGTAATTTTCTGTTCGTTGCAGACATAAAAAAGGCACCAATTTCTTTATTTTTACGCTCTAAATTTTAAAAATTATTTTTGTATGCTTAAAATGATACTTTATAGTAAATAATTTTAAAATCGGAATTGGTGAGTTATAAAGGACTAATTTTCAAAAAGTAGCAGTTTTAGAAGTTTTATTCAACCCCCTTCCCTTCGCCCACCCAGGTAAAACAGGTGTAATTTTATTTATTTATTTTGCTGAAAAAGGTTCATTATATAAAAAAGAAAAAACAACTCCATACCTGTATCTTTAAAATTGAATGAGTCATGCTCAATTGAAAATTGAGCATTGTGAATGGGGCCACATGTGGAATTTGAAATGGAAATTTCCGAAATACTTTAAGAAAGAGGAAACTAGGATGATAATGGTACAAATGACAATGAATGCTAACAAAATATAATTTGTGTTCGCAACACAATATTAGTTACGAAGAACTCCAAAACACTTATATATAGAAGCCTTATTAGAAGAGCTCAGTTATGTATTGGGGTTGGAAAGAAAAATCTTGTTCACTGCACTGAAAGCTCTTAATTCTCTTTTGCCCTCTGTTATTGTTTAACCCGTTCGGAACCATGGGTGCATATATGCACTTTCAAAAAGAACATATAGAACTTGTTTTTAGCACCACTAAAAAAGAAAAGTAATATTTGCTGTCTTTAATGATAACATTTTGGGGATTATTTAAGTAAAAGTAACTTTCTTTAAACAAGTGGTGCCAACCAAATAAAATTTGTGTAACAGCCGCCGGTCCCGAAGGGGTTAAAATATTCACTATGGTGTCATAATTTTGAAACAGAGGCACTTGAACTTTCTAGTCGAAAAGGCGATTTTACTATCGTTTCTCTGTCTATCCAGCTATCTGTCCGATCATTAAATTTTGAATAAATACAGCCGTAATCGATGAAAGTAAAAGTTTTAATATAAAAGCGTGGCGCATAATTTATTATATTTTAATTTTCTTTATATGTGGCCAAGTTTCATAGCTTTGAGTTATATGATATTTGCGTTAAGGTTTCAGTAAAGTATCACGCAAACAAAATTTTGTCTTTCAGTTACAATTAAGATTGCAATTAAAATTTTTGTCTACTTTTCGAATAAATGTTTATCTTACATGTATTAAATAACCATCAAAAGAAACAAGAATTGCGTTTCATTCAATTATCACACCAAATCAAGTGGGTTAAATTTCAAATGCAGTCAAAATAAAAGTTTGAAATTCCGACGCATTATCCTAAAATTCTTGAATTTACAATCAAATAACTTTATTATTTCCAGTGTTGACAAATGAAACAGATTTATGCAGATCAAATGTTAAGGATATTCTGTTACAGATAAAAGATAATAATGATGAACCTTAACGAGACGTGGAAAAAAAGATCGAAACACGTCATTTTGTGGCGATAAAAGATAAAATTGTATCTTTTTACAAGATTTATTATTTCGTAGACTCCTCGGTTCGTAATACTGATTTCATCATTGAGAAATAGGAGACAAGTAATGAAAAAGGGGATAAATGAAGACTGAATCATAAATTGTTCATAACTTTTAATCTTCAGGTCAAATTTAAATTTCGAAAACATTGTTAAAACCTTCTCGGTTCGGAAGTACCGCACATGTGATACTTCCGAACCGATGAGAATATAAACTAAACTATTTGATTTTTTTTTTTTAACATTTTTACTTTACTTCTATATAGCTGAATGTTTTCAGCTTTGAATCAAAACCAATAAATGGCAGCACTGATGATTATTTCCTCGTAAAATAAGTGTTAGTATCATCCGAGTTTTGCAAAATGCATTCCAGACAGTGTGTTCACGAAAGAACGAAATTTTCATAATTAACTAACTTAAACGCTTTACAATAAAAAATTTTGAGGATTTGTAGATCATTCAATTAATTAAAAGGCTTCAATTTGTTACTGCGTAATTTAGGTTATCAATAATTAAATCGATATTTTAAGGGTGTTAGTAATTTTAGAGCCGTATTTGTGAACCTAAATTACCAGCCCCCTAATGTGTCTATTTCAGAAAAAGGGCTCCTTCTGTCATCTAGGGTATCTTTTTGTTTGTGCAAAATCAATGAATGTGTATTCGCAGTGTCATTTTACCTTCTGGTCTGAAGAGGTTAAGTTTTAACCCATTTGGAAAGGTGACAATTCGGTCCTGATCCCCAAAAATGTTTGTAAATGTATAGAAATGGAAACAGTTCAAAACGTATAGAAAACTGAAAACCAAATGGCACAAACGAAAAATTCATAATTTTATTTGGCTCAATCAAATTCATACATGCCAAATCCACGGAGGCGTGTCTGACGCTTTTACATTTAAATAAGCTTTGTTCTTAAATTGTTTAAAGCCCAAACTTTAAATTAAATATATTTATGCTTACCCAATATTTATCTAGTGCATTATATAAAGCAACATCGATTTTTTGAAACATCATTTTCATACTTAAAACAAGAAAGAAAAATCATGCGTCAAGCATAGGTTATGAAATACTTCCGAACACATTTTGAATAATGTAACAAAACTTCACTGTTTAATAAGTTGAAATATGAAGTCTAATTGAATCATTTGGAAACAACACATCTGAAAACCCAATATTAGCAATTTCTATCTACAATCGGAAAATTATTCAAATTCTTTGAGCAGCCCTGTATATCATGCAAATATTTAGTTCAGTTAGGAAATGCATACCATAATTGAAAATTCCCCTTCAGTAATTTCCGCTAATAAGGAGAATGGTACGTGGATTCTTTTGTGCAGCCCTTTATAGAAAACCCACAGCGAGTGACATGCAAAAAATTAGTTACATTTAAAAGCGCATATCGAAATTGAAAGTGCACTTCAGCAATTATTACTCAAAGACGGTACTATAACCGATTTCGTTTAGACCGGGACCCGGCAGCACAGGCAATCACCTCATCGAGTTCACGGATGAAATTGTAGGATTAGTTAAATCTTGATTTGCATATTAAAACGCAATCGGTCTGTCAAATCATATCTTGGTGGAAAACACCTGAAAACACGATTTTGACGGCTGACTCGTAGGTTTACCATTGTGTTTTCCTGCACCAAAAGGTATGAAAACATGCAGTACTGGGAGCAGGAAAACACAATGGTAAACCTACGAGTCAGCCGCTAAAATCGGGTTTTCAGGTGTTTTCCACCAAGATAGGGCTTGGCAGACCAATTGCGTTTCAATATGTGAATCAAGATTTAACTAATTCTAGAATTTCATCCGTGAACTCGATGAGGTGATTGCCTGTGCTGCCGGCACCTGGTCTATTTTGTATGTTCCTGCACATGAACGATAAATGCTAATAAATACCCTATTCTATAATAAACATCTTGTATGGAAATTCACTGATTTATATCAATTTAAATACATTTGAAACGGTGTAATGTAACTAGAATACACTGCAAGCGATTTTACCCCATTGACCATAATGTAACTTAATTCTTTTACGTGCCCCTGTAAATGAACTGTTAATGCTACATTCTTCATATTCAATACCGAACATGCCATGGTAAACATCATTAACATATATCAATTGCATGAAAATTCGAGTATATTTACGCGAGTCAGAGTCTAGACAGACAGCCAGATGGAGCGAACCGAGGTTCGGTCAAACCGAATTCATAAACACTTTTTAATTGTATTTGGAAAGTGTTAAAAATGTTACTTTTCAATTGCGACACATAAAAATTCTCTTTTTCAAACATGAAGCTGGTGTTTCTGAGAGTGGATGCTGCTGTATTACTATTGGTAAATGCTTCTTAAACATAAAAACATTTAAATGAAAAGCTTGAGCTTTAAAACCAGGTTTGCCAGTTTAGCCTCCAATTTTAATCCGAAATTTTAAATTCACATCGATAATTTCACTTTATATGATCACAATGGAACAATGGAACAATAAAGCAGGTGTATGGATTCCCTAGTTGCTTGGCAACTTTACATCCAGGCTAAGAATATATCGAGTTACAATGCAATGGGAGCCATAGAAAAAAGAGCGTTTAAACGCGGCTAGTAGCCACGAAAAAGAGAAATTAAAAGCTAAGAAGATAGACAATTTTTAAAAGAAAAAAATTGTTAGTATAACTAGTAGAAAAAAAAATGTTCCATATGATCCACATAAATGTCCAGGACAGGCGAAAAAGCTACCAAAGGAAGCCCCATTAAAAAAAGACTCAATTCAGAGACCATACATTTAATATAACTTGATAAGTAAAAAGTTTAACACAATGAAGAAATGAAAATAAACTAAATTATATACATATTTACAAGAGAATTTAATTTACTGCAAGGAAAAGAGTAATAAAAATGTAAAAAAAGCTACTATGAGGAGAGTTCTAACTAAATAAACAGATAAACGCAAAAGCCGAGGGGAGCAAAAGACAGCAAGAGGACGGCGTCCACCCAATCTCGTAATTTGAGGTGAATAAAACAATGGAATGAAAAAAAGAATAATAACATGAGAAGAGCATAAAAATCAATTTAAGAAGGGTTTTTTTTTTAATTTTTAACAAACAGCACAAACAAAAAGAAAGCAAAAAGTTTAACAATTGAAGAGCTTAATCTTCGTTAATGTTGATATGACTTGCAAGTTTATCGAATTCAGTTAATATAACCATCAATTTTTGCATCGGATTATCGAGTTTCTTAGTCTGAGTTGAGATGTTCTTTATACATTTTAGGAATTTAGTGATTTGAAAAATTTGTTTAACTGCGTTGAAAGTATTAAGAATGTCTTTTATATCATTGGTGTAATTTGTAGGAAATTTAGAATTTTCTATAGTAGGGGAGGAATGGGTGTTTGCGGTAGTACTATCATTGATATCATAGTTTAATACTTCATTACTAGTAGAGGATTCAGAGTCTTTAGTATTTTTGGTATAATTATAACTCTTAAATATATCCGCTAAGATTTGGGTTTCTTGGGAGAGATTGCTGACGCTATTACTTGTTTTACGGTTTTGTTTTTTTTCTAGTCTATAGGGATTTTTTAGACAACTTATATGATCACTAAATGCCCTCATTAAATAAAACATAAATTTTTTTTGTTTATTTCTGGTATGAACTCGAAATTTCTGAATAAAATGGAAGCTAAACTGGCAACCCCTCTTTAAACAATTTAAGTACAAAACTAACTGTAAAAGCGCTAGACACGCCCGCATGGATTTCGCATTTATTAACTACCTACACACGATTTCTGGTTAGAATTTCATTTTTAAAAAATTGTGCGAATATACAAGTTTTTTGGTGCGATATAGATCAGAAAAATTCCGCACATATATATGCTAATGTTTCAAATTGGTAAATAAGGAAAAAAAACCATGCATCACACAGATTAACACTAAAAAATCTTTGTCAATTACGCATATACGTGAAATATAAGGAATACTCTACAGTAAAATTCTAAAACCTTCTCGTTGCCTGGGTGATTTCATCAAGGCTCGTTGACTACACCTCAAGATTTCGAAATTTATTTATATTTTTTATCAAAACGTTTTCATTCAGATGTTTCTAGTCTATTAGTCAATTATGCGTTCATCATAAAATTTGTTTTCGAGTATTTAAAGTATGGGAAAATGTATCAACTTCTATGTATGATTTGTGTACTTCATAGCTGAAATAAATTACTTATAATATTCTTTTTTTTTTTTTACAAAATTACAAATGCATTTTCATTTAATTAAGTCTGATTTTTTTTTTTTTTTTTTTTTTTTTTTTAACTTTACTTTTATACATAAACTAAAACGTTCCACACCAGCTTACTTTTTAATGCAGATGTTTTTGTGTTAAAAGCCAGCAGATAAAATGTAAATTCATTTTCAATTATCAGTTTAGTTTCAAATTATTCAGTTTCTAGTAGTCAAAGCTGAAAATGGAAAGAAAATCGTTAAGCTTGAAATGAAAGTTGTATTTGCAACGAAAGTTGCACCCCACCTGACATATGTTTTTCTTCATCTTAGAAATTATGCACTTTCTATTTTATTTAACATCTGGTCGAAGAAAAAAGTCAAACTTTATTACGATTGTTATAAATACTATTTTATGTAATTTGGCACGCTTCTAGGGTTAGTAAATTCAATAATATCAGCAGCTGAATTTTTCAGGATTGGGAGGAATAGGATTTTATGAGTTACTTTTCTATTATAGATGTACCCCTTTTTCCCTCTCAACTCACGCATTGCAGTTTATAACATACCATATTATTACTATATCATTGTATTATTGAAGTTTTGGTGGCTCTTTCCCCCCAAAAAAGAAAGAAGAAAAAGAAAAAAGAAATGGCAGGGTACGGATAAAGAGAATCGCCAACATGTATACTGATGATTTATAAAAATACTTAAAAAATAGATTGTATAGCTTTTTATGCTAAAAAATGTACTTTGTATTATTCTCTCTCTTAAAACTATCAACATTGTACTGCAATGTATTTATCATCATCGCAAAAACAGAAGGAGATTTGAGCATAAATCACAAATCAACCAATCCCAACAGAGAGACCTATTTGCTAGCAATCATTATTCACAAATAATCCTGCTTAGAGATTCTTAATTATTTATAATATAATCGATATCTCATGATTAACATTAGTAAAATAACCTTATTTAAAATATTAAATACC
Organism: Maratus speciosus; assembly: GCA_963932465.1. Lineage (NCBI taxonomy): Eukaryota > Metazoa > Arthropoda > Arachnida > Araneae > Salticidae > Maratus > Maratus speciosus. Next base: position 149,351,397 of record OZ010793.1, on the reverse strand, counting down.
GTTTTTTTATTCATTGTATATTGTGTTTCACATCCTTGCTGAATAGGTTTTAAACAGAAAAGAAAAACAGTTAAATTGAGATTACTTTATAATTCTGAAACTACGGTATTTTGCAGGGCTGGCAAAAAACAGTTTTAAAAAAAATCCCCCAAAAACTCGGTTTATTTGGTTTAAACAGTTTTTTTTTTGTTTAAACCGGGTTTTTTTTTAACTATAATTTTCTATTGCATACAGATGCATATATGTTGATAAAATAAACATTGGATATTATATAAGTAATATTATATAAGGATATATAAGTAATATAACTTCATTTGAAAACATTCAAATTAAACAGTAACCGTCAATTAAGTAGAAAACTGAAGTATTTTCTAATTTAAACAATATTAGTAACAGCTATGTCTTATGTTCAAAGAATAAACTGCTCTAACATAGTGAAACATTGATAGCTGGAAAATCATACGAAGAATCATTTGATTAATAATGTAATAATCAATAAATATTTGCTGCAGTTTCATGAATATAATATATTATTCTGTGGTTATTATATTATTATTATTTTTTAAATGTGCAAATACTTTTGGTTATTTTGTTTACTGAGTGATAACCTCAAGTGTCCAAGTCAACATTTTTGACAATTAGATACAGCAAGTAACAAAAAAGATTGAATGGTATTATTGAAATGCTATAACTAGCACTCAGTTTTTGCAAGCTGTGTTATCCAACTTCATATTTTAAGTTAGTTTAAAATTCTTTAAGAATAATCTCTCCCAATCCAGAAAATTTTCTTTCACAACTTGACAAAATCTTAAAGACCATTGTATTTTGTTATTAACTGCTGTAAATAATCTGCATTTTTTAAAGAAAATATTTTATGCTAAATATTGAAAATTATGTATCTATTTCATCTTTTCTAATTTCGTATGTTATGATAAATGTTTAGATTACCAAACATGTTCATCAGCACATGCTAATTTTAATTCTACATGCATAGAAACATGACCTAGACTCATTATGTCTTATGTTGACTGCTGAGATGAAGTGTTAAAAGTAGAAATTACTTCTACCAATAATTTAAAACACTTAAATTACAAAAAAGAGAAAATATTATATTAAATTTGTTCTAAAAAAAAAAAACAATTTTTTTTTTTTTTTTTTTTTTTTTTTGTGGAAAAAAAACAATTGGTTTAAACCGTGGTTTAAACGATGGTTAAAACCACTTGGTTTAAACCGTGCCAACTCTGGTATTTTGTTTAAAGCTATCTTAGCTCCCTAGTGAATAACTTTAGGTTTTTCCTTTTAATTAGTAAACGTAACAAAATATACAGCAAATTTCCCTAAGGTACCTCATTACATTTTTCAGCATAAAATGATTACACATTTTTCCTTATTTTGAAACAAAATTGTGCAGAAACATCTAAATGATCTGTCTGTTTGACGTTTATTTCGCAGAACAATGTAAATGTCGATTTAAAGATTAATGTGGGAAAAAATGATTCGTAGAACGAACACATTTCGCATGATGTAATGAAATGTCTAAAAGCTTTTTAACGAAACTGTATTGTAAATAACGCATTACTTATTATCAATTAAATAGAAAAAATATTATAGAAATTACATACTATCAAAAAGCGCAAACATCTATGGCTCTGGTGTTTAACTAATTTTTATATCTTAAATTTAGATGCTTGTCCTTACAAATAGAATCCATTAATAAATCGGAGTTTTTAATTTAAAGTACCGTAATTTCCGGTGTATAGCCCGCAGATCAAACAATTCAGTTTAGACCCAGAAATTTTATTCAGTATTTGAAGACCAATATTTACCGTGATCTAAAAGTTATATATTATTTTTTTTTTAATTTCTGGGTCGAAACACGATTGTTTGATCCGTGGGCTATACACCGGAAATTACGGTAATATTTATTTATTAATCTTTGTGTTTCTTGCAACGAACTGGAAATTTTTGAAAATTACTCAATTCAAAGCTTCCGAATGGTAAATTTTAAACTATTATTTAGCGAGAGATACTATAAACTAATAATAATAAATGGTAATTATAATAAATGCAGGCAGCTTATTTATTCAGTGCCATATATGATTAAATAAATATCAAAATAATTAAAACTGAATCATAACTGTGATAAAACATAATCGCAATAGAATTTCACCTCTTCGCTTGTTTCATAAAATACGCATTCATGTTGTTCCGTATAAATTAAATCTAAATCAATACGCTGCTATAAATCTCCGGATAACATATTTCCATCTACTTCCACAGTAATATAATCCCGGCGCAATAGATATTATTAAACAAAATCTTCTCTTAAATATCTACCTAACCCGTATACGCATAAAGCCTGAATACGAATTTATTAACTAAACTGTCAGAGATTTCGGTAATAACGAAGAGCAGCAGTCGAAATCTCATAATTGGAACGCTTTGGGCATGGCGTTTATTTCGCCTAACAGAGATCCAAATGTGTTTAGCAGCTTTAGACTATTTTCCAAATGACGCGCATTTTAGATGGATGATTTGTTCGTTTGGTGTGTTGCGTAAATTGGAAATTAATTCCGATGCGTTCAATTCATTTATGTTTGCTTTTGGGACTATTTGCATGAACTTTCCGACGAATTAAAATTTTAGGCATTTCTCTGTATGAAATAATTGGTGTGAATTATTTTATGTATTACCGTGCAGCTGCACAAATATTCCATATATTAAAATAAATTCAGTATTATGATATTGAATAGAATGGCACAACTCAAGATACTCCAGAGTTCGAAATATAGCACATTTAGTTAAACATAAGGGGAATTTAGCGGAATTTGATTGAAAACTGGGAAATGAAATGTTTTGCAAATATTTTAAATGAGTATTAATAACAAATATCATGTAATATTTCTGGTAACATTAGTTTTCTTTAAGTTATTTAAAAAATTTCTAAATTTAAGGCGCTGTTTCCTTTACTCTTTTATAAAACGGTATTGCACTTAAAAAAGGTGGTACTTATCAAATTTCTAAGTTTACTAATAAACTCAAACCCGAGAAATATGTAAGTAATATAAAGACCACAGATCTCACTAAACATTTTTAACGAAAACATGTTTAATTAGGTTAAATACTAATGGAAAATTGGTGTTTTACTTCTCTGATAGAAAAATTAATTTAATGATAATTTATCAGCATAGCAAAAGAAAAAAAAAAGATGTTTGTAGTACAATTTCCACATTTTTACGAAATTTTTTTTTCACATGATTTCGTGAATGTGTAAAAAAAAGTATGGATTTGAGAATATTTTAGCCAGATAATACTAAATTTTCATTTTCTCAAATGCTGTAGGATTTATTTTTATTAGCACAGTGCAAAAGAAAAAAAAAATCAGTAAAAATACAGAAATTTTACTGGGAAAGTACGGAAATTCTTTTTAGAGTGTAAAAATATAAAAAAAATTTCCAAAGTCTTATCGAAAACGACAACTTCATTTTAAGAAAAACTAAAGCTATCGGATAAAGCTGGTAAATGTAAGTCAGTAAAGGGAGTAGCAGATGTTATGTCACAGAATAATAAGAAAAAAGGGCACTTTTCAGAGTCAATATACACATTTTTCTTTTTGTTATAGAGTAACAGTATTGACCTTAATTGTTATATATAAGAGTATTTTTTTTTCTTAAGTAAAGAAAGTAACAAAAACGTTTAACCCTTTGAGGGTAAGTAAGTTTCTGTAATGTTGAATTCACACTGGAAAATTTGAATTTTTTTTTTCCTAAGTAAGGAAGGATAGTTTTACACCTTTTTTCCATCAAATTTATCAAAGTAAAATTTAACTAAAAATTTCTGGTGAAAATATTTATTAAAATTGGGTGGGATACAATATATCCCATCGCCCCTCAAGGGGTTAAGAGAATTAAGATAGACAAATGTGGAGGGGAACTAACAAAATTTGTACATTGATATTTATTAATTCAAAAACATTTCTGGTACGTTTGAAAGAAATTATTTTAGTAACATAAAAATTAGTTCTGGAAATCATAACTTAAAGTTGCTTCACGACTTTTAAAAAGAAATTTGCAATTTTCCTTTTAAACACTAGAAATGTTTTTGTAGTTTTTGAAGAAATTTACTGGTAATTAATAAGAAACTCCCAAAATGTGAGCGTCCACTTTACTATTATATTAAGTTATGTCAACAGATATTTTGAACTAAATATGCATATTAATTGCTATGATCACGAAAAGTGTTTCTTGTAGTTTTGAAAGAAATAGTTAAAGATTTATAAAGTTAAGATTTATAAATGATAATAATAACATTTCTAGCTTATTACTTATAATATTTTAATTTAAAAAGTAGATTGGTCAGCATTTTTATCCAAAAACTTGAAAGATATTTTAAAATACAACTGCAGTACAACTGGTTGCTACGAAGCTAGTTCTAAATAAAACTGATAACCCACCCCCCTCCCCCCCCCAAAAAAAAGAAAAAAAAGAAAACAGAATGCATGTCTCTAATAATCATTCTTTTTTAACCGAACTATAGAGATGAATCTTCGATATTTAGTCAATGACTTCGTCAGATATTCAAATTAAACACCAAATATTTTTTAAAACTCAGTTAGTCACATTAAATATGATTTTATCTTTCTAATTTGTAATAAAGATAGAAGGACGTCAGTTCTTATACAACATCTCTAATATTTTTTGTTTAGAATTTGTAAGTCAGAATGAAAAATTCCTAAGCTATCGATTTAAGAAAATAACTTATATATAGTCGTAAATACGCAAAATATCTGCTATTACGTGCAGGAATATTTAAGGTGTGTCCCAATGAAATAAAGCCACCGTAATTTTGTGCCGTAACTGGACACGAAACAAACAAATAAGGACTAAACAAATATATTAAGAAAGTCTATATACAAATACATATTTACAAGGAGTAACGCATTCCCTGCCCCACCAGTACAGGAGAAAAAGATGAATGTGTAAAAAAGGAGGGGGGAAAAGTGTCCCGCCGAAATAAAACCACTGCCAATATTAGTATTTATTGGTAACTACCGACATTCGAGTTGCTGCAGTTCAACATGCTTATGACGTCAGGAAGTTGTTAAATACTTGTTCTGTGCCAGTCGACCTTTGTGCAGACTTTAGAAGGTTGTATTTTCAGTTCCTCTTGCTGTATTGCAATGGGAAAGAAAATCCAGCTACCAAAGTTCGAGAAAGGACAAACAGAAGCTTTTAAGGAACAAGGTCTTTCACAAAGGCCAATATCGAAGCAAATTAAATGGTCTAAAAACATAATAGGCAATTTTGCAAATCAGGGAAATGCGTAAGGGTATGAAAAAAGAAGGCGTACATGCAGAAAAATCACTTCCAGGCAGAAAAGAGACGCTTTATGTCGTCTTTCACGACGTGGTATTTCCCTAAAGGAGTTGTTCAAAGAGGATAACTTTCCTTTGACAAAATCAACCCTGTCACGAACTGAAAAACGCACAAGCATCTTGCGAAATAAGAAAAGGAAACAATCGCCCATGTTGAAAGCTATCCACATGCAAAGGAGAGTCGATTGGGCCAAATATCATGAAATCTGGAAGGGTCAGTCACATCGTGTTATAGTCTCAGACGAGAAAGAAAATAATTTGGGTGGAACAGGCGGCCTTGCTTTCTATTGGTATGACATGAGGAAAGAAGAGGAAATTTTATCCAAAAGATAGCAAGGTGGAGTCTCATTAATGGTGCGGGAAGGCTTCGGCTATGGAGGTAAACATAGCCTGGCTTTTCTCTCAGGCCGCATGAAGCCTACTGATTATCAAGAAATGCTAGAAAACAATTTACTCTCATTTGCAAAGAGAATTGATGGACTAAATTGGATTTTCCAGCAGGACAAGACTTCCATTCACGTTGCAAAACCCTCCTGGGAATGGTTTTTGGATAATCGGGTGCATGTCATGGAATGTCCTGCCCCTTTTCCCTGATCTCAATCCCCAAGAAAATGTTTGAGGTATCCTCAGTAGGGCTGTATATGTCAATGGCAGACAGTTTCTGTCTGTGGCAAAATTGGGGGACGTCATCATTGAAGCGTGTGAGAATATTGATGCTAATGTCGTCCAATGATTAGTAAATAGTATGCCACATCGTATATTCCAAGTCATATATAACCATGGCGGATATATTTTCTATTAACAGTAGTGGCTTTATTTCGGCGGGACACTTTTACCCCCCTCTTTTTTTACAAATTCATTTTTTTTCCTGCCCAAATAAGGCAGGGAGTGAGTTACTCCTTGTAAATATGTATTTGTATATAGACTTTTTTAATAAGTTTGTTTCGTTCTAATTAGTTTGTTTCTTGTCCAATTACAGCACAGAACCACAGTGGCTTTATTTCGGTGGGACACACCTTAGTTATTTAAAAACTAATTCTGAAATTCCACTTTATCGTTTTGAAAAAAAAGAATTACCGGACTATTGGGTACTTTTAAAAAATCCATGTTATATTTATTAACATTAAAAATATTTCTTGTAGCTTTGAAAATCATTCATTAATAATAATAATAATAATTTAAAATCCAGTTTTGATAATTTATTGTGTATTTAAAGAAATATATTTGGAATAACTTCATTAAATGATTTTCCATGTTTATAAATAAACAGTTTGAAACTGCATAAAATGTGAAGATTTTCTTTTGCTTGCATCAATGCAATAAATTAAATAAAACAGACAAAAAATGTATATAATGCCTGTATATAATCATCGTTTTTAAGCCTAACTAAAGAGAAATCTCCCATATTTGCATAAGGATTTTTCCAAAGCATTTAAAATAAACATATCATCTCTTTTTAAGCTCTGTTGTTCACAACAAACATTTTTTTCAAGTTTATATTGAAGATAGAGGGTTATCAACTGTTATACATCTCTAATCTTTTTTGTGTTGACTTTGTAAGTCAGAGTGAAAGTTTTATAAGCTACCGATTTAAGAAAATAAATTATGCATATCAAAATGCAAAATATCTGCTTTTATGTGTATAAATAATGTAGTTACAAAAATTTGTTTTTTGCTTAAGCATAAATAGCATGTTTATTTTCTCAAAAATGTTTCCAAAATATGTTCATTGTTTACTTGCATTCTTCAAGTAATATTTAAGGAGATATACCAATATTTGTACAAACAATAAAATATAATTTTTTTTGTAAATTATTCCTTTTAAATAAAAAAGTTTTAAGTTGAGAATGTTTGCAAAATAGTTACATAAATATCATTTAGTTTTATTAAAAAATACTTTAACCATGTACTTAAATGCACAAAGCACGCATCAATAATAATGTTTAAGCAATAATTCTTTTATTTATTAAATGTTTTTTTGTTTATTATACTGATAAGTTTATTGAACATTTATTGTTTGATTTTCAATGTTTTACATAATCTATGCCAGTTTAATTTTATGAGCTTATGAGTTATAAAATAAACGTCCGATGCAATTCCGAAATATGGATATATATATATATATATATATATATATATATATATATATACATATATATATTTCTGTACCCTTGATAAAGTAATTCAATATATAAGCTTTTACAATTATTTTTATCGGTATCCGTATTTTCTTTTTTTCTTCCATATTAATACTCGTAAAATAGTACAAGGGACTATACTTTATACATAACAGCTGGTATATATATATATATTTTTTCATGTCTGTTATTCTATTTCTCCTGGTTTTTACTATGTTTTTGGTATCCATGTTAAGTGTGTTGGGGGAGGGGGACCGTATTTGTTATTGTCACTTTATTCATAATATCACAGCTTTTGTTGGTGGTCGGTAATATTTATTTAATGGTTGTATATATATATATATATATATATATATATATATATATATATACAGTCGAACCTCGTTAACATGAACCTCAAGGGGAATCAAAATGTTGTTCATGTTAACAGTAATTCATGTTATCAGTATCAAATCATTGTATTCGTTTTTATAGGGGACTGTAAAAACAATTCATATTAAAAGTAATTTACGTTAAGCGTGTTGTTCACGTTAACGAGATTTAACTGTATATATAAAATATACAGTGTGCCCGTAAAGTCATGGTGCACTTTTGACCGGTCACAGGAAATCAACGAAACAAGATGGAAATGTGAAATCTTCACTTAATAAAAGAAACACTCTCCAAGTTTCATAACTGTCCAGTGCGGTTCGATGTGTCCTCCATTTAAAACAGACGTTATTTAGTCTGTTACACCATATATCCTTAATTGTGTGTAGGAATAACTTGGATATACTGTAGGAATACTTGGATTTGGTAGGAATAACTTTGGATAGATGTGTGTAGAGAAACAAATGGAGGTTACATCGAACTGCACTGAACAGGTATGAAACTTGGAGAGTTTTTCTTTTATTTGATGAAGATTTCACCTTTTCATCTTGTTTCGTTGATTTCCTGTGACCGGTCAAAAGTGAACCATGACTTTGCGGACACACTCTACATATGATCAAACTAAATAAGCTTAGATATTTAAGTGTTAACTAAATGTTTAAAAAATAATAACTTTGCTTAAAATTTTTTTTTATCACAGTTAAAAGAATTTAAAAAAAAAGTTGTTTATATTATTCTTATTTTTTTTTAACCATTCAAAGCTTATAATAAACCTTAAGCAGTTTAATTTCATGCATTATTTAGCATTTAAAACATGTTTTCTTTATACTAAAACTAGGTGTTGCTTGATAAAAAGAAAAAATAGTATTACAAATTAATTTTTTTACAATATTTTCTTCGGCATAAAACTCACTGTGTGTTTTAGAAATACTTTGTCAAATAAAAAAAAAAGAAAGAAAAATTCTTCAAAAAGAGCTAACAGAAAAAAGGGAAAATTTTCTAAAGAGAAATTTGAAAAATACGGATGCATTCAAAGGCCCTATGTCTGACATTAGAGAAGGGGATTTGAAATCTGATTAATATTAAGCCTTAAACAGTTTAATTTCATGCATTATTTAGCATTTAAAACATGTTCCATTGTTACTAAAACTAGGTGTTGCTTATTAAAAAGAAAAAATAATTTCAAAATTAATTTTACAAGTTATTTTTTTTACATATTTTCTTCGGGCATAAAACTCAAAAGTGTATTTTAGAAATACTTTGTCAAAAAAAAAAAAAAAAAAAAAAAAAAAAAGAAAGAAAGAAAGAAAGAAACATTCTTCAAGAAGAGCATACAGAAAAAATAGAGAAATTTCGGAGGAGAAATTTGAAAAGGACGGATGCATTCCAAGACTTTATGTCTGACATTAGAGAAGGAGATTTGCGGTCTGGCTGATCATAAACATTAAGGAGTTTAATTTCATGGATTATTATTTAGCATTTAAAACATGTTTCATTATTACTAAAACTAGGTGTTACTTGATAAAAAGAAAAAGTAATTTTACAAGTTAATTTTTTTAGAATATTTTCTTCGGGCATAAAACTCAAAAGTGTATTTTAGAAAAACTTTGTCAAATAAAAAGAGAAAGAAATATCCTTCAAGAAGAGCATACAGAAAATAGAGAGAAATTTCCGAGGAGAAATTTGAAAAAGACGGATGCATTCCAAGACTTTATGTCTGACATCAGAGAAAAAGATTTGCGATCTGACTGATAATAAACCTTAAGCAGTTTAATTTCATGCATTATTATTTAGCATTTAAAGCATGTTTCATTATTACTAAAACTAGGTGTTACTTGATAAAAAGAAAAAATAATTTACAAGTTAATTTTTTTAGAATATTTTCTTCGGGCATAAAACTCAAAAGTGTATTTTAGAAATACTTTGTCAAATAAAAAGAGAAAGAAACATCCTTCAAGAAGAGCATACAGAAAATAGAGAGAAATTTCTGACGAGAAATTTGAAAAAGACGGATGCATTCCAAGTTCCAAGGCCTTATGTCTGACATTAGATAAGGAGATTTGCGGCCTGACTAATAATAAAACTTAAGGAGTTTAATTTCATGCAGTATTTAGCATTTAAAACATGTTTCATTGTTACTAAAACTAGGTGATGCTTGATAAAAAGAAAAAATAATTTTACAAGTTAATTTTTTTACAACAGTTTCTTCGGGCACCAAATGTACCAACATTTTACAAATACTTCTAATTTCAAGAAAATGTGCAACGCACACAAAAATTTACACACCCAAATAAGATTATTAAATTCTATCGTTTAGCCATTATTTATTTTTTAGCTATTTCAAAATTAAAATGTGTGGCAGTAATATATCTTCCAATAACAAAAGTTATAAAAGGTAGAATGATTGAAATAGAATAGAAGAATTAAATAGAAAAAATAAAAATTTCACCTGATCAAAAGAAAACAATATGTACAGCACAAAAAATATGTATACCTAAATAAGAGTTATTAAAATCTATCCTTTAGTATTTATTTTTCAGCTGTTCAAAAATGAAAATGAGTGACAATTATAGATCTTCAAATTATCAAAGCTACAAAGATAGAATGAATAAAATTAGAATAGAAGGATTGAATGGATGAATAGAAAAATTAACGGTTCCCTTAATCAGAAGAAAACAATATGTACACCACAAAGAAAACGTGTATACCTAAATGAGAGTTATTAAATTTTATCCTTTAGCATTTATTTTTCAATTGTTTCAAAATTAAAATGTGTGGCAGTAATATATCTTCAAATAATAAAAGATAGAATGATTGAAATTGGAAGAGAACTCAACAGAAAGAATACAAATGTCGCCTAGTCAAAAGGAAACGATATGTACAGCGCAAAAACTAAGTATACCTAAATGAGAGTTATTAAATTCTATCTTTTGGCATTTATTTTTAAACTGTTTCAAAACGAAAATGAGTGACAATTATATATCTTCAAATTATCAAAGCTACAAAGGTAGAATGATTAAAATTAGAATAGAAGAATTGGATGGATTCCCTTAATCAGAAGAAAACAATATGTACACCACAAAGGAAATATGTATACCTAAATGAGACTTATTAAATTTTATTCTTTAGCATTTATTTTTCAACTGTTTCAAAATTAAAATGTGTGGCAGTAATATGTCTTCAAATAATAAAAGATACAAAAGATAAAATGATTGAAATTGGAATAAAAGAACTCAACAGAAAGAATAAAAATGTCTCCTAGTCAAAAGAAAATGATATGTACAGCACAAAAACTAGGTATACCTAAATGAGAGTTATTAATTTCTATCTTTTAGCATTTATTATTAAAATGTTTCAAAATGAAAATGAGTGACAATTATATATCTTCAAATCATCAAAGCTACAAAGGTAGAGTGATTAAAATTAGAATAGGATTGAATGGATGAATAGAAAGATTGCCGATTCCCTTAATCAGAAGAAAACAATATGTGCAGCACAAAATGTGTATACCTACATGAGAGTTATTAAATTCTATCCTTTAGCATTTTGTTTTCAACTGTTTCAAAATTAAAATGTGTAGCAGTAATACATCTTCAAATAATAAAAAATACAAAAGATAGAATGATTGAAATTAGAATAGAAGAACTAAATAGAAAGATTAAAAATTTCGCCTAATCAAAAGAAAACAATATCTATAGCACAAAAAAAATATGTATACCTAAATGAGAGTTATTGCATTCAATCATTTAGCACTTATTTTTAAACTATAAAAAAAAAAAAGAGTGACAATTATATATCTACAAATTATCAAAGCTACAAAGGATAGAATGGCTGAAATTAGAATAGAAGAAATAGATGAATAGAAAGATCGACAATTCCCTTAATCAGAAAAAAATATGTACAGCACACAAAAGAAATATGTATACCCAAATGAGAGTTATTAAATTCTATCCTTTAGCATTTATTTTTCAACTGTTTTAAAATTAAAATGTGTGGCAGTAATAATATATCTTCATATAGTAAAATGTACAAAAGATAGAAAATGATTCAAATTAGGATAGAAGAACTGAATAGAAAGATTAAAAAATTCTCCTAAACAAAAGAAAACAATATCTACAGCACAAAAAAATATGCATACCTAAATGAGAGTTATTAAATTTTATCCTTTAGCATTTATTTTTAAACTGTTTCAAAATGAAAATGAGTTACTATTATATATCTACAAATTATCAAAGCTACAAAAGATGGAATGACTGAAATTAGAATAGAAGAATTGAATAGAAAGATTAAAAATTTCTGCTAATCAAAAGAAAACAATATGTACAGCACACACACACACACACACACAAACAAAAGAAAAAGTGTATACTCAAATGAGAGTTATTAAATTCTATTCTTTAGCATTTATTTTTCAACTGTTTCAAAAGGAAAATAAGTGACAATCATATAGATTCATATTATCAAAGCTACAAAAGATAGAATAATTGAAACTAGAATAGAAGGATTGAATAGATGAATAGAAAGATTGACAATTCCCTTTGTCAGAAGAAAACAATGTGAACAGCACATACACACACACACAAAAAAAAATGTGTGTGTACTTAAATGAGAGTTGTTAAAGTCAATCTTTTAGCATTTATTTTTTAACTGTTTTAAAATTAAAATGTGTGACAGTAATAATATAATCTCCAAATAATAAAATATACAAAAGTTAGAATGGCTGAAATTAGAATAGAACTGAATAAAAAGATTGAAAATTTCTCCTAATCAAAAGAAAACAATATCTACAGAAAAAAATTGTATACCTAAATGAGAGTTATTGAATTCAATCTTTTAGCATTTATTTTTAAGGTGTTTCAAAATGAAAATGAGTGACAATTATATATCTACAAATTACCAAAGCTGCAAAAGATAGAATGACTGAACTTCAGAACAGAAGGATTGAATAAAGCTACAAAAGATAGAATGACTGAAATTAGAATTGAATAGATCAATAGAAAGATTGACGATTCCCTTAATCAGAAGAAAAAAATATGTACAGCACACAAAAGAAATGTGTATACCCAAATGAGTTATTAAATTCTATCATTTAGCCTTTATTTTCAACTCTTTCAAAATTAAAATGTTTAACAATATTATATCTTTACTAACGAATAATCAAAGCTACAAAATATAGAACAACATTAGAGTAGTTTTCATCAGAAATAATGCTAACTATACACACAATTAAAGAACTGTGTGTATCAAAATATAAAATTATTTTTAAGGAAATACGAAGTAATTCTGTGCAAATAAAATGCGCCATTTTCGAAATATATGTCAGTGAAAAATAAATGTTTAATCTCGCTCTACCGTCGCATATTTCAAGTATTGATAAATAATAAATTTCCATTGTTCAGAGATATATCATTTATTAAACAATGTTTTCAAGCATTTCCCTGATTACAGTGTTTGATTTTTATTGCGATTTAATTGCATCTAAATCCAATTAAATTTTGCAGCTGCGTTTAATAAACTGATGAAATTTAAATGGAACTCATAAAAAGTAATTACGAATGGTGTGAAAATACTTTTAATATTTAATTTGTTCAGAATTATTAAAAAGATTTAAGTACTTGGGAAAATTTATTTTTAATGGAAGATTTGGATATAAGCTTTAGAGTATTATTAAATTATGCAGGGTTTTTTTTTTTAGTTGGAGTGAAAGGAATTAAATACCGTTGAATCTTTTCAAAAAGTGATTTTGTTGATTACGGTGCGCATTGTCGCACAACAATTAATACGATAAATGAAGATTGAATGTTTAAAAAAAAAAATTCAGCACATTTGAATGCTTATTTGTATTGTTGGAAAAATTCTATCTGAGAATCAAAGTACAAATTTTAGATATGTTTAGGAATTATTAATGTGAATAGCTATTTCTTAGTTATTTTTCTTTGGTAAAGTAATTTCAATTTATTTCATAATCATGATGGTAGCTGCTTAACTAACAGTTTTTCAGTTAAAAATCCATTGGAATAAAATAAACAAACAGTTATTCTTTAATTATGTAAAGTGTGAAATGAAACTTTTAGAATACAATGGAATTGTGTGGCTTTGTTTTCAGTAAAAGGTGAGAAATTATATGCTGTTGAAATTGTTACAAAAAAAAGGGTATTATTCAGCAGAATTATACTCGTTGCCATGCAGCAATTAATAAAACAAATGCTGATATTGAATTTTTTTCTCCCAAAGCACTTCAGAATTTATTTGTATTTTTGCAAAAATTCCAGTTGTAATTTTTGAAAAATCAAAGAACAAATTTTACAATGTAATAATAAATGGGATTTTAGATTAAATATATATTTTCATATGTATTTTCTATTGGAGTTTCTTTTGTATTTTGGATCTGTAACTTCTCCTTGTTAACTAATTATTCTTCAGTTAAAATTCTGCAGGAGCTAAACTAACAAATAATTCTACTTTCATTATGTACCATGTGAAATTTAAGTCTTGTAAGACAACCTTAAATTATGTTTTTTTTTCTTTTTTTTTTTGTAGGAGTAAAGGAATTAAATACCTTTGAATCGTTATTAATAAAGTATTTTGTTAAGTAAAATGGTATAGGGGAGGTAGGGGAGGTTTGATACATAGGGAGGGTTGATAGATTGACAATTTTTCTCAACAAATGGCATTAACAGCCATTGTAACAGATGTAAAGTCTTCTTTTATTAGCAGAGGTCATCATTAGCTGGACTTAGCAGTGAAGAACTGACAACGTTTTTTTTTTCTTTTAATTTTGAAGACTTTTGGAATGTCGATGTAATTTTTTTTTAAATATTGATTTTCTTTCATAACTCTTATTATTGTGAAGATAATATCTTGTATTTTTTTTTATTTGTAACGCACATTGTTAGGGTGAGTTTTACCAGAAAGCAGATTGGCATTTTGCAACTGCATTTATACAAAGTGATTGAAAATCCAATAAGGCATGATAGGGAGAAATGATACATTAGTGCTGGGGGGAAATGATACACTTGTATATTTGAAATTTAATAGTTTTTTTAAGTTGTTAACTAATATAGGACTGTAATATTCATTATTGTTTTACAGTAAGAGCTACTGAAATTGGTAAGGAAGAACAAAGAGACTATTCATTGACATTATGTAGGTTACATAGAATAGCAGTGCGATGATAGATGATTAGTTCGTTTTGCTCGTCATGTAGAAGAGAAAAAAGTTTAAATGGCCTGAAAAGGAAGATGTTTCTATAAATGACGAAGGGCAAATTAAAAAAAAATATTAAATCCACCCGAATTTACTTACCAAAATGATAGAGTTATTACTTTTTCTTTTAACCATTTCAGTGGTGGTGGTATGTTTATGACATCGCTTAATTTTAATTCCCAAACGCCACATTGGCACCAGCATTTTGTAAAATATTTTCCATTTAATATGAAAGTGAAATATAGCCCTTTTCTTATTTCCAATTAAATTTGTTGGTAAATTCCGGTGCCATTCATTTATTCAACACTTTAGCATTGAAAATACTTTGACCTGAAAGGGTTAAATAAATCTTAAATGTGCTAAATTTATGTTAAATTGTTTGCAAATCAGCAATGTTCACTTCATTTTTTCTTGCAGCAAGATCTATAGGGTTTTTTTTTCATTATTTATTTTCTAAAAAGCCTCTTAATAGAATTGTTTAAATAATACCAATTGTTTAAATATTTTTGTAAAAAACATTTCTGAAACAAAAATATGTCAATGTCATTTCTTTTTAAATTTTACTTCAATATTTCAAGATTTATCATAAAAAATTGTATGACACATAAATTGAATTGTCTGCATTTTTTTTTTTTTCAATTTACATAACAATATATCAAACCTCCCTTGCTAGTGTATCAATCCTCCCCAGCAATGGGGAGATTTGATACAGTAGTAACCATTCACAATAATTGGAATATATTTTTTCAATGATTATTTTTTAAATTCACAATATTTTTAATAAATGAATAAAAGGTCACTTTATAAGAAAACACGAAATTTTTTTTTCAAAATAGGTTTCTAAGTGTTGTAAAAAATTAGTAAAAAAAAAAAAAAAGTGTATCATACCTCCCCTACTCGTTGTCCTGCAATTAATAAGCCAAATGCAGATGTTTGAAGGATTTTTTCATTTTAATGCATATTTATGTTCTTGAAAAAAAAACGGTTTTTAATCTTTAAAAATCAAAGGACGAATATTAGAAATGTTACTGACTAATGGGATTTGTTAATGTTATTTTAATAACTATTTCTTAATAACTTTTTAAATACCTTTAATCCACATTCAGAGAAGCTACATGTTAAAAAACCTAATTATAATTAAATCAATTTTTTTTAAAAGCTTCCCTTTATAAGATATGAAATTAAGATTTAGATCTTTGTTAAATAACTTTTCTCGGTATTACAAAAGAAATTAATTTTTTTAATTGTTTGAAAAAAAAAATGCTTTTATAATGTAAAATGGTGAACATTGTCATGCAATATAATTAGTTAGAAAAATGCAAATTTTTAAGGGATTTTTTAAAGCACAATTCGATGCGTATTTGTTTATTTTAAATAGAAAAAAAAATCGTCATTTTACATTTGAAAACCAAAGGAAATTTTATAAACGTAACGGAATTTAATTAATGTAAACGTTAGTTTATCCATTTTTTTTTTTTTTTTTTTTTTTTTTTTTAATATGATTCAATGTGTATTTGTGCTGTTCGAAAATCCTAGTTTTAACTTTTGAAAATCAAAAGGGAATTTTATAAACGAAACGGAGTTTAAATAAATGTGATTTTTAATGTTAAGATATTTTTTAAGCACAATTGTGCGTTTGTGTTTTAAAATAAAGTCTTAGTTTTAATTTCTGAAAATCAAAAGCGAATTTTATAACAGTAGCGGAACTTAATTAAAGGGATCGTTAATCATAAAATCATTCTTTAATCCCAATTCAATGTTTATTTGTGTTGTTAAAAAAAATCCTAGTTTTAACTTTTGAAAATTAAAAGGGAATTTTATAAACGAAACGGAGTTTAAATAATATGATCGTTGATCTGAAAAATATTTTTTAAGCAAAATTCAAGAGTCCTGCACAGGTCGGGTACAACACGACCCGAATCCGAAAATTCCATTTTAAATCAACCTGCAACCGTACCCGAACCCGGCATATTTCAACCCGGAGTCCGACCAAAACCCGAAATGACAGGAAAGTAAATCTTTTTCAATGCAGTTATGAAAAATAATGTGCAATTATATCTTTAATACCAAATTTATCTTTTATATAGAAAAATGGACAAATCCATATTCTTTGATATCAAATATAATAAAACCACTGAATCATCGGGAATAGAGTCCTGCATTGTATCGAATTGGCCCTAAGTTTCTTTTTTCTGGTCGCAGTTTGAGCAGAACTATGTTTCAGATGAAAATAAATATGAATTTGAATATGAATGACTATATATACAATTTACTGCATGAGAAACAAAATGCATATCAGAAATGTGATCATAGATTATTCTTTCTTTAACCCGGGAGGACGCGCGCCGGGCCTGATAGGATAGCCGTATGGATTTTACAATTGTCACCACTATCTTTTTAAAAGTAATCTGCAACTTATTTTATCGCAAAATATTTAACAATTGTATCCGACTAAATAAAGTAACGATTATTTTTTGTATTTATTAGAGACAAAGTAAAAACCATTCATACCCTCGGTATGCGCGCGTTTTCCCGGGTTAAAAACCATTTTTTTTCTTGTCTCGGAATATGAAAAATATATTGAATTTTTATTGTGAAATCACGGCAGTTAAATAACTGAGCTTCTCTTCATGAATTATATTTAGAAAATAATGTTTTCCCTTTTAACATCTTCATAGAAAAGGAGAAAGATAAAATTGGCATGCTCCTACCTTTATTTTCAGCGTTGATTGAATTCGCGTAGGGTAATCCAACCTGCTATAAAATCCAAAGTGAATCAGCATGAAAATATTCCACTCAGTAACAAAAGAGGGCACAGGATCACAGGACTACACTATTTAATTAAAAGCACATAGATAAAGTTAAAATTAAATTTACATTCAAAGTTATATATTTAATTAACTTTCAGAGCGCAGACACACTGCGTGTTTTGCTTAGGGCATATATTTAGAGACTGACTAAAAAAAGGAAGAAAAGTTTTCAGAGTTCATTAGTCTTTCTTATTGCATCTCGTTGTGCAACACTTTTATGTATACCAGATGTTGGAAATTCCTTTTTTTTTTTTTTTTTTTTTTTTTCTCTCTGCACGGGAAAAAAGAGGGAAATGGGTAGTTGTTCTTCACTCAGATAAAATAAGATTTCATCTATCAAATGCAATCTTGAAAACACAGCTGTAATTATTTCACAATGTCTTGCAATTTCGGTAAATCATTATACACTTTCTAACACCCCTGCTTGATTTCTGAAGTTGCAATAGTTCTTAAGTTCAAGTTGTCTCTGTGTTTGATAAAGTCAGGTTTGGGAAGGGGCTTCGTAAAGATGTCTGCAGTCATTTCCTTACTGGGACAATATTCTAATTCTATGATTCCCTTCTCTCGTAAATCTTTAATTGAATTAAATTTGATATCCACGTGCTTTGTTTTTGAATGATGTTTATAATTTTGAGTCATCTTGATGCATGACACATTATCCTCATACAGAATAATTGGTAGGTTTTGGTTTAAATCTAGATCCCCTAATAGCTTTATCAACCATATGGTTTCTTGTGCTGATGTGGCTGCGGAAATATACTCAGCCTCAGCAGATGATAATGCAACTGAGTTTTGCTTTTTTGTTGACCAGGAAATCGCTGCATTTCCTAATTTACTTAAATTTCCTGTGGTTGATTTTCGATCACTTTTATCTCCTGCCCAATCTGAATCTGCAAATGTCGTCAGAATCGGATCATATTCGTTGCTTATAACTAATTTTAATTCTTGTGTTGTTTTTAAATATCTTATAACCCTCTTGACTGCCCTCCAGTCTTTTTCTCTTGGTTTCTCATTTCTGCGACTAAGGATGTTAATAGCCGCTGAAATATCTGGACGAGTTATCGTAGCTATGTATAGCAATGCCCCTATGGCTTGTCTATACTTATGATTATTAGGTAGTAAATTTTCATCGTCATCTAAGTTTAAGTAACCTGCCACCATCGGAGTATCACAAGGTTTAGAGTCCTTTAAATTAAATTTTTCAATCAGTTCTTTTATTTTATTTTCCTGATCGAGTGCATAAGTTCCTTCTTTAATTCTTTTTATGTTTATGCCTAAGTAGTAATTTACCATACCTAAATTTTTCACTTCGTATTCTTTACTAAGTTGTTTCATTATTTCATTTATTTCCTTAGTATCTCCTGAAATTAACAGATCGTCGACATAAATGATGATATAAGTTTTATTTCCGTTAGTTTCTCGTGTGAAGAGACATGGATCAGCGGTGCTTTGCACAAAACCTAGTTTGTTTAAACTTTCAGCTATTTTAATATTCCATGCTCTTGCTGCTTGTTTTAGGCCATATATAGCCTTTCTTAGCTTACATACTTTATTTTCTTCACCCGGTTTAATATGTCCTTCTGGTTGCGACATATAAACAACTTCTTCTAAATTTCCATGGAGAAACGCGGTTTTAATATCTAAATGGTTTACATTTAAGTTTTTGTGAGCTGCACACGCTAGAAATGCTCTTAGCGTTGTATAGGCTACTACTGGTGCAAAGGTTTCATAATAGTCACTACCAAATTTTTGAGAATAGCCTTTCGCTACCAAACGCGCTTTGTATTTATTAATTTCTCCATTTGAATTATATTTAACCGTAAAAACCCACTTATTTCCAATTACTTTTACGCCTGGTGGAGGATCAACTAGATCCCAGGTGTTATTTTTTATTAATGAAGCAATTTCTTCACTAGTTGCTTCGTACCATTGGTTTTTCTCATGTGGATTGTTTAGATTTTTAATATCTTCGAAATTTTTCGGCTCTATAATTTTATTTTCTTTAGTAATGTATGCGAGTCTGTCTGGTGGAACACCTCTATTCGATCTTTGTGATCTTCTAGGTTCATTTGTTGTATTTTCCTCACTGTCTGTTTGTTTTTCTTCCTGCATACTTATTATAATTTCTGAGGAATTTTCCCCTGCTTTTTCGGGTTGTTTCTGAACTTCGCTATCATTTTTCAGATTTAAATTTGGTGTTGTGTTTGAATTAAAGTTTTCTAGAAATCTGACGGTTCTTGCTCGTATAATTTTATTATTACCAGTATAGATCCTATAACTTTTAGATCTATTGTCGTAACCGACAAAAATTCCTTCAATCGCTTTATCATCAAGTTTTCCTCTTTGGGATTTGTCGAGATAAGCGTAAGCTTTGCAGCCAAACATTCTAATGTTGCTTAAATCCGGTATTTTATTTGTCCATAATTGGTATGGAGTAGAATTGTGAGCTTTCGTGGGGAGTCGATTAGTTAAGTATACCGCTGTATTTAGAGCTTCACCCCAAAACTTCTGGGGTAGTTTCGCTTCCGATAACAGGCATCGCGTCATTTCAACTAGTGTACGATTCTTCCTCTCCGAAACACCGTTTTGAGCTGGAGAATTTGGCACGGTTAGCTGATGGTGTATACCTGCTTCTTTTAAGTAATTTTCTATCTCATCACTGGTATATTCCCCGCCGTTGTCAGTTCTTAATTCCTTTATATTGCGACCGAATTTATTTTTCGTTATGGCTACGTACTCTTTTAGTTTAGTGATGACTTCACTTTTCTTTGATAAAAGAAATACCATTGTAAATCTACTGAAATCATCAGTAAATGTGAGAAAGAATTTCTTTCCTCCCATACTTTCTGTTGGCATCGGGCCACATACATCAGAATGAATCAAATCGAGAATTTTACTAGCTTTGTTTGTAGCTTGTTTAGGATACGGAGCATTTGTTAATTTACATTTTATGCAACTTTCGCATATTACTTCATGTTTACAATTTTCCATATTAAAACCTGTTGCTAAACTTTTAGTTTGCAGTTGCTTTAAAGCATTTATATCTCTGTGTCCGAATCTCCTATGCATGAGTTCAATACAGTTTTTATTCTTGCATTGATGAGCTAAATTCGCATAGTTTACTTGTTTATGTTTGTAAAGGTCTACTTCATATAAATTACCTTTAATTTTCCCTTCTATAAAGGTTATGCCGTTTTGGATTAATTTACAGGTTTCGTT
Source organism: Maratus speciosus (assembly GCA_963932465.1). Taxonomy (NCBI): domain Eukaryota; kingdom Metazoa; phylum Arthropoda; class Arachnida; order Araneae; family Salticidae; genus Maratus; species Maratus speciosus. The sequence goes on along the minus strand of OZ010793.1, from coordinate 149,330,281 downwards.
TTCAAAAATGAGTTTACACCCATGCTTCACTGCTTTATTAACAGACATTAAATTTGACTGTATTTCTGGCACGTACAAAACTTCATTTAAAGTAATGTCGTTTGATTGTGTTTGTAATTTTATTGTGCCTGTCCCGTGTGAAGCAAGAATTTTTCCGTTTGCAATCGTGACTGTGTTCTTATTATTTGTATCAATGTCACTGAATAGGTTTATGTCGTTACAAAGGTGTGAAGAGCTCCCTGAATCAATTATCCAGGTAGATTTATTTTCAATGTTCGCGTAAAAGGAACAATTGTTTTGAGACACCTTTGTATCTAAAGTGGTTTTGTTTTCTTTGCTACTATTCCCCAGAGTCTGTGTGTTTGTTTGTTCTTCTACTTCCGGAGTGATTTTGTTCGTTTCAGAACATAATGCAGCATTCTGTCTCCCTTTATTCATTGTTTGGTTTTTAGAATTTGAATTTTTATTCTTAAGGAACCAACAATTTAATTTTATGTGATTTCGTCTTTTACAATATGTACAAAACATATTTTGTTCTTGTTTGCGATATTGTGGTTTAGTATTATTTTTTTCTGCTTTGTACGCATTTTCGCGCGACGTATTATTCGAGCTATCTTGTCTTCTTTCATACTCATCGGTCAATTTTCCTTTTATAAATTCAGAGTTTAACTCCTCTTCATTTCTCGCTTCAAGTGCGATAATCAAAGTATCATAACTCGGTGGGAGGGAGCATAAAAGTAACGCGGATAAATGCGTGTCCTTAATTTCTTCCCCTATCGCCTTTAATCTGTCGGCTGTTTCTAGTATTTTTACGATATGATTTATCATATCTCCGTTTTCCCCGAGTTTTATACTGTATAACTTTCTGAGTAAATATAATTTGCTCGAAAGGTTTGCGCGCTCGTGTATAGTTTTTAAAACATTCCAAGTTGTCTTGGCTGTCGTTTCATTTTTCACATAAATAAGTTGTGAGTCTTCTAAAGTTAATATAATTGTAGCCCTAGCACGATTATCTCGCTTAGTCCACTCAGTAGTTAGTGGTGTTGGGGGGTCATCCTGTGTATAATTAAATAAATCTTCCCTCATTAGGAGCATCTGGGTTTTAAAACTCCATTGGGCATAGTTATGCGGATTTAATTTTTCGATATTAAAGTTTTCTTTTAGGGAGGAGGCCATTGTTTTATCTTTAAAAGATTTCTTTTATTTTAGTTTCTTAACTTTCAAGAGTTTTCGTTTATTTTCATTTATTGTCACAATAGTTTAAATAGAAGAGAGCGGTAACTTGCCGTGTTCACAGCCTTCAGTCTGTCTCATAATCTATTGAATTTTTATTGTGAAATCACGGCAGTTAAATAACTGAGCTTCTCTTCATGAATTATATTTAGAAAATAATGTTTTCCCTTTTAACATCTTCACAGAAAAGGAGAAAGATAAAATTGGCATGCTCCTACCTTTATTTTCAGCGTTGATTGAATTCGCGTAGGGTAATCCAACCTGCTATAAAATCCAAAGTGAATCAGCATGAAAATATTCCACTCAGTAACAAAAGAGGGCACAGGATCACAGGACTACACTATTTAATTAAAAGCACATAGATAAAGTTAAAATTAAATTTACATTCAAAGTTATATATTTAATTAACTTTCAGAGCGCAGACACACTGCGTGTTTTGCTTAGGGCATATATTTAGAGACTGACTAAAAAAAGGAAGAAAAGTTTTCAGAGTTCATTAGTCTTTCTTATTGCATCTCGTTGTGCAACACTTTTATGTATACCAGATGTTGGAAATTCCTTTTTTTTTTTTTTTTTTTTTTTTTTTTTTTTTCTCTCTGCACGGGAAAAAAGAGGGAAATGGGTAGTTGTTCTTCACTCAGATAAAATAAGATTTCATCTATCAAATGCAATCTTGAAAACACAGCTGTAATTATTTCACAATGTCTTGCAATTTCGGTAAATCATTATACACTTTCTAACAAAATATTGTCAACGTTTTGTTTTTGATATACACACGAAAACACATGTATCGTATTTGTGCTAGTTTATGAACAGATACACATGTTTTGTGTCTTACATACGTGTTGTTACATGTGTCTAGATTGGGAGGTGCCTGCTATTCAGAGGTATAAGCGTACAAATATACTATAAGTATTAGGATTTGAAAAAGTGTTCGCTAAATAGAGGTGTCCATCATGAGATTATATATATATTTTTAAACTAAAAAAATATTTTGCACATTATTTTGAAAAAACGGGTCAACCCAAACCCAACCCGCAAGAGTCAAAACCCAATGCAAAACCGACCCGAACCCGAAATAATGAAATTCAACATTAACCGAATCCGACCCGCAATTAAAAAAATCGAATTTAACCAGAGCCGAACCCGATCCAATACGAAAAAATGAAGCGCAAACCCGACCCGACCGGACCGCGTGTCGGGTCGGGTGCGGGTAAAATCGACCCGATGCAGGTCTCTACACAATTCAATGCGTTGTGTTGTTTAAAAAAAAAAATCTTAGCTTTAACTTTTGAAAATCGAAAGGGAATTTTAAAAACGTCACAGAATTTAGTTAATGTAATTGTTAATCTTAAAAAGGAATTTTTAAGGACATTTCAATGTGTATTTCTGTTGTTGAAAAAAAAAATCCTAGTTATTTTTTTTTTGAAAATGTAAAGGTAATTTTATAAACGTAACTGAATTTAAGTATTGTGGCCGATAATCTTAAAAGGATTTTTTTTTTTTTATTTTTTTTTTTATTTTTTTTTTTTTTTAAGTTCTGTTCAATGTTATAGGTGTTGTTAAAAATAAATCCTAATTTTAACTTTTGAAAATCAAAAGATAATTTCATAATCATAACGGGATTTAATTAATCAAAAGGAAAAGTGATTTTAAGAAATTAAGTCTTAAAATAACGTTAGTTTATGTATTTCTTTTCAGCAAGAGAAAGGTAATTAAATGTTTTAACAAAATGTACTTTTGTTAAATAAAATATTGACCGAGGTCATGCAGCAATTAATAACACAAAGTATCTAGCACTTTGCGGAATGTTCTTGGCATGAAACTGTCTAAGAACATCATTATTTCTATTAAAAGCGGAATGATGTCACTGTTTTTCCAATAGGCTTATGCTATTCTCTAATCGTCTACATTTATAAACTCGACAGTAATGAATACACTTAATAAAAATTAATAAATCACTCCTAATTTTGATACTGAAACACACACACAAGCTCATATGTGCAGGTTTCCAATAGTTTAGAGTTTGTAATTAACTATTTCGAAATTTTTTTGGTAGGAAACACTCTAACGACATCATTATTTCTATTAAAAATGGATGATGTCTTTGTTTTCCTATTTAAATTTTATTTTTCTGGGATCATCTGCATTTATAAATACGTCAGTAATGAATACTTAATATAAAAAAAAAGCCGCATCATTTTGATATTTAGCTACACAAACATGTACAGTGTATGTTTCCATTAGTTTAGAGTTTAATATTAACTATTTTGCATTTCGAAAATTTCGAAATATTCTTGGTATAAAATTCCCTAATGGGATCTCTATTCCTATACTACAAATGGGTAACGTCATTATTTTTCGGATAAGATTTTATTATTCTGAAATTATCAGGACTTTAAATTAAAGTGGTAATGGAAACTTAATAAATATATAATAAATAATAATTGAAAAAAAAAAAAAAAAAAAAAAAACATGCATCATTTTGACATTCATGCACACAAAGACAAACATGTATTTCTGTAAGCTTCCGATAATTTAGAATTTTTTCTCGTTCGCGATTAACCACTACTTGGCAGAATATTCTTGGGATCGGAACTCCCTAATGACATCATTATTCCTATTAGAAAGGATTGGCGTCATTGTTTTTCGGATTAAATTTGTTATTCTCGAATTGTAAGGATTGATAATCATGCTGGTATTTACTTGTGGTAGGATATTATTATAAAGTAACAATACCGAGTCTATAAATATTATTTAAATTTTACATTAAAACTCTTTTATATCTATTGTATTAAAACTCCTATAAATTATTATGTAAAAATCCAAATTATGTTAAAACTCTTACAACAAATTACTAGGGAATATAAAAAGAGGCTAGTATCAGTGTTGCCAGATTGGGGACATTTTTGTCTCCAGATTGTTGATTGTAACCACTTTTTTGAAATAGAAATATTCGCCCTATTTAAAAATAGATTAAAATTTCTGAAAAATAAGCGAATTACTCTATTTTAAAAAAGTGGTGGCAGTCAAATAATCTGAATTAAAAAACTCCCAATCTGGCAGCACTGACTATATTAACCCCTTCGCGATCGGCGGCTCTTACACAAATTTTATTCGGTTGACACCACTTTTTATTAAAAAGTTACCTTTACTTGACCTCTTGGGGACGAGCGGCACGTATACGTGTTGCATGGAGCGCTCAGAATCCTTGTTTTTCCTCACCAGTAAAATCTTACTGTAAAATTTGCCTTATTTAATAAGCGCATTTTCTCGATTCAAGGAGACGCAAATTTCTGTTTTTAAAAAACGGTGACAAAAGATTAAAAATTTCGTAAAAGGCTCCCGTCCCGAAGGGGTTAAACAATCGCGAAAGTGCTTTAATTAAGGAAACTAAATACAGTAAACTCTGTCTAAGGCGGAATCGATTGGAACCAAGAAAATTTTCCGTAGTAGACAATATTCCGCCCTAGACAAATTTTAATCTATGTGTATGGATCCGTAGGAACTTGAAATATTTCCAAGTTAGACAGATTTCCGTCTTACACAGAGTCCTTACAGAGAGTTTACTGTATTTACTTTTCTTTTTTATTGGTGCCTGGTGCCTAAAACAAATTCTGTATGCTTCTTTTGAGGGTGCATATGCACCCTCAAAAAGTTAGGAAAAATTGAAATTTCGTTTTTTTTTTTTTTTTTTTTTTTTTATGAGGTTTGAGAACATAGAGTGAAATTTTTAGAAATATGATGACAAAAGATAAAGCTCATTTTATAATTTTCAGTACTTCAGAGCACATGGAACATCTCAAATAGTAAAATGAAGTAGTTTTTGCGAAATATTTAACATCATGCATCTTACTTAAAAACAGGGCAGAAATGAAACTTTTTTCTTTTTTTTTTTTTTACAGTAAATAAACACATTATAGCCCATATATAAATCAAAAGAAATTAATTTCATGCATAAATTAGTTTCCAAAAACTAAATAACTTTTTACATATCTCTATGAAATTTTTTTAACAATATGTCTGTTCGGTTCACTTTTCTAAAAAACTGTTATACATCGCCTTAAAATTTGTTACGGTGTCAGAAAACATACTATTTGAGGAAAATAAGAAGCAATATTCATTTTGGCTTAAGGGGTCTCAAAACTCTTAAAGCTCTAAAATTTTCGAAAAATTATTTTTTTTAGATGTTAAACTTCTATGTTTTCTGAACATTTTGATATAATTGTTATCTTGAAATTTCTATTAGAACAGGAGTTATGGCATTTAGAATTATACTCGCTCATTAGCTGAAGTGGTGTTTCCAAATCTTTGAAGTCATTTTTCTCCAAATGACATTTTTGGGCATAACGCGCACGATATCTCAAAATCTTCTGAATATTTTTTCATGAAATTTTCAAAGCATATGTTTCATGTTAGTATGTATACTCTGAACCTAAAATTTCCTTTTTATTGTAAAAAGAAAATATTTTTTTAGGTGTTTATATTGTTGAAATTTTCTAAATTTTGCATTAACTAAATACAACTTTGTATTAAAAATATAAAAATGCTTTAAATGCAAATTTATTTAGGTTAAGTGTAATTACTATAATCTGAGGTATAAGAAAGCACCAAAATTTTCATTCTAGTTGCTAAATTTATTTTGTAATCGTGCGCATAAGCTGTTATGCCGATTTTCTGTTCGTCAAATGTCTGACAGCTTGGAGCCCCCTGTAAATGCTAATTCTGCATCTTGCAATTCTTCAAATATTTGAAATGAAAGAACATACTTGTATCTTTCATTCCAATTTAAAATTGTGCCTTAATATCAAATACATTTTAATATATTAAATGTTGAAAATGGTCCTTTTTTTTATCATTTTTTCCAATTTTAAGAGTCCTGAGACCTCTTAAAAGAAATAAAATTAAAAATATTTTACTAAAAAACTTTGAAAATCCTAAAAATTTTAAGAACATATTTTTCATTATTTTAAACAATTTTTCACTCAAACCGATAATGTTAGATATTTTTAAAGAAACAAGTTAGTTACAAAATTTTGGAAAGTTCCAACTATTTACCTAAAATAGAATTTTAGAAAAATGCACCAAAGCATAAAAATAACACATTTCGAGAAAAAGAAAAAAATCTACATACACACCCAACAGTGCATGAAAGATATTATTTTAAAATCTTCCAGCACCATTATCTTTTATCTCTATTTTTTAGACCGATAATTGAAAATTCAAAAATTTGAACCATTTTGTGTCCCATATGCCCTTAATACTTAATTGTGATTATTAATGTATAAAGATTATGACTGTAATTGCTTTACGATTATGATTGTTATTGTATAATGATTATGATTGCTATTGTATAACAATTATGATTATTATTGTGTGGAACATTATTTTTTTTAAATGCAGATCTGATTGAATAAAAAGAATGTGGTAACGACTGAAGGCTCATAAATGCATAATGCGAGGGTTCAGCTGCAACTGTGGAGTGATTTTAGATAGTTACTATGAGTTTGAATTGGATATGATATAGCTCAATCCTCGGAGAACTGTACTTTTAATTCAAAATTATGAACGTACTTACAATATATTGGGTCGTTCGGAAAGTCGTGTTCGTTTGGGAAAATAAATTCGAACCGGAAAATTCTGCCCGGTAATTATTAGACATTAGATATCGGAATTAATATCTAATAATTAAATTATAGAATTTGCCGGTACGAATTGATTTTCCCAAACGGACACGATTTTCCGAACGACCCAATATTATCCGCTAAAGAATTTTTACACAAGCATTTTTTTTTTTAAATAAAACTCCGCAATGACTTTGACAGGCTTCGAGGAATTTTTCAGGACAAATATCAGTATTTTTTTTACAGAAGAATAAATCTAGGTCGCAAAATTTCACCTTATTTAAGAAGAGATTTTCTATAAGGAAATACTGGTACCGAAGAATTTCCTGTTCTTGAAATTTCAGGTTAAGTACGACCCCTGCTTGTACTTTAACAGGATATTAATAAAATATATTATTTAATAATTTTATATAATATGAGAAAATGCCGACCTCTTCGAACAAACATACAATCTTAAAAAATATTCGGTGACCTATTTCTTTCTTCCAAATTTTAGGAACGTTTAGTTACATATCTGAAAATTCGATATTACTCTTCCTACGATAAATCATTTTAAATGTAATCAGATGCGGAGCTGTTTATTGTTTAATCCTTTCTTTGCTGCAGATTCACTATACTTAACTCTTTGGACACATAACAATTCTTTAAAAAATTCAGTGACCGATATTTTCTATTAAAACTTCCGAGGGAAGGGCTGATGGCAATTGCTTTCTGTGATGAATCACTAACTATTGTAATCAAATAGTGAGCTGCATAGTGACTTAATACTTTGTTCGTTAGAAGAGTACAATGTTTAACGGTTACAGTTTGAGTCCTCATGCATATATATATATTTAGATTTAATGTCCTATTCTCACCCGTTCCCGCAATATTTACAGAAAATCCCGTGGGATACTCGAAATTTCAAAAACCTTGTACTATGATGAATGAGTGAAAATAAAATCGTACACATCTCCGTGACATAATTACGAATTTGCGATGCTTCATTACAAAACTTTCTTTTGTTTGTTTATAGGTGAGCTGTAATTTGAAAGTTAAAAAGAAGCCATCTGATGGCTTCATAAGTTTATATTTCCTTCTGGGCATCAACTTAATCCTTTGAGATATCTGATACCGACAGGTGCTATATCTTAAATAATGTCTCTCTTGTCTGAAGAAATGATTTTGTTTCTGCACCTGTCTTTTGCCAAAGGTAATTATGTTTTAATATTTCGCACGCGTCATCTGATAACTGAAAAGGAATATGATAAATCTTGCGATTCCTTGTCGAATAAAGAGTGCTTTTCGTATCTATTATTTTCTGTTTTCAACAGTTATGAATATTTCTCACTGATTTGCGAAATCATTCGTACATGAAGGAATTCTTAGATTTTTCAAATCCGGATTTTGCAGGGGGAATAACATTTGCTAAATACCATGGATAACAGTTGATATTTATATGTCTTTTTCTCGATAACTACTGAAGCAATTTCAACATTGTTTCAAACTAGTTTGAGAAGTAGCTAAAATATAAATTGATAGTTACTATTTTTACAAAAAGGGAAAATGCTAGCCAATTTCTCTCTATATGAATAATAATACTCAAAATGTTTATTTGTTTATACGAATAAAAATGGCTTTGGCAATGTCTCAGAAAGTATCAATTTTGGATTTCAGAACACTTTTAACCCCTTAATTCTCGTACCCCTCAGGGTAGTGTAGCCTACGCTTATTTTTTATTTATTTATTATTATTATTTTTTTTATTATTATTCAGATTGTTTTATCTCCATCAGTTTTTTAAAATAGTCTAATTGGTTTTATTCTCGCACCTTTTTTATCTGCCATTAAATAAAGTGAATATTTCTACTTCAAAAAAGTGGTGTCAATGAAACAATCTGAATTTAAAAAAAAGAGCCTACACACTTATCGGGCACGACGCTCAAGGGGTTAAGCCAAATAACCAAAATTTTATTGTTTCTAACATGGTAAACCACATGCTTCATTTCAACCGTAGCCCCAAGTTGCTGCTCTGTATGTCAATTTACCTAAAAATTTTATTAGTTTACGAATAAAAATGGCATCGGAAAAGCGTCAGAAAGCGTCAATTTTGAAATTTCAGAACAGCTTTAGCACAAAAAACCAGAAATGTATTCCTTCTAACATCGTAAACCAAATGTCCTATTTCAGTCATATTTTCAAAATTTAGCTCATGTATCTTAAAAGTCCCGCAATTTACCTAACAATTTTATTCATTTACGAATGAAAATGCCTTCGGATATGTGCCGGAAAACGTCAATTTTGAATTTCAGAACATTTTTAACCTCTCGAAGGGCTGTGGTTTTTAGACCACTTAACTTTTATTCCTAAATGTCACATTAGCACCAGAATTTTGAAGCGAAAAATTTCCTTTTATCAAGTAGGCAAAGAAAAGCTTTTACTTATTATTTTTTTTAAAAATTGTTTTTAAATTCCAGTGTCACTCAATGATTTCAGCATTTTACTCATAGAAGTGTGCTTTGCCCCAGAAAGGGTTAAGCCAAATAACCAGAAACTTATTCTTTGTAATATCGTAAACCAAGTGTTCTATTTCAATAAAATTTACAAAATATAACTCATGTATCTTAATGCCCCAATTTACCTAAAAATTTTATTTTCTTGCGAATAAAAATGCTTTCGGATATGTGCCGGTAAATATGAATTGTGAATTTCAGAACACTTTTAAGCCAAATAACCAGAAATTTATTCTTTCTAATATCGTAAACCAAGTGTCCCATTTCAATAAAATTTACAAAATATAGCTCGTGTATCTTAAAGCCCCAATTTACCTAAAAATTTAATTTTCTTTAATTACGAATAAAAATGCCTGCCTCGGATATACGTCGGTAAACGTCAATTTTGAATTTTAGAACACTTTTAAGCCTGATAACCAGAAATTTATGCTTTATTATATCGTAACCCAAGTGTCCCACGTCAATAAATTTTACAAGATGTGCCCATGTATCTTAAAGTACCAATTTACTTAAAAACTTTATTTCCTTACGAATAAAAATGCATCCGGATATGTGCCGGTAAATATAAATTTTGAATTTCAGAACACTTTAAGTCAAATAACCAGAAATTTATTCTTTCTAATATCGCAAACCTAGTTTCCCATTTCAATAAAATTTACAAAATATAGCTGACGTATCTTAAAGAACCCAATTTACCTAAAATTTTATTTTCGTACGAATAAAAATGCCTGCCTCGGATATACGTCGGTAAACGTCAATTTTGAATTTCAGAACACTTTTAAGTAAAATAACCAGAAATTTATTCTTTCTAATATCGTAAACCAAGTGTCCCATTTCAATAAAATTTACAAAATATAGCTCATGTATCTTAAAGCCCCAATTTAACTAAAAATGTTATTTTCTTTCGAATAAATATGCCTTCGGATATGTGCAGGTAAATATAAATTTTGAATTTCAGAACACTTTTCAGTCAAGTAACCAGAAATTTATTTTTTCTAATATCGTAAACCAAGTGTTCCATTTCAATAAAATTTACAAAATATAACTGATGTATCTCAAAGCCCCAATTTACCTAACAATTTTATTTTCTTACGAATAAAATTGCCTGCCTCGGATATACGTCGGTAAACGTCAATTTTGAATTTTAGAACACTTTTAAGCCTGATAGCCAGAAAGTTATGCTTTCTTATAATCGTAAACCAAGTGTCCCACTTCAATAAAATTTACCAGTTGTAGCCCATGTATCTTAAAGTACCAATTTACTTTAAAATTTTATTTTCTTACGAATAAAAATGCCTGCCTCAGACATGTGCCGGTAAATTTCAATTTTGAATTGCAGAACACTTTTAAGTCAAATAACCAGAAATTTATTCTTTCTAATATCGTAAACCAAGTGTCTCATTTCAATAACATTTACAAAATGTAGCTCACATACCTTAAAGCCCCAATTTACCTAAAAATGTTATTTTCTTGCGAATAAATATGCTTTCGGGTATGTGCCGGTAAATATAAATTTTGAATTTCAGAACACTTTTAAATCAAATAACCAGAATATTTTTCTTTCTACTATCGTAAACCAAGTGTCCCATTTCAATACAATTTACAAATTATAGCTGATGTGTCTTAAAGCGCCAATTTACCTAAAAAATTTATTTTCTTATGAATAAAAATGCCTGCCTCGGATATTCGTCGGTAAACGTCAATTTTGAATTTTAGAAAACTTTTAAGCCTGATAATCAAAATTTTATGCTTTCTTATATCATAAACCAAGTGCCTTCAATAAAATTTTCAAGATGTAGTCCATGTATCTTAAAGTACTATTTTACTTAAAAATTTTATTCTCATAAGAATAAAAATGCCTTATGATATGTGCCGGTAAATGTCAATTTTGAATTTCAGAACAGTTTTAAGTCAAATAACCTAAAATTTATTCTTTCTAACATCGTAAACCAAGTATCCCATTTCAGCCATATACTCAAACTATAGCTCATGCATCTTAAAGCCCCAATTTCCCTTAAAATTTTCTTCACGTGCAAATAAAAATGGCTTCGGAAAAGTGTGAGAAAGCCTCAATTTTGGATTTCAGAATAGCTTTAAGCCAAATAACCAGAAATTTATTCTTTGTGGCATCGTAAACCAAGAATCTCATTTCAACTATATTAAAATTATAGCTCACACATCTTAAAGTCCCAATTTACCTAAAAATTTTCTTCGTGTTACTAATAAAAATGGCTTCGGAAAAGTGTGAGAAAGCGCCAATTTGAAATTTAAGAATATAGCTTTAAGCCAAATAACCAGTATTCTTTCTAGCATCGTAAACCAAGTATCCCATTTCAACCATATTTAAATTACAGCTCATGCATCTTAAAGCCCCAATTTACCTGAAACTTTTCTTCGCGTACAAATAAAAATGGCTTCGAAAAAATGTGAAAAAGCGTCAATTTTTTTTTTTTTTTTTCAGAATAGCTTTAAGCCAAATGACCATAAAGTTATTCTTTCTAACATCGTAAACCAAGAATCTCATTTCGGAAAAATGGGAGAAAGCGTCAATTTTGGATTTCAGAACAGCTTTAAGCCAAATAACCAGAATTTTTTTCCTTTCTAACATCGTAAACCAAGAATCTCATTTCGGAAAAATGGGAGAAAGCGTCAATTTTGGGTTTCAGAATAGCTTTAAGCCAAATGACCAGAAATTTATTCTTTCTAACATCATAAACCAAGAATCTCATTTCGGAAAAATGGGAGAAAGCGTCAATTTTGGATTTCAGAATAGCTTTAAGCCAAATAATCAGAAATTTATTATTTCTAACATCGTAAACCAAGTATCTCCTTTCAATCATATTCAAATTATAGCTCATACATCTTAAGTCCAATTTACCTAAACATTTTCTTCTCGTACAAATGAAAATGGTTTAAAAAATTGCGAGAAAGCATGAATTTTTGGATTTCGGAATAGCTTTAAGCCAAATAACCAGAAATTTATTCTTTCTAACATCATAAACCAAGAATCTCATTTCAGTCATATTTGAATTACAGATCATGCATCTTAAAGCCCCAATTTACCTAAAAATTTCCTTCAATCCGACCAAGTTTCCTGTAAGAGACGGAAAAATAGTTGCCCTTATCGTACCCGAAATTTTTCCGACCCTGCCCGGAATAAAATCCGAAAAATACCATTTTATTTACTATTTCCTTTTTTTTTACGGATTTTATTCCGAGTTGGGTCGGAAAATTTTCCGGTACGATAAGGGCAACTATTTTTCCGTCTCCTACAGAAAATTTGGTCGGATTTTTTTTTTAAGTGTACAGATCAAAAATGGCTTTGGAAAAGTGTGAGAAAGTGTCAATTTTTGGATTTGAGAATAGCTTTAAGCCAAATAACCAGAAATCAATTCTTTCTAACATCGTGTCCCGTTTCAACCATAGTTTCAAATTGTAGCTCATGTATCTTAAAGCCCCATTTTTGACAGTCTTTTAGGGCATTTCACTATTCATTCGAATACCTTGAAAAAAGGGGCCCCCTTGGAATATAAGTTTAGCTGCTTGGATAACATCTGAAGTCAAATGATGCTGATAATTTTTCGGCAGGTGATGCATCAAATATATGATCAGGAGGAGAAATAAGGAAAAGCCACCCACTCATACACTATTCTGTATCTTTAGGGGATAATAGTTTGTTTAATAGTTTTCACTCCTGATACACAATACGCAGGATATGAAACATTAGTGTAGCGTTTCAGCTATATGGAAGCTATACTTTTCGACAAAATGCGAAAAGACTATTCAGAATACGAAAAGAAAAAAAATAATAAAAATAAGCGCCCCACTCATGTACTATTCTGTATCTTTAAGAAATAAGAGTCACACACAAAAAAAATATAAATAAATAAAAATTTAAAAAATTAAAAAAATGTTGAAAAAAATAAAAAAATTTCTCGTGCGAAATGAAAAGTCCTACGAAATGGAGTTAAGAATAGGGTACCCTCATAGCATGCATGGTCACAGTGACGTCACAACGACGTCACTGTGAGTCACTGTGGTCACGTCACATCTGTGACCGAAATGCCACCACTCAGTGATGTCACATTGTGAATGAGATGTGAACTTCTTAGAAAACTTTAAAAAATTACAAAAAATCTTCAAAACATGTTGTTACTAAAATTTTATTTTTCTGGCAATAAAAAAGAATTGTTATGTCACTGCATGTAACGTAGGTCACGACACACTCACAAAAAAATTGTAATAAATTGTAAAAAATTGTAACCCATATTGTAAGTCACAGTGTGAGAAAAATATGAACTTCAAAAATCTTTGAAAATGAAGAGAAATGTTTTAAAAAGGCCCGCGTTACAGCGGCATAAGGAATGAAAATATATTAGTGGGTAGCAAGTAGTAAATTCAGACACGAAAAGATGGTGGGGGGGGGGGGGGGCATATAAAGGAAAATGCACGGTACAAGTATCAACAAACTAGATTTCCATGCTATATTTTATCAATTTGATATCTAAGAGTGTGAAAGTATACTTTTTTCCTGATTTCAATTTTATCTAGTATTGCAATTTAATATAATAATCCTTCTCTTATTCTTATTATTATAAAAGTGTTTCTCGGAAAAATGGTACGTGCTGGAACAATTTGGATAACATATTTAGAATTAGGAATATTAAATATATACACTTTACATATTTAGTTTGCTGGAAGGAAAATTTTTAATTTATTTTTACCGACCACTGGTATTCGAAACACTTTTGTGGCTTCAAACTAAAAAATTTCTATTATAGTTAAGTCTGCAGCTTTTAATGAGCACGTAGAAAGAGTCTTCAGAGTTTAGTCATACATACATTTCTTGCTTTATAATTTGCATTCAAGTCATATTTTTTCCTGTTAGTTTACCTATTTTAAGTAACTATTTTTTAAAAAAATTCTACTTCTTTCAGACTTTTAAAATAAAATTAGCATTTTCCGAATAAATAAAAATAATACAAAATTTATGCAAAACCCATGATATAATTTATTATTCGTATTTGAAATTTGTGTTTTAGAGATATGACTCTAAAAAAAAGTTATTTTACGAATTGTTTTATTTTAAAGGAAATTAACATGACGATTGACATGTTGATGACATGAATGACGTTGATTGACAAGAATGACGATTGACAAAGAAATTTTTTTTATCCTCGATATTTATTTATATCTTTTTATTTTTTAGGAAGATATTTTGTATTTGTGTGAAACAATCTTTACTTAGAAAAAGGGAGGGGGGGGGGGGGTTAAAACTGATAAAAAGAAAAGGTAAAATACATTGGAAAATTCTTCAAATACAAAAATTTAAATACAGACAGTCTCATAAAATGATTGCACATATAAGTTCCATATCTGTTTATATAAAAGGAAATAAACTCACACCTGCCCCAAATCGTCTGCCACGATACCGCAGGGTAAACAGAGAACTTTTTGTTCTAACAGATGCGGTAAGTTACTGGTCTAAAATGTAAGCTTTTGCGTGTGCTTTTTTTAATGGAAGAAAAAGACGTCGCCATTTTCGGATACACACGGATATTAATAATTAATTTATGGAGCTCAAAAAGTAAGTCTTATTTAATTTAAATTGTTTGTTCCTGTTTTGTATATTTGGTGAAATGAGTTAAATAGTTTTATATTATACCTATAGAAAGAGACTGTTCTGGGATTGTTTTTCAGATTAGAAATTAACATTATACTGAATGGGAAATGCCGTTTTACATACTATAGTAGTGAAACTTTTGAAAGACTTTTTTTCATTGCTAATAATATTTTAAATTATTATTTAAAATCCTAAATCTTCATATCAATGTTTTCAGATTTAACATTTGCCAAAATTATAAAATAATAGGAATTCCTTGTAACATACGGAGAGATTTTTGAGAAATTGTTAAATCTAATAATACATTTAATTCATCTATTGTACTTTGTTGTTGTTTAATAGTACAATTATAAATACTAATTATATAGTGTTTTTCAAATTGGTATATTTATTTTTTTTAAATTGTATGTAAGCACGTTTTTGCTGTTCGTGATTTTAATCAAACATTTAATTGTAGACATTCAGAATCAGTTATTAAATTTTCTTCGATTGTAAACTCATTTTCTACGTTTTGATACACGTTCGATACTTCGCATTAAAAAATAAAATATGACGATTAAGCATTGAAATAAAGTGTTTTTCATGCCTGATAACAAGTTTATAGATTAAACTGCTTTACTATACTTTTTAAAATTTGATATTTATAATATTTATAAAAAAATATTTATAATTTATGATATTTATAAAAGTTGATATTGTACTGTTCATTAGCGATAATTGCTGGAAATGCATTTTTAATTATAATATGCGCTTTTATGATCCACTATATTTATGCATAGTATATGGTGTATATAAAAGCTATAATTCATATACAAGGCTACACAAAAGTATACGTAAGAGTTAAGGGGTATGGGCGCAAATTGCTTAAAGGTGTTTTTTAGATGAGTTATGGATTTTTATGTTGAACTGCATTTAATTTACTAAGAAATGTTTGTAGAATATGGATAAAATGATACACAGGGTCACGCAAGGAAATGGATATATGGCCGTCTATAAATTATAATTTCTGGAAATGTGATTTCAACAGTTTTAAGAGTGTTTTAATTTGAATTAAATTTTAACTAAATAGTGGCGTGTAATAAAGATTCTAGGTAAACTACAGGGTTGTACAAAAGTATTCAAGTATGTTTTTATATATTAGTATAAATTTTTGAATGAGAATTTCAACCTGTTATGCATTTTCTTGCTAAACTAAATTTTCACATTATATACTAGTATATATCAACCTACAGATTAAATACAGGGCTATTCAAAAGAATTGGAAAACATATTTGGCTATGAACGGTAACTGCTGAAATCAGTTTTTCAAATGTTTTATGCGTTTTCTAAAATATTTGCTTAGTTATCTTATTTACGTTATTTCCTTAAATTACGATGTCTAGTTAAAGCATTCAGGATGCGTTGGAAAGTGCTTTATAATCTATGCTTAACGCATGATTTTTCTTACTTGTTTTTTCTATTTCCCAGATCAGTCATTTCCTATAAATCATACCAAATCTATTTAGCTCATATTAACAAAATACAATATACACGGGAATAAAAAATTTAAATAAATATGGCTTATCTTTTTCTTCTTTAAATAGGAAATGTATTAATATCCGTTAGACTCCATGTTCGTATTTAATAAAATAATAACAAATCACAACACACAAAACATTCTTAATATAAAGCTTGAACTCAAGATCAAGCTTAGAACTTAATAAAAAAGAATGTCAGTTGATAAGCATTGTTTTTTTCAGTGTAAAAATTAAAAGTATTTTAGAAGAATAGGACTCCAAAATAGCGATACATTGCTAAAAAGTACGGTAAAAAGATAATATTGTATATTTCAAACAAAACTTTATTTTAAAATTCATCACAGTGTTTATAACAAGAATCATCACTGTATTAATGCTTGGAAATTTTTCCAGAGAGAAACATTCGCCTTGCAAACAATATTTCAAATGGAAATCAAATTTCAAATTGATTGCTTAAAAGGCGCAAAAGCCAACATAGTGAAAAAAATTCCATAACGGTACTTGAATCCGGGCCATCAGTATAGCGCACTGACATTCTACTGACTAAACCACATGGAACGAGACCCAGCCTGGAAAATTTCTTACTAGTACATGTTGGCAAGGCTACAAACGCAGCACAAGATGGAATATTTATCATGAGCCACCGACATGGGGCAAACACGAAACTTAATTAAATCCAGCAGCGATTCAAACTATATGAATACTTGGAAATTTTTCCAGAGAGAAACATTCGCCTTGCATACAATATTTCAAATGAAAATCAAATTTCAAATTAAAATTGCATTTTAAGCAATTAATTTGAAATTTGATTTTTATTTGAAATATTGTATGCAAGGCGAATGGTTCTCTCTGGAAAAATTTCCAAGTATTCATATAGTTTGAATCGATGCTGGATTTAATTAAGTTTCGTGTTTACCCGATGTTGGCGGCTCACGATAAATATTCCATCTTGTGCTGCGTTTGTAGCCTTGCCAACATGTACTAGTAAGAAATTTTCCAGGCTGGGTCTCGTTCCATGTGGTTTAGTCGGTAGAATGTCAGTGCGCTACACTGATGGCCCGGATTCGAGTCCCGGCTTGGAATCTTTTTCTCTATGTTGGCCTTTGCCCTTTTAAGCAATTAATTTGAAATTTGATTTTCATTTGAAATCATCACATTGTTTATCACAAGTTCGTCACAAATGACACATATTTCATAAATTAGTCACAGTGTGACGTCAAAGCATTGTCGCTGTCGTCACAGGTTAGTCACAAAGTTAATGCCAAAATAGTCACAAATGACACACTTTTCACAAATTTGTCACAAAGTGACTTCACAGAGTGGTCACAATGTGACGTCACAAACGACTTCTAAAACGGCCATAACGACCTCGCATTCTAGTCACTATGACGTCACATCGACGGTCACAAAATCACAGTGTGACTTCACAACGACGTCGCCGTGACGTCACCATGCCTTACGGGTATCAATATAGGGCTTGAAATACAATTAAATTGTCGTTTTTGATGAGACTTTGGGATTTTTTATATTTTGCACTCTAAAAAGAATTTCCGTGTTTTGCAGGTAAAATTTCTGTATTTTTAATGACTTTTTTTGTTTTTTTTGTTTTGCAGTAACATAATAGAAATAAATACTAGAGCTTTAGCGAAAATGACAATTGTTTTTCAAAGTTATTTCCAAATCCATACTTTTAAGATATTCCCGAAATCACTTTCATTAAATAATAATAATAATAGTAGTAGTAGTAATAATAATAAAATAATAATAATAATAATAATAATCTGTAAAAATAAAAGCATTAAGCTATGAAACAACCGATTTTTTTTTCTCATTGCGGGTTATTTGCCTGAATATAAAAATGTATATAATTAATTACTGAAGTTTATAAGAAGATTTAAAAGGATTTTTATTTTTCACCTCCAGTATTTTGCTTTAATTGAAAACTCACTAAGGTTTCTGTTTGTCCATCCTTCACATTATATTAAAATTTTAGCTGATTTCAGTTTAAAATTGAAATCCACAATTTCTTCGTCATCTTTCAAGACGAATGTCACGTATACACCATAGGATGCGTAGGTTATTATTATTATTTTTTTTTTTTTTTTGTACCAAAATGTTTTAGTTGTATACTTTGCCATGCCTAATCGCAGTAGAATTCTTCAATTAAATAAGACAGAGAATATTATACAGAATTGCTGGTAAAAGAAATTTAAGTGTCGTTAAATGTCGCCCGTCCTGAAAAAGTTAAACAGAATCCAAAAGATACTCCATCCTGCCTTTCTGAAAAGTATCAAATCAGGATTTTTGCTTACTAAAAATCTGATTTGTTTAAACCGCCCTGAAAGAGCTAAACAGAGTCCAAAAGATACCCTCGCCCCTGTCTTTTTGAAACTATTATGTCAAGAAAAAAAAATTGCTAAAATTAATAAATGCTTACTAAAAATCTGATGTGTTGAAACTCCCCCCCCCCCCCCCCCCCACTATATTACCAATAAATGATTATCATTCGAATTGCACCTTAGTCATTTGTTGTTAGGTTTATGTAATTAAAAACCTCCGATATTATTTTTCACATTAAAAAAAGGGGAAACGGTTTCTGTTGGAAATCTAAAATAAAAGAATTAAACTGGGTTTAATCTAATCATTCTAATAATCTCTTTAGACCGTATTAAAAAAAATTTAAATAAACTCCAATAGGATCGCCTGCAAAAATAGACCCATAAATAGATTTTTTTCTCTCCCTTAAACGCATTTTTAAACTATTTAGTAAATAACTAGTTTTAGTAAAATGCGAATTTTTTAACAAAAAATTGACTAGATTTTTTTAAAACCAGGAATGAATTTATAAGGTTTGAATGAACTATATATATGTGTGTGTGTATGATTTTATGCGATATCATTTATATAAAAATGGAATTTATATATCAATATTAAAAAATAAAATAATATCTAATGCTCATTTAATAAAATTGTTTACGATACTTAGTTTCCAGTTAAAAATTATGTAGTTTAGTTATAAATATTATGCAGCTAAAATAGATAATTACTTTCAACAAATGCATATAAACTAAAGAAGAAAATAAATGTAAATTTAGTTTTCTTTTTGTATTTTATGTAGTTTTAATTAATAAAAGTGTAGAGAAATTTTTTAATGAATTAAAAGTTTAATTATCTGTATGTATTTATGTTTATCTGCTATCTTTAACTGTAACTGCATTGGATGTTATTCATTCTGTAATGTTGGATGATGTATTTGCACGTTATGAAAAGTTGTGAGTACAATTAATTTTTTTTCTCCTCTAAATCAATTTTTATTATTTTTTTTCTCTTGTTTCTTCATCTATTATTGTTTCTAATGCATTATATTGACAATTAACAGCCTATATTTTGATTATTTAGTCATCATGTTTGTCACTGTTACATGAAATAATGCCTTTTTTAGCAACACGTGGTATTATTGCGTACTGAAGATACTACGTGTTGCTCTGTTTGTCGTCTTTATCTCTTCTTCATTATATTTTTCCATTACATTTTTTTCCATTTGTGATTAGTTCATTTTTATTTCAATTTCGTTGGTATCATCCATACATTAAAATGTTTAGGTTTGTCAATATTTTGAGAATTCCTAGTGGGTTCTATTTACCAATAAGCTTTACTTTAATATATGTTTTAGTATAACAGTTAATGTACCATCACATGGCTATTATCACATATCATCTTCATTTAGAAATTTGGTTAATATTATTATATGAACTTGTCAGATAAATTTTGATTAAAAGGTTTTTTTTTAGCATATCCTCTTCCAATGTGATTATACATTATTAAAGAAAAAAAATTCTCTACTAGATATCTTCATTTTAATAATATCTTTTAGAAGTCCTTTTTTTTAAAAACAATGCAATATTATTTATAGCAGTAGAGGGAACATTCTTGAATTTTTTACATCGAGTATATAAATTTCTGTGCTTGTGAATACCTACATTATCAATAATTTCAAATTTAATTAACTATTTTTCGTCTCCATATTATTTAACAATACAGTGTAATGTATCATCGTAGTTTATTGATATTGGCGAACTTCAAATCCTTTTCTGTTTTGAATTAGAATTCGTGTTTTATTATAACTTTAACTTTCGTAAAGAAATAGTTATAATTGAGCTAGTGAGCACAAAAATTAATTGACAACTATTCACTGTAAAAGAAAACGAACTAAAAAACGGAGATTCTACTGGCAATCGAGACACCAGTAATATTTCCGTATTTTAACGGAAATTCCCCTCCCCATAAATTCCAGAAATCCGTATTTTTACGGAAATTTTCTCACATAAGTTACAGAAAATTTTCCGTTCTTCTTGAATTTATGGGGGAATATCCATAACAGTGTTCAGTACTAAATAGCTCTGGTGGGAGAAGCCATTGAATGAATGTCTAGAAGAAGAACATATGTTACACAGGAAAAATTTTACAGAAATTAGGCAAAAAAATTATTAACCCTTAGCAGTTGAGTGTCGGCAAATAGCTGTCCACACTGTAAAAAATAATTGTTGATTTTACACTATAATACTGGCAGCTGGGTGCCAGTATTATACTGTAAAATTAACAGTGATAAACCGTAAATAAACAGTAGTATACCATTTAATAAATGGAAGCGCAGAATACCATATATTGCTACTTAGCGGTATATTACTGTTTATTTTATGGTTTATTATTGTTATTTAACGGTATAATTGTTGGGTTTACAGTATTATACTGGCACCCCAGCTGCCAGTATAATACTGTAAAATCAACAATTTAATTTTTGCATTGCAAACTTTATATACATAATTCTATTTTTATACTCTGTTTGCACCACTATATTTTAAAAGTATATTTTTAGTAGATTTCTCCTGCGCGTGTTGTGAAAGTTTGAGTAGATATGTTTCTTTAAAAAAAGTTATGGCAACAGAATAAATTCGTGTAAGAGATGCCTATGCTTGGAAGGAATACTTCCACCGCAAAGGATTAATGTCATTGATTAGCGATGTTCTGAGCCCTTCTTCTGATCTTAATAATCCTCCACTTTTGTATTTATGCTGAGTATTGACGGGTAATAAAGAATTAGTTACGTGGGTAAGGAAAGTAAAGTATATATGAGGACATCAGAAGCCAAGGGGTACAAGTGACAAAATTTCGATTTGGAGTAAATTGAGTTCAAAGATATTTGACGTTAAAGTTGAACATCAATATAATTGACTGAAATGAAATAGGAAATTTCTGCTTGCTTCACAGCGGGCTTTGAACGCTTATCTCAATAAATGTGAAAAAAGTAGAGTGCAATTTTCTTTAAATTTATAATTAATAAATATTGATCATTATTCGGCAAATGTGGTTGATCTCTAAAACACAACACATAATTAGAAAATCACTTATATTTCTTTACATGAAAAGAAAAAAAAGCATACTCCCAGGTCGTCTGTGCACTGCACTTAGTTCAATTTTGTCACTTATACCTCTTGGCTTCTGGGGTCCTCATATATTTTTAGTTTATTGTTTAAATATTTTAATTTAAAGTTTAAATTAAAATAGGTATTACGAAGTTGCAATTTTTAACACTGAGTAGTCATTAATAATTCCACACATGCCATTTTTCAACAAAAAATCCAACTTTCCAAAATTTATTAGGCCCTTCTGCCAGAGACACATTCAATTGATGAATAACTGATTATTTCACTTGATGTACTGTTGATAATAAAACATTATCGGTATGTGTGAATTATTTTCATTTTATGCAACCCCTTTAATTATTTAAATTTCCATTTGGTTTTTGATAAATTTTTTCATTGATAAAACAACAAATATTAATTTCCAATTTATTAGTTATTATAATGGTTACACAAATGAGAGATTCCCTTTAGGCCAGTGGTTCCCAACCTTTTTTTCATCGCGCCCCACCTAAGTATCTCTAAAATAATGATGCGCCCCCCCCCCCCCCCCTCCCTTCTATATCATATAAATATTGCCACATAAAAAATAAACTTCCATTTTCCCGGATGGATCCGAAAATAGCATTAACTCTGATAAGTGATTTCAAATTCTTTAATTTATCATGTTTTTTTTAATTACAAGTATGCTTTTAAACTAACGCCATGATGCAGTGATGCCATGCATCTACGCATTTACCTCTACAAAAGTTTTATTGTTTTTTGGCAACTTACCTCAAATTTTAAAGTGATAAATAGTCTACATTTTAATTTTCGTGAAATTTCTTGAAATCTCTCTCATATTTTGTATTACATCTAGTAGAACTGATACATTTTATAATGGATTTTAGTACTTCATTAAGAATAAGTGATATTTGTTTATCACCGAAACTGTATGGATAATTTAATTCAAAAATAATGTCATATTCTGTATGTGGTCTGCAGAAGAGCCATAAGAAGTTTTCTTTCAACCCTTTTCTAGCGCTCAGGGATTTATTAATTCATAAATGTAGTACCGTATTTAGGTCATTCAAAACATTTTTTAGATTAAACATATCCAAATAGTCAATTTTAGATATATCGTACAAAATTTCATATCTAAATTTCCCTTATGCATATATATATATTTATGTATTACGCTATGAATTACATAGTTTTACTATGAATTACATACAAGTTTTTTTTTTTTCTTTTAATATAAATAAATAGTAAAAAAAAAGAGGGTTAATTTACTAAAATAATATTAAGATCAGAAAAATGGAATTATTTTTTAGTTTATAAAAGGTGTCAAATTATCCAGAAAAATTCACATAGTTTACGGTGTCTGTGTATTTTGAACTTTTAAAATGGGATTGTTTTGAAAATTAATTTTTATTCAGTTATTTTTAAGTTTTTCAATCTTATTTCTATTTTTAGACTTAAGACACTATTTTCATTAGAAATAAAATGACAGAAAATTAGTTCATTAAGAAATCTGAAATTGCCCCCTGAAAAGTCATTTTGATTTTACACACAAAATAACTAAAGTGAAAGCTCGAAACACCGCCAGGGACATAGCAATTAAAAAAGTTATTTTCAAATAAATCCAACAATTAGGATTATAAATTTATATCTATAATAATACATAAAATTGAAGTATGTGTCTGGCATTTTCAGAAAAAAGTTCATTCGACTATTTTGACGACGTATAAGTGTAATATATATTTTGTCTGACTGTCTGTCTGTCTGTTTTTCCAGAATAGTCTCAGAAACGGTTGCATAACAAACCGTAAACTTATCAGGAGCTGATAGAGAATGTCACTTTCTACGATCTGGAGTTTTTCACAATTTGATAACTAAGATAGTTTTTAAGAAAACAGGAGAAAAAAGAAAGAGAGAATCAATCAATAAATCAACTAATCTTTCAATACTCAAAAACTTGGGGAATTAATTGATGAATTCTAAGGAATCTTACAGCGAGTGAAAAGTCTAATTAAGATTTATGAATGGAAAAATTCTGGCGACAATCTGCAGTTTTTAGCATTCCGATATCTGAAAAAGTTTTCGAAAAAACAGGAAAAACCTGCAGAATCAATCAATTAACTAATCGTTCAGTGATCAAAAACTCAAAAATTTATGGATCAATTTTAAGGAATCTTACAGCGATTAAAAGGTAATCCAAATTAAGACTGATAAACGATAATAATTTTGTTTTAAGCTTATGACTTATATATTTTAATTTAAAAACGAATAAATTTTAATTTATACCGAAAAACTCTTGTCATTCATTCTCTTTTTCAGGATATAAAAATAAAACATGATGTAATTAAAGACTGAGAAAAAAAATCAAAATAATTGAAAGCAGAAAGAATCACAGAAGTTTAAAATTAGAATAGAGATTTAAAATTAAGTTTTTTTACTTTCACTCTTAAAACTAAAAATTTAATGTTTCTTTATTAATCTTATAATTCTGAGCTAGATGCTAAGGATGTGCTTAAGGTGGTCCGGAACACAAAATTCTATTTTTTTTTTCTTTAATTTATAGATAATTTCAAATAAGAATTTTTAGTGAAATGTATTTACATTATAAACATATTGCATGTGAAAAAATACTGAAAGCTTTAAAACATTAAAAAAATTAATTTAAAAATTTAAACATATTTAATTTTTGATATAACTCTTGTGCCACTTGCCTGATTTGCATAATTTTTACATTGTTGCGTACAGAAAAAGCGCAATTTCAATTTCTTTTTCAGGATTTTAAAAAATATTAATAATAACTTTTAAATTTAAAAAAATGGATTTTTTTCCCTAGTGCTTTTTGCATTGATTAGCATATTTTCACAATTCTCACTCAAAATAAAAATCCTGAGGAGAACTTTTTACGAATGTAATACAGAAACTCTGTTGAAAATTTTATACATATACCTTATAAGGAATTTTAGATCTATTCTTACAAAGTTGACAAATCATGAAAAGAATTATTCTGAGATAAATTAGGTTAAAGTTTCCTTTACTCGCGCGGCACCACAGCACAAAAAAATTATGTCCGGATCTAATTATGATAAAAGCATGCTGTTTGCAATATTTAACTCTTAAAACTCTGTAATTTATTTTAAGCCAATAACGTAAAAATTGCATATTTTGAGAATTTTCTGTCTCGGACCCTCTTGAAAAAATATGAGCTGCAATCATAAAATAACTTTCCTCAAAACATGAAAAAAACTGTAGGTGCTTAAATTTAGATTTAATATACCTAATTTGAAGGAATATTTTTAATTGTTATTTAATAATAAAGTTTAAATTATTTAAAAGAAATTAAAGAGTTACTTATAAAAACTTAAATATAAATTTACAAATAAAAAGGAGGCTGATTTACATATAAAAATAATGTTCATAAAACATTGATTAATCTTTCGATTTCTCGACTGTCTCTCTCTGTCTGTTTTTATATTTAGAAAACATACCTTTTTTCTTTTATTTTTTTTTTTTTTTTTTTGAAATATATATACATGAATTTGTAAGGAATTTTTTTTTTTTTAGAATTTTGTGTAAAATGTTTAAGGCCTAATCTGGCGTAAAAATTTTTGTGTTTAGTAGTAATAAGTTCCTAAAAAGTCCAAAAAATGTAAAAGTTCAATAACCAATAATAATAAAAATTATGTTACTCTTTGATGAAATAAAATGCATAATTTTAAATATCAAATTTCACTCGAAATCTGAATTAAAATATTTAAATTTTTTTGTTATCTAAAACTTTATAACTGAGCTAAAGAAATTCGTAATATGCAATGTCCAGTTACAAAAAGTTTGAAATTTAAGAACCGTTTGAATTATCGCAAAACGTTTAATTAAGTTTTGTTTCAGGAACCTTTTGAATTATAATTTGCTACTTCCAGTTAAAAGAAAAAAAAAAATCTATGTGGTTGTACATTTTTTTTTCTTCTGTTAACAAGACTCTGAAATTAAGGTTATATTATCCTATCTTTAGTTTCAAACTATATCCAGAAAAGCGAACCAGACTCTGAGAATAAACATTGCATCTCACTGGTTAAAAGTGTTTCGTAATTAAAAGTAAATTGTTTATAAACTATTTCATGAAATATAACACTTTAATTACCATACAAGTATTCAGGGATCGCGGTCTTCCTAACTTCTTTTTTTTAACCTTTGACACCACTATTTTAAAACAATTATATTTGTGGTACATTTTTATTTTAGTGTGAATCTACCACGAAAATCTTTTGTTCTAAATAGTGGTAGAGAAAGTAGAAAATTTATTAAACTGTGAGTACTGAGTACTACTCTTGCTGATATAGTATAGGGTCTCTACCTATGATACTGAATTTTTTTTCTATTACATTATTTAAAGTATTTTATTAAACTATAAAAGTAAAAAAAAAAAAAAAAAAAAAAAAAAAAAAAAAAAAAAAAAAGTCTTTAAAAGTTATGACTATCAGGCTATTGAAAGCCTTATTTTCTTCCAAGATAAGGTAAACATATATACTTTTTGAAAACGCTAGAAAAAAAATTGTAAGCTGTAGAGTAATCCAACTAAAAGAAATTAATTTTAATTTAACCCTTTAGTGCGCAGCTTTGCATATATCCAAACAACACTGTTTTGAATTTAATAGATTTTTTTTATTCGCATATACCTAATTCACACCAGAAAATTAAAATAGCAATATTTGCTTTAATTAAAAAACGGATATTCCGTACTTAGATAAAGTAGAAGAACCTTGGATAAAGCGAAATTAACCATTGAAACTTTCTGGTGTAAAGTCAGATTCTCCGAACTACGCAATTTCTAGAACGTATTCTATTAAAAGGGTTAAATATTAAGTTTTATAAAATAAATAACTATATAAAATAAGGTATTTGGAGGCATACTTATTAAAGTATTTACTAATTTGCATTGTTGTAGCGTAAAACAGCTACACGACAATAGTTTTGACTTATATTGCAAAAGTGCAACAGAAGTAAAGATTGACGTATTATATGAAAAATATATCTCTGATTTTTTTCATTTTTTTTCCTGTGTTATAAACCTTTCAGAGTATTATATATAATTTTTTCGAAACAAAATAAAAAATCGAGCATTTAAGGGTTAAAAACTCTAACAAGGCTCTATTAAGGCTCTAACATAAAAAATTGTAAAGCTTAATTTTCTCTCAAGTTAATGGGTCTCGGGACTCATAAATCTTCAAACTTTTATTTTTTAATATATTAAAGGGACAAGGGATCTTCAAACTAATTTTTTTTTTTAAATTTTACTTTAAATATTATTCAAAACAGACAAAACTATTGTTCATAAAGTTGTGAAATTTTATGAAAGATATAATAAAGGGATGGGAACTTGTTTAAGCTAAAAAGCATATAAATAAAAGTAGTTCAAAATTTCGCCACCAGAGGGCGTTTTTTAATAAATTACACATTTAGCATTACGATAGTTTAGAAATTTTATTTATTAACTTAACCTTATTCTAAAGACAGCATTTCACAACATGTCCCTAGCATTTCTCAGAACACACTGGGATCAACTGTGGAACATGCTATCTTACACTTCCAGATGGTATCTGAAAATGATGAAAGTCATGCAGAACATGTTTGGTTATAACAAAATTAGTTAAACTATCGTAAATGTATGCTAATTCGTTAAAAAACGTCCTCCTAATTTTTTTTCCGCTCAAACAAATTTCCATACTTTTATTACGTCCTCCAAAAAATTTCACAACATTCTGAACAATGGTTTCGTCTGGAGACAACTTTAAAATAGGGCCGATTAATTATGAACATCCTGTAAATAAAATTTCTAAACTATCGTAATGCTAAATGCGTAAGTTATTAAAAATTGCCCTCTGGTGGCAAAATTTTGAGTTATTTTTATTTACATTTTCTTTCGCTTAAATAAATTCCCATTCCTTTATTATGTCTTTCACAAAATTTCACAACTTTATGAGCAATAGTTTTGTCTATGGACAACTTTAAAGTAGGGTCGTTTAATTATGGATGCCCCTTATATGAAATGAAAGAACATGCTTATATCTTTCATCACTCTAAAAATTGTGTTTTAAAATCATAAACATTTTAAGATATTAATTATTGAAAAGGGTAATTTTTTTCATTTTTCGAATTTTAAGAGTCCTGAGATCGTTTAAGTGAAATACGTTTGTTTTACATGTTTTTCAACAACAACAATAAAAATAATAATCAAACCCCCATAATATCTCGGATATTAATAAGCATAAGAAAATGCCCTAATTTTGCACTTTTTAAAAGAGCCCTTTAAAAATGAAACTCAATGATCAGGCCCTAAGATATTAGTCAGAAAATTATATTCTGTTGGCATATCTGTAATTTTTTTAAAGTTATACCTGCAAACAATTTTCTTATCTCACCTCTGCAGAGGCGCATAGGGCTAAATTGGAGCTCATAGATAAAATTTTTGAGGACCTCCGCATACGTATTCACATAAAAGAGGGGGACAGGGATTTAGAAGGCATTAACCCTACAATGCATTATTTGTATTCCCCCCTCCAAAAAAAGTGTAATAACTATATATTAAACAAGAAAATATTTTTTTAAATCATATGTCATCTTTTATACATAATTCAGGAGAAAACTAAAATGCATTAAATGGCTAACATTATAATCTGAACTAAACGTGAAATTTGAAGCGTGCCAAATGACAAGACTATTCATTGTAGGGTTAATAATGTTTATTAATAGTACGAGCAAAATAGACAAAAAAAATGAGTAAAATATAACAATGATGGCCATTCACGAAAAATTGGGGAAACTTCGTTCTGGCACTAGAAATGAAGATCTACGCTGATCATGACCCCCAGAAGCCAAAACCACCCCCCAGTTCAAAACTTTATCAATCAATCAATCTATCTATATATATATCACTTTTTTATGGATACGACAACTTTCGTAATTCTGTACAAATCTCTTCCAAACTGATACATAAAATCAAGGGGTAGAAAATCCTGGTCAAAGTTCGTTAATGGGCAAAATCGGACCAAGGTGGTGGAAATAGGGAGGGGTTTTGTAAAAAAACGGAAAAACCCCATAACTTCTTAATTTTTATTCATATCAAATCAGTTTAAAGTTTTATTACTTCTAGGAAAAGGGACAAAAATTTATCTATCACGGATTTTTGTTAAAAATAAAAAATGGGTTCAAGGGGCGCAAAAAATAGGGTTTTAGGGAGAAAAAAAATTCAGAACTTCGCCAATTCTTAAGATATCAAATTCACTTAAACTTATTATTAATTTTCTTAATACTATTTACAACTTTTATATTGGCTAAGCAAGTTTTTGATAGGATCAACTCTTACAAAAAAAAAAAAAAAAATTAAAAACGAAAAAAAAAAAAAAAATGGGGTGATTGAAGAAGAAAAAAATTCATAACTTCGCCATTTCCCAAGATATCCAATCCGCTTAAATTTATTATACATCTTTTAATATTATCTACAACTTTCATATTGACAAGTTTTAATAGGATCTTATAGCAAGAAAAAAAAAGGGGGGGGTTGACGAAAACATTATTGTATTAAGGGTGTACTCAAATCCGAACGGTTTATGTTTTGAATCATTTGTAAATTCATTTTCATTCACAAACGCATCCAACAGGCAGATTCTCTTGTTCAGAAACTATATAATGTATTGGTCGATTTTTTTATATATATATAAAGGCAGAATATATTTCCAAAAAATGCTGTCAAAGTGGGCATTTTGAACCGAATTTCCCGAAGCGATAGTGTTGGAAACGAAAAAAATTTGTCGTAATAATTGTAAATCAAGTTCTAATTAATTGAACGAAAAACAAAAACACAGATCGCTTATAAATCTCTTCAAAAAATCACGTCAGCAAGTTTCATGCGTGTACTTTTAAAAATGAGTCTGAAAATGTGTCAGAAAATTTCGAGTTGTTGAGCGTGGAAAAATATTTTTTTACCCAACTGCCAAGAAGGGTTATGTGTTTCATGCGTATCTGGGTATGTGGATTTCTTTATACCCTCGAAACATCCCAACAGCTGGATGGATTTTAATGAATGAGGTCTTTATCGATTCGTCTTAACCGCCCGAGGGTTATAGGCTAGGTTTGTTTTTCATAAATTCAAAATAGCGGCCGTAAATACAAAATGGCAGTAGAGACGAAAAATTTTTTTTTTACACACCCTATTGAGTGGCACATCATTGGATAGGTCTTTCAAAATGAAGACGATGTTTCATTGACTATTTCGCAGTCAGAAGTTCCGTTTAAAAATTACACAACCTGAAAGTAGTGTAGACAGAATCTCTAGCTTTACTCTAACTCTAACCTTCATAGACATCTATAGGCCTCATCAAAACAATGTTTATAGATAGGAACTAACAATTAAACACAACTTAAAAGTCATCAATACAAGTAAATAAAAAAAAAATATGTAAGTAATATAAAAAAAAAAAAAAATAGTTTCACATTGATGAGAAAAAAAATAATTAGTTAGCTTTTGACGCAGTCGGGTATTTTGATTTATCAAATTTAATATTATTTATTTTAAATCCCGCGTTAATATGATTCTGATAGATGAAATGATACAGAAAAATGAAATTAGAAATTCGTCAAAAACGGCCAATGAAATTGTTAAACTGGAATTATCTCTAATTTTGATTTAGTTTTTGTTGGTGAAATCAGTACTAAACTTCGAAATCTACCTCTGCCTGTAGGCCGAGCCGGCAGGATTTTTATAATTCTGAATCGAATGACATGACACTATATCCGCAAGTCGATACGACCATTCTTTACAAAGTTACGGCAGTTTTTATCAATACAAAGTCGAAAATTATACTTTATTCAGGTAAAACAGAAAGCACAGTTTTTACAGTGACACTGATAGTCATTCTTAAATTTTGGCAAGAACTTAGTTTTGGCACTAGAAATGAAGATCCAATGAGTCCCCCCCCGCCCCCCCAAAAAAATAAAAAAATAAATAAAATAAAATAAAAAATAAAATAAAATAAAATAAAAAATAAAATAAAATAAAATAAAATAAAATAAAATAAAATAAAAGTTGTTTTATTTTATTTTTTATTAGCTTCCGGTACGGTATGCTATTTCTTTCTCCAGCTTATTTTGTGTCGCCTCCAAAAAATAACGTTACCTTACAGAAGCCAGCAGTAAGCAGTTGGATTAAATACTCTATAGCAATTTTTTAAACTTCTAAGCATCGCACATTTTTGAATTTTTATACCATCGAATTGGGAAAAAAAGTACTTTTAAATGCAATTTTTTTGAAAACTGGTTCTCCATTTGTTTTTGAAATATTAATTTTTTGTAGTTTTTGGAGCCATTTGCTTAATATTGGTAACGGAAGTACTCTTTTTTCGTAGAAAGTAAAGGGAAAATAGTTGTAAAATATTAATTATATATTTTTGTTGCCATTTTTTCATAACAACCGAAATAATATGTAATTAAAATACGTGCTATTTTGAAAAAATATAAACGAATGATTTCTGTTAAAACATGGAGCTATTATAAACTATATTTAATTTTAAGTAATGAAGGCCTATGTATCATTAGATAGCCTTTTTTTGTCGAGTTTCTTGAATGACGGCATCTTTTTGCTGCATTTGTATATTATTTTGCGATAGTGGCATCCTATGCATGCTTTACTGCAGTTGTTTAAGAGCGGATCGTAAATGTGAAATTCTTAAGCGGATGCGAATAACGTCATTTTACATAAAATAAAAGTGTGTGCTTTAGGTCTTAAAATTGAAATATGTTTTGTACTATTTATATATACATTTTTTTTCATGGGGGGAGGGGTAACACTAAATTCTGAAAAGCAGAATTGAATTCCTGTTTTTTAGTTTTTATTTATGTATTTTTTTGTGTGTGTGTGTGGGGGGGGGGGGGGGGGGGGGTTAAAGGAGGCGTTTTAACTTGGAGGGAAGAGAAATTGTTTAATTTGGTCTTGTGGTGTTTAGTTTGTTATTTTTTTTTTTTTTTAAATTTTGAATCGAATGACACCATCTGCAAGTCGATACGATCATTCATTACTTAGTTAGGCAGGTTTTATGAATACTAAGTTATGGAGCGTTTTATGAATACAAAATTATGAATATACGGGTTTTGATAACTTTAAACACCTTGGAGAAGACTCAGGTGATTCTGATTTTGATTATTTCTATTTTGAGGACATTTAATAAGTTTGTGATTATTTGATATGATATAAAGAACATGTTCTGAACGTTAAATAAATGTGCTCAATAATAAAGTATAATTTTCGACTTTGTATTCATAAAACCTACCATAACTTTGTAACAAATGAACTTATAGAATTGCGGATGGTGTCGTTTGATTTTGAATTTAAGAAACAATTAAATTTAAAAAATCAAAAAACCCGACTGCGTAAAAAGCGAACTAATTAATTATTTCTCATCAATGTGAAACAATTTTTTTTTCAATTCTTACTATTAGCTCACACTCTCGCTATATATATCTTGTTCAAATTTTCAATCGTTAATAAAATACTTATTATTCATCCAATCAAGCTCAAATAAATTTTTTTCACTTGTAGTGGATGACACTTGATGTTAGTCCAGTTTTATTTCAAATATTAATTCATTAATTAAATTAAATTAATTAATTTTCAATAATAGAGAGAGCCCCCTTCTTGATCAAGGTATTTTAAGACCGAGAGAGCCTCTTCTTGATCAAGGCATTTTAAGCGCCACTCAAAAGGAAAGAAGAATGGGAGAAAAAAATTCTCTTATTGACCTAAGTAGGAATTGACTTAAAATATTTTTTTTTATATTACTTGTTTATATTACTTACCTATTTTTTTTATTTGCTTGTATTGATGACTTTTAAGTTGTGTTTAACTGTTAGTTCTTATCTGTAAACACTGTTTCGATAAGATCTGCAGATGTCTATGGTGGTTAGAGTTGCAGTAAAGATAGAGATCCACAATACATACACAACTTCCAGGTTGTATAATATTTTAACGGAGCTTCTGACTGTAAAATAGTCAATGAAACATCGTCTTCATTTTGAAAGACCTATCCAATGACATACCACTCAATAGGGTGCGTAAATTTTTTTTTTTCGTCTGTACCACCATTTTGAATTTATAAAAATAAAATCTAGCCTATATAAGCATCGGTCCGTTAAGACGAATCGATAGAGACCTCATTCATTAAAATCCATCCAGCCGTTGGGATGTTTCAAGGGTATAAAGAAATCCACATACACAGATACGCCTGAAACACACAACCCTTCTTTTTAGTCGAGTAAAAATACATAAGAAACGATAGCCTACTTGACCTACTTGACATTTTTTTTTGAATTATTCCTCCTCTCTGGGTTAAAAATGCCCCCCCCCCTTTTTGCTCCCCAAAACATGGTAAAACAACTTTCTTTTGTTTTGGGGGGGGGTGGGGGTGGGGGTGGGGGCACTCATTGCATCTTCATTTCTAGTGCCAAAACGAAGTTCTTCCCAAATTTTGGTAAATGGCCATCAGTTGTTTAAAAAAAATCTCATTTTACCTGTACTGTAATTTCGTTGCTTTTAAATAAAATTAATTTTTAATTAATTTATATGTTTACAACAATTTATTTTTTAATTAAATAATTTCAGTTCATATTTCCATTTAATTTCATTTTTAATCCGAATTAAAAAATTTCCCTGTCCAACAATGCGAAACTTTCTGACTCATTTTTAAACGTAAAGGCATACAATTGACAAAGCTGAAAATTATAACGATTTGGAATCTAGCTTTTTTCTTTCTTTCTTTTTTTTTTCTTTTCTTTTTTTTTTCTTTTTTTTTGGATAAATCATTAGTTATTGAGTTATAATCGAATTTGGTCAGGTGACGACCGGTTTTTCTCCTTTCTGTCGCTATCACGTCTGGAAATACTGCTCAAAACGCCAACTTTGACAATATTTTCTGGAATATCTTTTGTATTTAGCAAAAAATGGAAAACGCCTTTCAATTACATATTTTCTGAATAACAACACCTGCTAATTTCATACGTTTCCGAACAAAAATGAAAAAAAAAATATTGTTTGAAAATAGCCCGTTTGGATTTGAGAACAGCCTCAATTAATTATGTACCATTTGTTTGCTATGAAAAATGCTGTTTAGATAATAATATGCACATGTGTTTGTTTTATGAGATATAGTAACAAATTGGGTGTAATTTATCACACCAACTTAGACAGAGGTATTATTTTTATATTATTTGAATTATATATATATATATATTTGTAGAATAATTGTTCTTTTTCTTGAGAAGTTTACAACAAACATGATTTTTGAAATAGACTGTTTTAAAGTAAAACACACACACACACACACACACACACACACACACAAAAAAAAAAAAAAAAAAAAGAAAAAAAAAAAAAAAAACCTGATATAATATTTATCCTCCGCCTGTAATTTTACATATTTTTTTTTGTTGTTGTTTTTTCAGTTAAATAAAAAGTTCTAAGCATCCTAGTTTTTTACAGTACATAAACTTATAAAACTGTTATTTTAATCAGTGTATTTAACAATTTTATTCTACACAAAAAAATATAGTATTTAAATAGTATTTAAGTTCCGAAAATAATATCCACTCCATAAAATTGCATAAAAGTGTATGTACTTCCGTTGGATTTTCCCCTACATCCCCGCTTCTCTGATGCATGTTAGCAAATGATAACTACTAAAGCTACTTTGATTAAAAAGAAGAAAAAATCATTTCTTGTTTTATGCGTTAAAAAATATAAAAATCGGGAGGTGTTTATTAGTGCGATATCAATATATATCTTTAAATAGCTGTATTGAATGGTACAGAAAATTTATTATTGAAAAAAGGATAGAATAGATTTGATGAAATAACAGGTATTTACAGATATGATTTCTCGACGATTTTCTTAGATAATACTTTGAGACAAATTTCTTAGTAGTGTACTTTTTCACAAGAGAATTTAGAGTCACATATGTGATTAAAATCTGCTGAAACCTGAATGAAATATAGATGCTACCATTTTTATTTTAAATTATTATTACTATTATTATTAATTTTGTTTTGTTGTTGCAGTAAATATAAACAAATTTATGTTTCTTATTAAGAGAGCAATACAATATGGGATAGTTTTTAAAAATAATGTAAAGGAATAGATATTAAGGGGCTGTGCATATGTAATGTTATCATTTTAGAGGGTAGGGGGGGATAATATCGTTAGATATCTCTAGGGGGTGGGAGGTTGTCTTTTGGTATCATTTTTGATTCAACCAAACTTTTCCCTTTTTATTTATAACTTGGTTTTTACATCAAAATTAGTATGTTACCTATTTTTATGAAAATAAGACAAAATTATTATTAAATCATTAAATTATTATAAAATTATTTAATTCCAAAATGTAGAATACCCCAACGTTTGGCATTCCTATTTTTTCTGTGTATGCTTATATTATCAGCTGTTCGAGAAACCATATGCGAAGTATGTTTGAAAATATACTTGTGTTTACTAATAAATAAAAGAGAAAGAATGTTGTCCACTTATTTTGTTGATAAAATCTTTCTGTCTGCATCCACTCCCCCGTGCGGGGGGCAGGTGCAAGAAGACATTATTACTGTTGAATGCGTAAGGTAACAAAAAGCTATTATTAAATACTTTTAAATAGTAACTACCGTATATACTCGCGTATAAGTCGACCCCCTAACTTTCGAATGCAGATTCTGGAAAAAATCAAAAACCCGCGTATAAGTCGACCCCCTAACTTTTTGCTTCAATTTCGCACAAAATCAAACCAAAGATTTCACTTGCCAATGCAAAAAGGTAGTAAGTTAACAAAAACAAATCATTGAAATTTTTTCAAATGATAAATTATTGTTATTTGTATATTTTATATATTATTTTCCTATTCATACACATAAAATGCTATATTTTTGAAGTATTCGAAGTTTTTGTTTTTGCTTTTTTAACTGACTCGCGTATAAGTCGACCCCCCCGAATTTGCTTACCGAAAATTGTCAGAAATTCCTCGAATTATACGCGAGTATATACGGTATTTGTTTTAAGTGTTGTTTGATATAAAGTTATTTCATGTATAAAGTGATATTTTATTCACTTCTCCTCATTTGAATCAATGAAGCATGCAAAGAATAAATGTAAACATACAGCAGAACCTCGATTATCCGAAGTAACCGATCCTCTTTCGGAAAATCGAAATTTTCGGATAATCGAGAATGCTTCCATTTTAAGATTAAGGAGAAATATATGCAATATTTCGTATTATGGTAACAAGTGCTTAATAAAAATAAAGCAATAACAAAAAAGAAACAAGAATAAATTACCTGAATTTTAATTTTGAAATTAAGTTCATTTTACATATATCACAAGGGTTTGGAAAAATGTTTTGTTTGTCGCAGTTTCGATTGCCTTTGCTTTGAAGCTCTATAACGGAGTTTTTTTTTTATATTATTAGTTCACCAGTATCACAGTCTTTCTGCTGCTCAAGCCATGCCAAACCTTTTGCAAAACATTCAAAATCTTCGGAATTGTTAATTTGTTCGTTTTCTTCGTTCCATTCCGAAGCTTACGGGAGCTCAAGTTAAATGCAAAAGAACTCTAAGAAAGGGGATCAAAAGTATTTATATGTACTCGTAGTTCGGAGAGCAGTACTTGCACACAAGGAATATGATAGTTTAGAAAAAAAAAAGCTTTCAAAATGGATTTTACACGCAAGAAATGTAATAGAAAAAAAAAAAACTTTAAATTGGATTAAAGTGAATTTCGATTAACCGAGAGTTTCGATTAAAAGAGTTTCGGATAAAAGAGGTTCTACTGTACTCGTATATCACTCGAAACAAAATTAAAAAAAAAAATCCAAAAATTAAACGAATTTTTAAACATTGATAAAGATATTATTATGGGCGGCGGTTTCGAGGGATGGTAACGTAGAATATCGTAAGGGCGGGGGGGGGGGGGGGGAAATAGCCAAAAAGTTGATAACGTTATATATGTACAGCCCTTAAGAACTTCATAACTCCTTAATATTTGGTAAAAATTATTATATCAGTTTTCTCGTTTGCAGTTCCTGGTACAAGTGTATTTTCAGAATTGAATTTTGAAAATAACTGTTTTTATTTTTTGAAAAACAGTTTAAGAAATAAAAGTCTTACGAAATTCTTAGTGTGCATTTTACTAAAAGAGACAAAATATGAAACAATTTAGACATTTCTCAAGGAATGTACAATATCTAAAATTTCATTACAAACAATTAATAAAAATTTTGATGCAATGAGATAAAAATAACGTAATATAAAAATTGAACTTTACGTTAATTTTAAAAAATTGTTTTGATAAAATTCTAGAAAGGTTAATTTGGCATTTTTCTGCCTGCTATACAGACTGACTAGTATTTTAGAAAGCTATTTAAATAATTAAAACATCTAGCATTGAGTAAGCACCATTAAAAATTCCGTTAATGAATATCTAGCGCAGTTTTGTGCGGGAAGAATTATCATAAGAGAGAAGTTCATTTACCACCATATACATTTGTTGTGAAATTTGTTTTAAGATAATTCTTAGTAATTTATTTATTTTATTTTTCTTATGGACTGGTCAGCAAGCTAGGAAATCATTAGATAATAAATTATAACATTTCTGATGAGCAAACGTAAATAAAATTCTCACCAATGATGTAAAATAATCTTTGAAACCTTCGTTTAGAAGATTTTTTTTTTTTTAATAGCATTGTTTTACCCCCCCCCCCCCCACATCATATGATATTTATGTGACAGGATCTAGGGTAATATATGCGTT
This sequence comes from Maratus speciosus, assembly GCA_963932465.1. Taxonomy (NCBI): domain Eukaryota; kingdom Metazoa; phylum Arthropoda; class Arachnida; order Araneae; family Salticidae; genus Maratus; species Maratus speciosus. The sequence continues at coordinate 149,292,544 of OZ010793.1, read as the reverse complement.
ATTATTATTTTAGTACAGCATACGATATTTATGAAAATTGTTTTAATATAATTCTTCTACAGATTGTATATGTTTACTAATTTTATTTGTTGTTTGAACAACACATTGTAAAAAAAAAAAATTTGTAAAGTTACTTACATTTTTCTGGGAAACTGGGATTCCTAGAACTTTTTTATGTAACGACGACAACAAAAATTCATGCAATAGATACATTTTTGTACTATAAATCAAAATATCTGCAAGGTTACTAAGATTTTTTTTAGGAAACTGGGATGCCTAAGAACATTTTACGTAATTGCAACACGGGTTACAGATAAAATTTTAGCAAGATTTCTGTAATTTTAGTAGATTCTTTTCTAAAGCGACAGATTTATGTAGCTTTACAAAAACTAGTTTTGTAGATCTACATCTGCAGATTTTTTTTTTTACAATGCACGCAAGAAAATTAGCAGCAAGTTAATAGTATAGATAACAGCTATAATGTTTCCGCACTCGACCGAGAAAAAGAAAGAATCCTCATTAAGTTATCTAAATGATAGCTCAGTTAGAGGAAGACATTTTAGTGCTTTTTCTTTTCTTTTCTTTCGTTTTTTTAAAACTCTTATCACATCCCTCCTTTTGCACTACATTTTACTGTAATTGTCAAAGTAGCGAAATCTTATCTTACCTGGTAACCTGTGAGTTAGGAACCTGGGATGTCTGGCGAGGAGCCATGGATAGATAGGATAAGCTTCCCTCCCCATGAAGAAGGGAGAAACGTGGGGGGAACATGCCCCTGGTATGGCTGCTCCATATCCACCGGCGTGTTCGGGATGCGGATATAACACCCCACGACCGCCGCACACTGAGTCCAGGAACGCCGCGCTTGCCGCACCGGCTGCGGCTAGCGTTCCGGCAGGAAATGTTGGCACTGGCGCGATGGGTGCTTGGGATGTCCGGCAATGGTCTTTGAGCTCATGCTGCATAGGGCTGGACGGTGATCTTGGAGGAGAAATGTCTTGCCGTTGTTCCTTGCCAACTAAAGCCTCTATGCTGAATCCCATTTTTGGTTTAGATGGTACCGGTACAACTGGTAAAGGTGCCAAAGGCATCATGCTGCGGGAGCAAGTCCAGTAAAGGGAAATTTTAAATGTACCAAAAAAAGATTTGTTATTTGCGAGGTGTTTATAGATCAGTCGGCATCACTATTATGGTGATGTTTAGGGATAGTTTCAATACTAATTTCAGCATCTTGAATTTAAGATCACACTAGTAATAATCAAGATTCAGTTGTTAATAAGGTCTGCTTATTGAGCATTTCCAGTTTCAAAACAACTCATTAAAATTACGATCAATCGTTGCGGCAACTTATTGTGAGAATCAGCATATATTTGTAAATAAATAACAATCAAAGATTTTAGTTTAAACATCTAATGTGGTGCCATTATAAATCAATTATTTTCTTTCCATAAATAATTTATAATTATTAAAGAAATTCCAAAAGTTTATCTTAAAAAATTCAGCTATGTATTATATAATATGTGCACGGCAGTATACTAAATCACAATTAAATAAAACTTATTTTAATAATTTGTTTCAACTTTACGTAATAATTTTAAATAAATCACATTCTCTTCTTTTTTGTTAGTTCGTATATATAAATATATTTGTAGCAACTGAAATTATTTCTTGGAAGTTAACCACTAATTATAAAGTTATGTCACAGTAATATCTAAAGCTTGCGATAACGAAATCACAAACTCTTAATTGACGAAGATATAACAACATCAAAACAAAAACACAACGCTGACTTTTCCTCACTCGTCAAGCTGTTGAACGAAGCGACCGGCGCAGACGAGACTGCACCACCCCAATTACTTTCTGGCGAGCAAAAACTTCCCTAGCAGACGATTTTTCAATTCTTTTTTTATTCTTTATTCACTTTATTTATGATCTTCAATTACTCCCTGCCAGTGTCAGGTCCTTCTGCGCCAAATTTGGCGCGATGGTGGGCCGGCATTTTGATAAGCTAATTACAGCGGCTAAGAATGTTATTGGCAACAGTAATGTGGCTTTTGCTATTGGCCGATCACGAGCAAGATGCCATTTGCTCGTAGAGTGCGAACACAATGTTTCGGGATTGGATAATCTACAGAGGGGCGGGGCCATAAAGAACTGCAGAGTGGCGCTATCTTGCGGAACAAGCTCGCTTTTGATATCGAAAAAAAGAATTAAAAGTTTTTCTCTTTAGTTGATGAGATGAAAGATAATGGTGTTGATCGAAAGCGCGATATAGCAGAATAAACTTCTAATTTAATACCGTTACAAAACTTTAAATTATTTTTAAACAACTTATTTTTCAGATAGTTAAATTATATTGCAAACATTAATTTGATATAGGTGTCTATATTTACAAGTACATAAAAAGGATATTTCAGTGATAAAATGAAACTGTGTACGATTTTTTATACTTAACTTAAAATAATTTGTTTTTTAAATTTTAGTTTTAAAATTAATTTTTTTTTTTAAAGTTGGTGTGATGCAGACGTGTAGATTTTAATTTTCTACGGGGAAGTTTGTGCTATGCAATATCATAGAAGAAACTTTTTCTTTATTTCAGAAGTAAGCAAGACGGAAATTGGACCTCAAACGTGGCAAATTCGGTCTAGAACTAGTTTTATAAGTATTCAGATATTGGTGCAATAGCTGTTGCACTCTTATGCAATAATCCAAAAATACAAAATTTATTACAATTATATATATTAAATTCAGTAAGACGGAAATAATAGGACTCCATCTTAAATAGGACGTCATCGCCATGGCAACATACAATCATTACTTATCATGGGATATCGTTGAATTCATTACGTATGATAGGATTTAACAGAATGAAGAAAACTTTTATTAATATCTTTTTAAGTTTTGATTCGATTTTCATAAAATTTGAAATGACTCGCCAAAGTTCTGGGACGATTATGTATATTAAATTTGAAAACATTCGGTTGGGTAGCATTTGCGCTGTTATATGCGGACAGACGGAAGGACCAGACGACGACTATACGTGCTACGTGTTTATATAATTACGAACGCGCCTAAAAAATGTTTTAATTATTAATTCTATGTTGCAGATTGTGATTACTCTATATTAACTTCACACAGAGCATTGCCATGCAGTTTGTGAGTGCGCCTTGCCATTTTCCTATTGTCGTTTTTTATATGAGCTGTGCTTTTTTAATGTGACGTACTCTTTCGCGTGCGCTGTTACCCCCCCCCCCCCCCCCCTTTGAATGAACACCAAGTACGGTACAGATGATGTTGACTTAGTTTTAGAATGCTTGAATTTAATAGATAATATTAGATTTGGGCCAGACTTGCATAGAGTTGATTTGGCTGAAGATAACTGTTTAATAATTAAGTGTTAGAATTTGCTGTGACTATATGACTTAATAGTATAGTGATTTCCGGAAAACGATCTCTATTCAAGATAATCTGTAGTTTTCAATCTGTTATCTAAGAGTCATTAACTTTTGTTTGCTCAAGCGCTATTAACCTTTAAATGCATTAGTGATGCATATCTGCATCACTTTTTATTTAACTCTTATGAACCACTATATTTATATAGAAATATTAATGCTTTAAAAAAAGTACTAAAATATGCTACTAAATAAAGTTAAAAATCTGTCTTAAAATTTCTGGTGTCCAGTCTTTAAAGAATAAAAAACACAATTTAAAAAGAATAATTCATGCGTTTAATGGTTAAGTTTTACAGAATAAAATATTATATAAAATAAGTTATTTAGATTCATACTTATTAAAATATTTACTAATTTGCAATATCTTAGTTTTTACTTGTATTGCAGATGTGCAACATAGAAAAGGTTGGCGCGTATTATACGAAAAATGTAATATCTCTGGGTTTTTTTTTTCATTGTTTTTCCTGAGTAATAAACCTTTCTGAGAATCATATATAATTTTTTCGAAACAAACTCATGCATTTAAGGGTTAAATATTTTTGACCCGAAGTTCCTTTATATGGAAATTTAGGTTGATACCACCCAATAATTATATGATCGATATGATAATTTGAATTAATTTCATGAAGGGATGGTTCACTAAGCTATACCCATATATCTCGAACGAATCAGGTTTGATTCCTAATGAATATTTCTGGTTTCATAAAAGAAAAACTTTAACTTTCACTTTACTGAGTCCAAGTGTGTGTTCGATGTTTTGTTGTTGTGGTTGATATTAGTACAGATGAGGCTATATGCGAAATGACATAGAGAAACCTATACTTTGTATGATTTTGATTTTAATTAAATGTTTTTATGTATATACTTTGAAACTTCTTTTAAAGGCCACCCCTATTCAAGGGCCACCTCTATTAAGGGCCAATATTTTTAGGAATGAAAATTTTTCCCATAGACAAAAGGTTAAATTTACTCCTATTAGGGGCCGCGCCTACCCCTCATAAAGGCCATATTTTTACATGTGCATTAAATCCTAAAGAGGTGTATTGAATTCCCGAATCAAAAGATAAGAGTTCAGCAAACAACCGCACTTGCAACAAAGAAGGCAAGGAGAGATGGGGAGGATTTAGTAACACAATACAGGATCTCAAACTTTTCACAAGTGATACAAACAGGTGTTCCTCACACTTTGTTTGACCTTTCGACCTGTAAAGATTGGGTTAGAGGGAAAACTTGACCCTTTGTTGTGGGCACACGAAGGATAACAGGTAATCTAGAAAAATTGATTCCACATTTACTAAAACTGTGAATGCATATTGAAGCACAATTTTTACACTAGAAATTTTATGCTCAAGCTTAAGTAAAATTTAAAATTATGACACTTAAATCAAGCCAAAGAGTACAATTAGATTTGAATGACAAAATGAAAGTTCTTAATTGTCATGGTCAAGGCACATCTGCAAGAAAATTGGCTTCACAGTTTAATTGCAGCAAGAATCAAATAAACAATATTGTTAAAAACAAAGTGAACTTACTGAAAGAATATGTACATTTTAAAAATCGAGGGATAAAAAGAAAGAGAAATGAAAAATTTGGTCACCCCTATTCAAGGGCCACCCCTCATAAGGGCCAATTTGCAATGGAATGGCAGGCGGCCCTTACAGAGAGGTTTCACTGTATTTTAAAGTTAATTGCTTTTTAAATGTATTCAAGTCGGTCTAATGTTTCCTATTTAGTTTAAATAACATTTTGATTAAGACGTTAAAGTGTGCGTGTATCTTAACCTCTTCAGTTCCGAAGCTAAAATAATAATACAAATGATTATTCATTGGTTTTTTACAAACAAAATGACATCGTAAACGACAGAAAAAATATCTTTTCTGAAATTGATCCTTTAGGCGCTTAGTAATTTAGGTTAAAAAATATAGATCTAAAACTACAAACCCCTTAAAAATATAAATTTAATAACCATTAACCTAAATTAACGCAATCACAAATTTAAGAGCTTTAAACAAGTAAATAATCTACAAATCCTCAAAATTTTTTATTGAAAAAGATTTAAGTTAAATACATATGAAAATTTCTCACTTTCTTGTTCATACTGTTTTTTGGGCATTTTTAGGCATTTTGGAAACTCAGATGAAAATAACATTTATTTTATGTGGGAATCAGCTTGGATGCTGACATTTATTCGTTTGCTTTGAACGCGAGAAACATTCAGCTATTTAGAAGTGATGTGAAAATGTAAAAAAATCGGACATTTTAGTTTTTATATGGATCCCCGTATGTGGACCCAGGGACCGAAGAGGTTAATAATAATTTGAACTGCTGGTTCAAAGACAACTTTTACTTTTCTTCTCATCCTTTTTAAAGCATCTGGCTTTATATTAAAAATAAATATTATTTATTTATTTATTATTATTATTTTAACCTTACAGATCTTTTTCAAATTAGCTAAAGATTAAATTTTCGATACTGTTATTGATTCAGTTTTTCCCAGTCTTGTAGAATTCTTTTTTATTCAAACGTGGTAATTCATAGGATGTGTATTTCGAACTAAAGCTTTCTCAAAATGATTTCCATCCAAGACATTTTTCTTTTAGTGTCATATTTAAATATACAAATTTGCCCCAGAATTCAAATTATGTGCAGTCAAAAATTTCTATAGGAGGTAAAAATACACGGAATGTACTTTGAGATTTATGCAGTAAACAGCTGATATCCATGGTATTTTGGATTAATTTCTAAACGATTATTTTTAATTTTTTATTTATTCCCTTTTAAATGCGAAGTTTCCTTAAAAGAGTCTAGGATAAGGTTTATTTTTAGAAGCCTTATTAAGGTAATTCTTAACTTACTTAAAACTAAATTTATTTTCTTTTATGTATTTATTCATACATTCTTACCTCTTTATCCTACTTTTCCCCAGAATTCAAATTATGTGCAGTCAAAAATTTCTATAGGAGGTAAAAATACACGGAATGTACTTTGAGACTTGCGCAGTAAACAGCTGATCTGTGGTATTTTGCATTAATTTCTAGACGATTAGTTTTCCTTTTTTACTTAAGGGTGTTTGTTCTCAAATCCAAAAGGGTAACTTTCTGACATAAGTTTTAATTTATTTTTGTTCGAACATGCATGGAACTAGCTGGTGCTGTTGTTCAGAAACTATGTCATTGAGCTGTTTTTCCCATTTTTTTGCAAACGCAATAAATCTTTCAGAAAATAGAGTCAAAGTGGGCGTTTTGAACCGAATTTCCGCGCGAAGGGAGAAAGAGCACTCAAGAGCGGGCGAAAAACGCGTTTGTCACGTGATCAAATTAGCTTATAACTCAATAGGTAATTGATTCATCAAAAAATGGAAAAAACAGTTCAATTACAAAATGATTCCATGGCCACGCTTTCCAATTTTATATCTTTCCGTTAAAAAATGAATTTGTAAGTATGTCAAAACGTTTTGCGCTTATTGAGCAGAGCAGTTAAGAACAGACTTAAGATAATTTTTGACTTGCTTAAAACTGTAAGTTTATTTTCTTTTATGTATTTTTATTCATCTATTCTACCTCTTATCCTACTTCTTTTTATAAGGTATTTTGAATGCAGATATACGATGCGAAACCTTTATTACACGATTTTTTAAATTTATCCCCTTAAAAAAAATTCAATTTAGATGATTTATTACGCAATCACCCCATCACCCTTTACAATTTAAAAAAATCTTAGATTACACTAAAAGTGGAATTTAAAGTTTTTGTCAACGAGAGCTAAATTTCACTTTATTTCTTTTCAAAACCATATGATACCACGATGAAATTTTTCCTGAAAGGAAACTCGAATTTATTTTGCATGATGATATGCAAAGCTTTATGGATTTTGTATAATTTGACAGACATATAGCGACAATTCGATAGATGATAGATAAGACATATAGATGATTTATTATGCAATCATTCCACCACCTTTCAAAAATTTAAAAAAAAAAAAAAATCTTAGATGACACTAAAAGTGGAATTTAAAGTTTTTGACAACGAGTGCTAAATTTCACTTTATTTCTTTTCAAACCATATGATACCACGATGAAATTTTTCCTGAAAGGAAACTCGGATTTATTTTGCATGATGATATGCAAAGCTTTTACGGATTTTGCATAATTTGACAGACATAGCGACAATTCGATAGATGATAGATGAGACATAGATGACTTATTATGCAATCATTCCACCACCTTTCACAATTAAAAAAAAATCTTAGATACACTAAAAGTGGAATTTAAAGTTTTTGTGAACGAGAGCTAAATTTTACTTTCTTCCTTTTCAAACCATTTTATTACGATGCAATATTTTCTGAAATGAAACTCCAATTCATTTTGCATGATGATATGCAAGCTTTTATGGATTTTGCATAATTTGACAGACATATAGCGACAATTCGATAGATGATAGATGAGACATAGATGATTTATTATGCAATCACTCCACCACCTTTCACAATTTTAAAAAAATCTTAGATGACTAAAAGTGGAATTTAAAGTTTTTGTCAACGAGAGCTAAATTTTACTTTCTTCCTCTTCAAACCATTTTATTACGATGCAATATTCGCTGAAATGAAACTCCAATTCATTTTGCATCATGATTTGCAAGCTTTTATGGATTTTGCATAATTTTACAGACATATAGCGACAATTCGATAGACGATAGATGAGACATAGATGATTTATTATGCAAGCATTCCATCACCTTTGACAATTTAAAAAAAAATCTTAGATGACACTAAAAGTGGAATTTAAAGTTTTTGTGAACGAGAGCTTAATTTTACTTTCTTCCTTTTCAAACCATTTTATTACGATGCAATATTTTCTGAAATGAAACTCGAATTTATTTTGCATGATGATATGCAAGCCTTTATGGATTTTGCATAATTTGACAGACATATAGCGACAATTTGATAGATGATAGATGAGACATAGATGATTTATTATGCAATCATTCCACCACCTTTCACAATTTAAAAAAAATCTTAGATGACACTAAAAGTGGAATTTAAAGTTTTTGTCAACGAGATCTAAATTTTACTTTCTTCCTTTTCAAATCCTTTTACTACGATGCAATATTTTCTGAAATGAAACTCCAATTCATTTTGCATGATGATATGCAAGCCTTTATGACATTTGAATAATTTAACAAACATAGCAACAATTCGATAGATGATAGATGAGACACGGATGATTTATTACACAATCATCCCACCACATTTCACAATTTTTTTAAAAATCTTAGATGGCACTAAAAGTGGAATCTAAAGTTTTTGTCAACAAGAGCTAAATTTTACTTTATTTCTTTTCAAACCGTATTTTAATACGATGCATTTTGTTGTGAAAGGAGACTCGAATTCATTTTGCATGATGATATGCAAGCCTTTATGAAATTTGCATAATTTGACAGGCATAGCAACAATTCGATAGATGACAGAGAATTTTTTGGCAACGAGAGCTAAATTTCACTTTATTTCTTTTCAAACCATATTTTAATACGATGCATTTTTTTCTGAAAGGAAACTCGAATTCATTTTGCATAATATATTCAAGCCTTTATGAAATTTGCATAATTTGACAGACATAGGAACAATTCGATAGACGATAGAGAAAGTTTTTTTCAACGAAAGCTAAATTTCACTTTATTTCTTTTCAAACCATATTTTAATACGATACAATTTTTTCCGAAAGGAAACTCGAATTCATTTTGTATGATGATATGCTGCAAGCCTTTATGAATTTTGCTTAATTTGACAGACATAGCTGCAATTCGGGCGTTATTGTTTTAGGTAGATTTCGTATGAAATACTACCTATTGGCGTCGTTCCTATGTTGGAATTTCTGAAAACTTTTTGCAGATCTACACCGATCATGACCCCTAGAACCCAAAACCACCCTCAGTAAAAAACTTTATCTATCTATCTATCTATCTATATATATATATCACTTTCTTTTGGACACGATAACTTCCACAATTCTGCGCAAATCTCTTCCAAACTGATACATAAAATCAAGGAGCATAAAATCTCGTTCAAGTTCGTTAATGGGCAAAATCGGGCCAAGGGGCTGGAAATAGGGACGGGTTTTGTGAAAATAGAAAAAACCCCATAACTTCTTAAATTTTGTACATATCAAATCAGTTTAAAGTTTTTATTACTCCTAAAAATAGGGCCAAAAATTTATGCATCACAGATTTTCGATAAAACTAAAAATGGGCTCAAGGGGCGCAAAAAATAGGGTTTTTGGGAGAAAAAAATTCACAACTTCGTCAATTCTCAAGATATCAAATTCAATTAATTTTATTATACATCTCCTGAATATTATCTACAACTTTTATATTCACAAGTTTTTGATAGGACCAATTCATACCGCAAAAAAAAATTAAAAACGAAAAAAAAAAAAAAAAAAAAAAAAAAAAGGGTGAAGAAGAAAAATTTCCATAACTCCGTCAATTCACAAGATATAAAATCCCCATGAATTTAAGATATATCTTCTTAATATTGTCTTCAACATTTATATAGATAATTTTTTGATAGGACCAATTCTTACAGCAAAAACAAATTAAAAATACATAGCGGTTGAAGAAAAAAATCATCTTATTAAGGGTGTATTCAAATCCAAACTGCTTATTTTCTGACTCAATTTTAAATTCATTTTTTCTCTCAAACGCATCCAATTCATAGATTCTCTTCTTCAGAAACTATATAATGTACCGTAATGATAGATTTTTTTTATAGAGGCAGAATATATTTCAAAAAATGATGTCAAAGTGGGCATTTTGAACAGAAATTCCCGATACGATTGTGTTAGAAACAAAAATATAGACCTACTGAGAAAATAATTGTTTATTAATGAAGTTTCAATTAATTGAAAGAAAAACAAGAACACATACCGCTTATAAATCTTTTCAAAAATCACGTCAGCAAGTTTCGTATTTTTTCTATTAAAAATGAATCTGAAAATGTGCCAGAAAATTTCGAGCTGTTGAGCATGGAAAAGTATTTTTTTTAATACCGCCTTAACATGATTCTAATAAAAACAGCTATTATATAAAAATGAAATAAAAACTCGTCAAAAGCGGCCAGATAAAACTGATAAAGTGGATTTATATCTAATCATGATTTAGTTTTTGTTGGAGCAATTAATATACTTAACTTCGAAATCTACCTCCGCCTGTAGGCCGGGCCGGCGGGGATTTTTTAACTTTTATATATTCAAAAATCTTCTCATTTTTCTTCATACACAACTTCAAAATCGAGGTTTTGATATACAGTGCTGCCATTGGCGTTTATTTTTAAATTCTATTCCACCCACTATTTTAAGAAAACAAATTTTGTACTATACAGGTAAATCTGTCTAAGGCGGAAAACTGTCTAAGACGAAAAAATTTAGAGTCCCACATTTTTAAACATGGAGATTTTCGAGAAAACTGTCTAAGACAGAAACAATCTGTGTAACCTCGGAACCGGACATTCATTTTGGGGTCCCATGTAGCAAAGTTACTGTTTAAGACGGAAGAACATTCCGTTGTGAGATATAAATGGAAAGAAACCTTATCGTTTCGTAATTACATGCATTGTCCAGTCGTATTCCCAGAGATCAGAAGGGTGCTTCACTGATTGATGACAGTGACAAACAACAATATTCGATTTTTTTTCCTAAACAAGTTTAACCCGGGAGAACTCGCTGCATGAGATTTTCTCTCACAGTCGTACTTTTTTAAGACTCTTATTTAAATCATTTCTCACTTTAATTAAAATTTCAAAATGCTTTTCAATTATTTTACCTATTTTGTGAATAAAAGTACTAAGCCAACCAAAAAAAGTTGATATTATATGAATGTAAAGTAAAAGAAAAGCAATTGGGCATTCTCACTAGCGAGTTCTCCCGGGTTAAGATAATAGAATTTTAAGGCATTTATTAAGGTAAATATAACCTTTTTTTTCCACTAAAACCTGTAATTATGATTTATGCCAGTGTGTTTGTGTACTATCAATTTGTAGTGTAAATTAATATTACAGTACAAAGTCCGGACATTCAAAGTTCGGATTTGTTCAAAGTTCGGAGTTTTCAGCGGCAATATTCGAGAAAGAAGTGAAAAAACAAAATTGTTCAAACAAAACGAGGTCTAGAGCAAAAAAGCTTTATTACTGAATCTTAACTCATGTCTATGTACAGAATGAAATAAAAACTTCTTAATGATATACCTAAGTTAATAAAGCAGCTCACATTAACTAAAATGTTCAATAGTTAAGAAAGTTACAATTTCTTCTTAAATTGTATGTTCCCTTATGGCTGTTCTTAACTGCTCTGCTCAACAAGCGCAAAACGTTTTGACACATTTACAAATTCATTTTTTAACGGAAAGATAATAAACTTAGACGACTTGACTATGGAGGCGATTTGGAATCGAACTGTGTTCTCCATTTTTTTATCCATAAATTACCTATTGAGTTATAAGCGATTTTGAGCGAGTTATAACCACCCTTCCTTGAGTGGTTATTCTTCTTTCGCGCTGGAATTCGGTTCAAAACGCCCATTTTGAAACTATTTTCTGAAATATCTATTGCGTTTGCAAAAAAATCGGAAAACACAGTTCGATTATATAGTTTATGAACAACAACTCCTGCTAGTTTCATGCATCTCCGAACAAAAATAAATTAAAATTTATGTCATAAAGTTGCCCTTTTGGATTTGAGAATAGCCTTAAATGTTTTTGTTTTACTTTTTATTTTGTTATGATTTATTTAATGAAAGTTATTGTTTAATTTAGTATTAATAGTTGCTATATGCAATTTTTAATATATGAATGTCATATTTTGCCTTTTAAAGTAGTGATTTTTCTTTTTCTTTTTATTGGAAAAGCAATATTTTTGATGACCCAAAGTTCGGAGAATTCCGAACTTTAGACTTTGTACTGTACTATAAATATATAAAAATATGTATAAAGATTTCATATTTATTTAGTTAAAAAATTCTTTAACGATACGTTAGTTTTAGAGTATTTTTATATTAGGATAATTTCAATTTCAGAACCAGTTCCAACCAGTTCTGAAAGTGAAAGCAATTTTAAAGAAAAAAAAATCTGAAACCAAGAATCGAAAAAGTAAAAACTAGCCCGGCTGTAAATCGTCCTCAGCTATGCTATGCAAAAAAAATCACTCAAAAATATTAAAATCAAAGCGAGAAATTTAAAAATAACGCCCTCATAGATTTAACATTAGCGTTTTCTTTCTTCCCGTAACTGAAGTGGGCTCTTAATATTGTTTTTTCCAATATTTTAACTTTCTTCAATATACTGTGCAACAACATAAAATGATAGCAAAATTAAATTTGCATGATTGCAGCATTATATTTCTACAGTCAAAGGTTTTACACCTTAGGCGGCTAAAATTTCGATTGTAGGTCTTTCTCAGTTATACATCGTTTTAGAACGGTCCCTTGAAAGACATATAATAGGTGCTGAACTGTATTTTTCAAAATAGCTTTCAATTATTTTTCATTTATGTGCATTTAATTTATACAAGATTGTGATTTTGCCATTCTTTCGAAGTAGTTACAGAATTCAATATCAATTTAAAAGGAAATAAACTAAAATTATTACGTTTAAGATAATGCCAGTAAAGCAGACATTTTCATAAACATTTTAAGTAAAGAACAAAAATAGCAAAAAAGTGTTAAAATGGGCAGCAATTTTATTTTATTACATTATAAACAATATTTCATTGCACAATCATTATCAAACATCTAATGACGAACTTTTACCTACAATGTACGCTAATATTTACCTAATTAAAACAAGTAATTATAACATATTCTATCATCCAAAATTTACTGAAAAATTAAAACACCGCAGCTTTTAGTGCGTTCAGGAGACACGAAAACTCTACGCTAAAACTCACTTTCCATAAACCCATAATTTAATTGAAGTCATTAAAATTGCTAATTTTTCCGAAGCCATCGCTTTCACTTTCTAATTCTTGCCTCCAATTAAAGAATTCACAGGCGGCAATAAAATAACACACTCGCAGCAGCGCTTTATATCTGCCTAATAACCAAACCTTCGAGGTGGCGAGTAATTATCTCGATAATTGCCGATAATCCAGAATAATTATAGAGTAAACAGCAGTAAGCGAAGGCCTCCGTTTCCCAGCTGTTCAAGGAGTTAAAGTTAAGAACAGGCCGCGGAAGGGTGTTTAATTAGTTCAACTTTAATTACGCGTCGTTAGGCAACGCGAAGCGCAGCGTCGCCCAAAGCGCCCATTAGATGGTAAGCCTCCATGCTTCTGGTTTAATTAAGAAAATAGATGAACGGGAGAAATTCCCTTTTTTCCTCGAAAGCTTTTGAAGAGCATTGTTGGGGGAAAAAATGGATGCTCAATCAAACAAAAGGTCTTGGAATTAGGAGGTTATTAAATTTTATTATTTTTGCAAAGGCCTCTTGCTGTTTCGGGGAAAGGATATATTTTTGTGATTTTTATTAAAATGGGAGGAGCGTTGTTACGCTGAAAGGCATCTTGAAGAGTGGATCGATGATGAGAAGGAGGATTTTGGAGGAAAGTTTTTGAAGGAGGAAAATGTGAATAAGAATATGAGATGATGAATATATTTTTTTTATCTTGATGTAGAGAGAGCTCGTTGTAAGAATGTCGGTTATTTCGTTGTTGATGCTTTTTGATATCAGAAGGAGGGTGATATCTGAACTTAAATGAACTGATATTTAAATCTACACTGTAAAAAAAAATACTTTTGTTGATTGCCGGTACAATTTCCGTATTTTTACGGAAATTGTTTTCTTCTCTGAAATGAAATGATTTCGTGAATTTGCCAAAAAGTGGGACATTTGACAGCTGGAATTCAAATTCCCGAAGAAAGTCGTTTTTTAGGTGCGTTCGTCTATTATATATATAAAATCCAAACGGAAATTTCGTTCCGAACGCCTAGATTTCGAGTTCTGCTGCATGGATTTTTACGGAACCTATACCGTTAGATAGGTATTGTTTCAGGGAAGGTTTTAATCTATAACACATTATTCTACCTATATTAGTTTTAGAATTATGACAGAAAATTCTGTTATTTTTGGCGATAAGGTTACCATTTTATTTCTTGGCGAAATTAATCGTTGATAAAAAAAAAAAAAAAAAAATTGAAACGGCTATTAAACCTCGAAAAATAAAAGAAAAACTGTTACTAATTTTATTTAAATGAAAAAAAAAAAAAAAAAAAAAAAAGAAAAAAAGAAGAAGAAAGTCCGTTTTAATGAGTGATAATATTAAAAAACGGAAACATTTAATCAAAACCTGAAAGAAATATTTGTAATGCTTAAAAATTAATTTAATAAGAAATATTACACTTGATACGCAATATTTGGCTCTTTATCGCTTGCGTTAGATATGGAAACGAATCTGAAAATTTGATTAGATGAAATTTTAACGACATTTTCTTTCTATTCTGTTCTTTTCTTTTTTTTTTATATCTAATTGTCCCATCACATAACTTATAGAAGAAACAAGCAGATGTAATTGTGAGTCACATGTGTAATTACTATTTGTTTCTTTACAATTTTTTATTTTTCTTTTGCCGCCAAACAATGTGATTTTAAGCCAAAAATGCATAAGCGTGACATTAGCTTGAGGATGTTCTCACAAATGGTGTTTTTTTAGGTGAAAGAGATCATTTTTTGAGTACATTTTCATATTCAATTGTAACTTATATAGATATCAGTTAATATTTTAAAAATGGAATCGAATACTTAAATTTCAGTGTGAATTTCTGCCACACATACATATTGTAAAATAATTTCATACTTTTTAAAATGTTTTTCGCAGTAATTCCGAAAGCATGTGATATTTATAAACTCGAACTCAGATCAACGAATATTACCCATTTTATTTAAGCAAATATTATCTGTTTTCTCAAGTCATATCGCCAATTTCATTTACAGGAAAATTCACAGATTCGAAATCTAGGAAATAAAGATAATTTTTAAGAAAATTTATATTTTAATGCGTTATTACTATGGAAAAATTCAACATTAAAAAAAAAAAAAAAAATTACAAGTCTTTTGTAATTCGCCATTTCTTCTTCGTCTTTCTTCGTACTTTCTCCTCTGTTATGTAATATTTCAAATGATATTGGACTAATTTTCGATCATCGATTCACCGCAAAATCGCATATCTAATATAGTATATAAAATAAAGTCTGGATTAGGGGATTAATTAACGCACAGCGTAAACTACTGAACCTAAAATCTTGAAAATCGTGGTAAAAATACTTCTTATGACATAAACTTCTGCTAAGAAAGGATTTTCTAAAGTGTCACCCCTAATGGTTTTTGCACGGGGAGGGGAAAAAAATCGAATATCAAAATTATGCGTCAAATGATAGCATATTTTAATGTAGTTTTGTATGCTGAATCGAATGCTACCAAATAAATGTTTATAAGTCCAACAGTTCATGACACATTTCATATTTTTCTAAATTGTCGGTGTCTTTGGCATCTAAACCTCAAAATATCTATCATTACAACCGTTACTCTAGCAACGGAAAAAATTCAAATCAACCCTTTTGGCTAAAAAATAAAAACGGCTCTATGAGTTTGAAATAAAAATGCAAGCATCTTAATTTTTTAAAAAAATAGTGATTTTATGTAAAATAAAAGGGAAAAATTACTGAGAATTTAGCGTTATAAAACAAAAATGGAAAAGGTACTACTTAGATATTCCGTCGACCAAAAATATATCGTCAAACTATAAGATTAAATGCCAATAATGGTTGATCGTAAATATCAAATTCACTTGAATTTAAACAAACTACACGTGTTTACGTCATCAAGTGATTTTAATTTCGAAGTTTTATTTGTATTTTTATTAATGTTATACTAATTTATTTGTTATTTCGTTATTTAAAATAAAGATTATGTTAATTTATATAATTTGGCGAATGGTTTGGCGATTTATATAATTTGGCGAAATTGGTCGACGGGATAACAAGTAGTACCAATGAAAATATTGAAGTATGAAAGCAATGTTTGTAACGACTTAAAAATTATTTTCATATATATAAACTCGATTTATGGCGTCAGATGCAGTCATCCGAAGAATCTACAAGAGTCTTTTTCCATTTTTTTTCCGGTCATAGGTTCCTCATTGAAAGAAATTGGAATTGGAATAATATTGTGCGATTTATAAATTGCTCCTCGATAAGAAGAAAAAATGGGTACATTTATAACAACCGTGCGCACATCTCGCTGATAGCATTTTAAAAATTCCCAGTAGCAGCAGTTACATTTTGTGTATGTAAATTAAAAATATTTTTTTTGCTTTTAATTATGGCATTATTTCCTGTTATTGTTTATCTTTTCAGTTTTTTAAATGAAATTAGTATAAGGCATGCATTTTAAATTAAATGAGTGAAAGGTTTGTGTTTTAAATGAAAATAATAAAATAAGAATATGCTATGAAAACAATCTTTATTGATTTATTACCTGCGCCCGGCTGACATAAAAGTATCACAAAAGCCACATATTCACTTTTCTTTGAGTAGTTACTCATGAGAATTCAAGTTAAACTGCCGTAATCGGATACTTCACATATTGGTGTATTAGCTTTAATGTTGAAAGCATCGTTTTTGTTTGAAGCGAAAACTTTACTATGAATTCTATTACACAAAATTGCATCATCATCATCTACTATATATTTACAACGGAAATTTGTATTTCATTCCGATTGTTTATAATACTTTCGTAGGATATACCACAATTAGATAGGTAATAATTTTGGAAAGGTTTTAGGGTATACATATTGTTCAAGGGTACTTAGTTATAGAGCAACAGTAAAAGTTCAAAAATTAAGTGAACCTGATTATGAAAGTTTAGCCTTTTTAAAAAAATCTACAGAACATATTTTGTTACAAGTGGCCCTGTTGCATGACTTTCAGGAATGGTGTTAGTATATACGATTTCATTATATGTTGATTAGTTACAGAGGTATTAATTCCTGTTGTCATAACGGTCTCATTACCCGACCATAATTGCGCTGTTTATAATCAACTAAAACAATTACTTCTTAATTGCTAAATTTTGCCCAACGCTTAAGATAACATTATATCGCAATGGCGTTCGCATCGTTTTCAGTAATGTGCAAGGTCAAGCTGAAGATCCATATTGTTTAAAATACAAGTTCAAATTCACCATTTAGTTTAATCCAAGGTTCATTTGGAAATATTGACCAGCGCAGCGGGCATAGCCTGCTAGTAATTATATAAATACGTAGCACCTATAGTCGTTGTTCAGTCCGTCTGTCCGCATATAACAGAGCAAAAAGTACCCAACCGAATGGTTTGAAATTTTAAATGCATAATTTTTGAAAAAAATTATCGAGTCATTTCAAATTTTATGAAAAATGGTGTATAGGTTAATTACAGGGACGGTCAAATGTTTTCCGTTACATTACGGCCAATGAAAAAAAATTATTGCAAGTGTATTTTAATCATGTTATAGCCTTCCGAATGGTCTGAAATTTTAAAGATATAATTGTATCAAAATTTTGCAGAGTCATTTCAAATTTTTTGAAAATTGAATGCATAGTTTAATTACAGGGACAGTCAAAGGTTTTCCGTTACATTAAGGCCAATGGGAAAAAATTATTTCAAGTGCATTTTAATGATGTTACAGCCTTTCGAACAGAATGAAATTGATATGCACTTATGAAGTGCGCTAAAATATACATTCAGTACAATATGCGGTGCAAAAAATATTTATAAAACTAGTTATAGTACGAACACACCTCATTTGCCACGTTTGACGAGCAATTTCCAACTTGTTTTGTTAAATTTTATTAACTAATTAATTTATTTAATATATTTTGAATCCTTTGTTTCACCTTTTTTGAATGGTATATTAATTTTGTTTCTATGACAACATGAAGTAAATTTTTTTAAGTACCGTATTTTATGGAAGAAACGCCGCACTCCTCAAAATTGGTCTAAATAAGATTAAAAATATCGTAAACGCCGCACCTTTGGGAACGCTACTTTTGTCGACAGTGTCTCATTGACCTAGCTTTAATCAAAATTTTCTGAACAGTGTAGAGTGCCTCATTTTTAATAATTTAGGATTTTAAAATTTTATTTAAAATATTTAAATCAGGTTTTAAATATTTTTATGTAATTTTTTTAATTAAGGAGACGTCAACTGGCATTAAAACCATCCAGAGCGCGGTACGCGGACCCTCTCCTTAGGCGCTCCACGTATTTTTAAGTGGCCGTCGCAACTTAGCACGCTTTTTACGTCGCATGCACTTTAGCCCTTTTTAGCTTCAACTTGAAACCCTCAAACTAAGAGTTGTCAAGTGGAAGAGTAGTAAATTTTCTTTGTCCACCAGTATGGTTCAGTATCATCATCCGAAATGTCACAGTTTTCATAATTGGTAAAGTCAGAAGGTTTCGCGTTGTTGAGCAGGGGGCTTGAGAACAGTCTTATAATAATATATACATTATTATTCATGGGATTAATGAATTTTTATTTTATCCCAATTTTATGCGCGCGAAAAAAAAAAAAATCGTAAACGCCGCACATGCTGTAAATCGCCGCACTTGACAAAAAAAATAACTTTCAAACTCGTAAACGCCGCGGCGTTTCTTCCATAAAATACAAAAATTCAGTTTGTTCTCATCCGACATAAACAATACATAACGTAAACTTTAAACTCAATTTTCTCAAAATGTTGCTTTTTGAACTTCGGTGTGCCTTTTTATAGAAACTACTACATATCATTGTTTGCAATCTTTCCAATTCATATTATGTTATAAAAATTTTCAAGTGAATATCTTTGTCAGTGTCTGAGAAAAGATACATTAAATTAACATGGTAAGTATAGGGACTTCCAAGATGTGCTAAAAGTCTAATTAATTATTTATTTATTTTGTTTATTTAGTATTTAGTTTTTATTTTTTTGCTAAGGCTTTGTGATTTTTCATATTTTTACACTCCAAAAAAAAAATTTCCGTATTCCGTCAGTACAATGTTCGGATTTTCTCCGACTTTTATTCTTTATTTATTAGAAATAATTCATATTATGTCACAAAAAATTTCAAGTGCATATTTTTGTTAGTGTCTTAGAAAATATATATTAATTTAACATAGTAAGTATAGGGACTTCCAACTGCATTTAAGAAAATACGTGACAGATGATTGTTCTAAAAGTCTAGTTAATTCTTTATTTATTTTGTTTATTTACTTATTTTTTAGGGTTTCGTTCATCTGACGAAACCCTATTCGTCTCGCTCCTCTGTCTGTCTGTCTGTCTGTCCGTCACAGAGCCCGTGCTCAGAAACTATACATGTTGGAGACTTGAAATTTTGCATACATATAGCTGAACACCACACATCATACAACAAATCATAACATTTTGAAAAAGTCGTACATTTAACCCTTTGGGCTCCCACATGTGTATTTTAAACAATTCTTTCTAAGTGAGCCCCTAATTAGGTTGAAGGCGTGAAATTTGCGTACTTATAGGTGGACACCTCAGATCAAAAGACAAATCATAAAATTTTGAAAAAGTCGCACATTTAACCCTTTGGGCTCCCACATGTGTATTTTAAACAATTTTTTCTACGTGAGCCTCTAATTAGGTTGGAAGCGTTAAATTTTGAATACATATAGCTGAACACCTCACATCAAATGAAAATTCATAAAATTTTGAAAAAGTTGTAAATTTAACCCTTTTTGGGCCTCACATGTGTATTTTAAACTATCATATCTAAGTGAGCCCCTAATTAGCTTGGAGGCGTGAAATTTTACATACTTATAGCTGAATACCTCACATCAAACAACGAACCATAAAAATTTGAAAAAGTCGTACATTTAACCCTTTGAGCTCCCACATGTGTATTTTAAGCATTATTTCTAACTGAGCCCCTAATTAGGTTGGAGGCGTGAAATTTTGCATGCTTATAGCTGAGCACCTCAGATCAAACGACAAATCATAAAATTTTGAAAAAGTCGTACACTTAACCTTTTGGGCTCCCACATGTGTATTTTAAACAATTCTTTCCAAATGAGACCCTACCTAGGTTGGAGGCGTGAAATTTTGCATACTTATAGCTAAACACCATCATGCGACAAATCATAAAGCTTTGAAAAAGTCGTACATTTAACCCTTTGAGCTCCCACATGCGTATTTTAAGCAATTCTTTCTAACTGAGCCCCTTATTAAACTGGAGATTTGAAATTTTGCATACTTATAGCAGAACACCTGAGGCCAGGCGACAAATCATAAAAATCTTGAAAAACTCTTACGTTTAACCCTTTGAGCTACCACATATGTATTTTAAGCAATTCTTTCTAAGAGAGCCCCTAATTAAGTTGGAGATATGAATTTTTGCATACGTATAGCTGAATACCTCAGACCACACGACAAATCATAAAATTTTCAAAAAGTCTTATATTATTTACTTCTCCGAGCTCTAACTTGTGTAATTTAAGCAATTTTTTTAACCTCCGTCCTTTTCACCCGGGGAGAACTTTTCCAACTTTTGCCGACCCCCTTTGACCATTCTTTCATATTATGCACCATAACCTTACATATTTTAGTTCCACTTTTTACCGCCAGTCGCGCCTACTTATCTCGGGTGCTATGGGCCCAATCCCCTCGACTAATATATCTACGGATAGTATCTAAAACGGAGCTTCGTTCGGATAGAGGTTCGTTTAGAATAGAGTGCGCTTCTGGTTGCGAAATGTGAAACTAACAGATTTTTCAAAAGGGTAAAATGTTTTGAAAGGAATATTAAACGAAACCCTCTGTGCGATCTGTGATCACACTTACGCACTTGTTATTTTTATGCTAAGACTTTGCGATTTTTCATATTTTTACACTCCAAAAAAATGTTCCGTATTTCGTCAATACAATGTTCGGATTTTCTCCGACGTTTATTCTTTATTTATTAGAAATAATTCATATTATGTCATAAAACATTTCAAGTGAATATCTTTGTCAGTGTCTGAGAAAATGTATATTAATATTGTTTTAAATACTGATCTCTTCAGAATTAGATAAAACTCATCATAAATCAAGATAATTGTTTTTCAAAAACACTTAATGACTGCAATAAGTAAAACTGATTACTTCTTCACCCATCATGTTAGAAAAATAGAAAATTATTTCCTTGTTCATCTATTGATGTGTCAATGAAAACTGTATAAACATTTACATTATAAAGCTGCAATTTTGACAGTACAAAGAACTATATTAATAATTTAATGACTTTAAAGGATATTGAGTGTTTTATTAATATATATAATCTAGAATTTATTTGTCTTTTTTCAAGTCTCAATAATGCTTTGTATTATTATTCTTGAGTGTGTGTAAAAATTTAATCCAGTAAGGAGCAAAAATGAATGCTCCAAAAATGTAAATTTTGAAATATAAATATTTTAGTTTAAAACCAACATTGCTACAATATTCCTGAAATATATAACATTAAAATACACATTTTTTTAATAAAGTAAATCACAAGTTCTTATAGGTGAAGCAACACAGAATATTTCAGATTCATTATGGATTGAACCAACCTTTTTTATTGGATATGCAAAAAGTTATCGTGTTACCGTGTACAATCATGAAGAAGAAGGTAAGCAGATTTACCTTATCTTTATTATATGATTTAAATGTGATTATTTTTATATCACATTAGTCTCATTTTAAGTAATCATTTAACAATGATTATGAGACTGGTGTACTGCCTTCCTTAAATATTAAATATAAGTACATGATAATTTAATAAAAGGGTGTATTTTAAAATAAAAAGGTGGTAATAGAATTTAAAACTGACTTCAGTAAAAGATGCACAGATAATAGAGAAGCTCAACTCGAAAAATTACAGTATATGGAAATTTAAAATCGAGATGCTTCTCATAAAAGAAGATCTTTTTGAGATCATTACTGAAGTACCACCAAACCCAATTACAACCGCTTGATCCAAAAAGGACCGGAAGGCCAGAGCCATTATAAACCTCAGTATTGAAGATAGCCAGATCGTCCACGTTAAAAATATTCAAAATGCTAGAGATACATGGAACACTTTAAAATCAATTCATGAACGAAGTAACTTATCTAGCAAGCTATATGTTTTACGCAAGTTGTATAGCACAAAATTACCCGAAGGTGGTGATATGGTTAAGCATATAACAAACATACTTGAATTAATTGAGAAATTATCAGCGATAGGTGAAAACATAAAAGTTAATCATATTTCAGCACTTTTGATGTGCAGCTTATCAGCTTCTTATGACACACTCATTACGGCACTTGAATCCCGAAATGAAGAAGAATTGACACCTACTTTTATAAAAGGTAAATTGATTGACGAATATAATCGCAGAAGCGATAGTTCGGAATCATCTGAAAATACCGCTAGAGCATTCAAAACTACGAAGAAATTTAACAATGCTGGTTACAAATTAAATAATGCGGGATATAAAAAGGAACAAAAATACTGTTCAAATTGCAAATTGAAAAACCATTCCACTAAAGAATGCTGGCATAATAATAAAAATAAACAAAACAATCCTTCACATAATACATATTATAAACCAACCTACAAGAAAAATTTTAATTCTTCTCTTGTTTTCCAAAAGGATGATAAAATGTTAAAAATGATTATGTATCAAATTCGGATAAAAATGTCGATTGTAATGAATATGAAAGTCATCAAGGTATTAAACACTGCGCGTTTATAATAAAAGCACGCAATAACAAAGCGTGGTTAGTTGACAGTGGCAGTTCTAGTCATATAACAAATGATCAACATTTATTTACAGAAATTAGATCAAATGAAAAAACTAATGTTGTTATTACAAATGGAAACAAATTAGTTTCTTATGGATCAGGAAACCCACTAATAAAAACAATAACTTCGGACGGTGAAACGCACAACATAACACTTAAAGATGTTTTATTTGATCCTGATATTGAGTTAAATCTTTTTTTCCCTTAGTAAAGCTACAGAAAACGGATGCAAAATTTTATTAAAAAATGATACATGTAACTTAATGTTTAACGTAATAATCCGCCTGGAAGCAGTAAAGAAAAATAACTTATATGAAATTCAATTAGCAAATGAAAGCGCAAACATAAACTATGCAAATAAAACTTACACTTGTAACAATAATAATTGCATAGAACTATGGCACAGAATGTTTGGCCATAAAAATTTTGCATCTATCAAACAAGTCGAAGAAAAATACCTAGCGAAGGGAATACAAATAAATAAATGTAAATATGACACAACTTGTGAAACTTGCATCAAAACAAAGCTTACAGATGCACCTTAACCAAAATTAGCAGATTATAGAGCCACTAAACGATTGGCGTAGATACACTCTGACGTATGTGGGCCTTTACAAACACCAACCATAGGGATAAAACATACTTCTTAACATTTGTAGATAATTATTCTAGATTTACCATCCTGTATTTATTATCAAAGAAATCAGAAGTTTATGAAATCCTTAAGGAAGTTGTTGGTTTAGTTAGTTAAAAATTTGGCGAAAAGCCGAAAAATATAAGAACAGACAATGGAGGGGAATTTAACAATGATTTAGTTAACAACTATCTTAGAAAAAATGGCATAAAGCACCAACACACTGTTCCGTACTCTCCGAGCCAAAATGGTGTAGCTGAACGTAAAAACAGAACACTAATTGAAATGACCAGAGCTTTGCTTAGTGAAGCAAACTTGCCTCAAAAATTCTGGTGTCCTCAAAAATTCTATCTGTACGGCAAGTCACCTACAAAACCGATTGCCTACAAAAGCTAATGAAAAGCCCCCGTTTGAGCTTTGGAATGAACGACCACCAAATTTACATTACCTTAGAGTGTTTGGCAGTAAAGCCTTTGCTTATGTCAACAAAAATAAACGACAACAATTAGATGATAAGGCGGTTGAAAGTATTTTTGTCGGCTACGACAATTACTCCAAAGGGTACCGTATTTACACAAGTGGTAAAGAAATAATAATCGCCAGAACAGTAAAGTTTCTAGAAAATAAAAATATACACGAGAAGGTAGAAACACAATTAAATTTGAGAGAAAAACCATCTGATGAAAATGAAAAATCACAGAATAAAAACATCGTAAAAATTGAAGTCACAAACACTGAAGACACACCAAGTGAGTCTAAACAATTAATACCAGAATCAAGGCGGTCAGATAGATCAAATAAAGGTGTCCCTCCAGACCGATTCATTTACATAATAACTCACGAACATATTAAAGAACCAGAAAATTTTCATGACATAATGAATGTTGAAAATTCAGAATAAAAACAAAACTGGCTAAATGCGACGCAAGAAGAGATAAATTCTCTTAATAAAAACAATTCATGGACACATAGTTGATCCCCCGCAAGGTAAGAAATAATTGGATCCAGATGGATTTTTAAATCTAAATATGACAATCAAGGAAGAATACAGAAACATAAAGCGAGATTAGTGGCGAAAGGATATTATTATCAAAAATATGGCATATGGCATTAGATTACGAAGAAACTTTTGCCCCTGTTGTTTCATACACTACACTTAGATGTTTTGTAGCAGCAGCAGCTTACCACAAATTGAAAATTAATCACGTAGATATAAAAACAGCTTTCCTGTATGGTAATTTAGATGAAGAAATTTACATAACTCAGCTAGAAGGCTATATTGTTCCAAATCAGGAAAACAAAATATGTCGATTGAATAAATCCATTTATGGATTGAAACAAGCAGCCAGAGCATGGCACACTAAGATAACAAAATCACTATATGACTTAAAATTTAAACAGTGTAATTCGGATACATGTTTATACATCCGAAATGAAGGAGAAAACAAAACGTATATAATCGTTTATGTTGATGATATACTGATTGCAGGAAAAGATGACGAAATTAAAGATATAATAGAAAAACTTAAGCGAGAGTCTGAATTAAAAAATCTAGGAGAACTAAGTTATTATTTAGGAATCAAAATAGAGAAAACAGCAGAAGGTTACGAATAAAATAAAAAAACTAAAATAGAAGAACTAGTAAAAAAGTTTAAATTAGAGGAAGCTAAACCAGTAGGTACTCCGATGGAACCTAATTTTAATAGATTAGAAGATAATGACAATCTATTGCCAAATAACGTTAAATACAGACAGGCGATAGGTTTTAGATGCAAAAATGAATGCTCCAAAAATGTAAATTTTGAAATATAAATATTTTAGTTTAAATCCAAAAGTGCCGCAATATTCCTGAAATATATAACATTAAAATACACATTTTTTAATAAAGTAAATCACAAGTTCTTATAGTTGAAGCAACACAGAATATTTCAGATTCATTATTGATTGAACCAACCTTTTTTATTGGATATGCAAAAAGTTATCGTGTTACCGTGGACGATCAGGAAGAAGAAGGTAAGCAGATTTACCTTATCTTTATAATATGATTTAAATGTGATTATTTTTATATCACATTAGTCTCATTTTAACTAATCATCTAACAAATATAACATGGTAAGTATGGGGACTTCCAACTGCCCTTAAGAATATACTTGACAGATAACAGTGCTAAAAGTCTAGTTAATTATTTATTTATTTTACTTTATATATATATATATATATATATATAAGGCTATGTGATTTTTCATATTTTACTCTCCAAAAAAATTATCCTTATTTCGTCAGTACAATATCTGGATTTTCTCGGACTTTTTCCTTTTTTAGTGTAATAATAAAAATAACTCCTAGAACTTTAGGGAAAATAAAAATTTTGTGTTATCTTTCAAGGGTACTATCAAATCCATGTTCGCGATATTTTTGACTCATTCATGAAAGAACTTCTATTGGAAAAGTTAATTTTCGTAAAAATACAGAGAATGTCCGGGAAAACAACGGAATTTAATTTTGCAGTGATGCTCACATAAAGATTTTACATTTTACTTAAAGACAAATCAAATAAAACATAGTTTCATTAACCAGCAGGTACAGTGCGTGTAAAAACTTTAAGGACAGCAAAAAATTGTAAAAATTTTGATAAATTGAAAATGTGACAATTGAAATGGTAATTTAATGTTGATCATAAAGTGGAAATACTAATATAAAAGTCAACAGAATGTATCTGTGTCCTTTTTATTGCGAAAAAATCATAATTATGCAAAAAAACGCTATTTTTGACTATGTAAAAAACTTTTGCGGACACCAGTATTTTTTTTATAGAAATGTTATATATAATCATTATTAAGGATAGACCGAAACAGATTTTTAAGGTCGAAACCGAAATCGAAACCGATTTCGGCGATCTTCCTATTTTCGGCCGAAAACGAAAACGAAAATGTCCAAAAACTTTTTTTAAAGTAATTAAATTGTATGTATTAAAGTAATTAATGCATACATAAATATATTATCAATTAATTATACGACAATTAATAACAATTAATTAATAGTCTCATTTGAGCCGACTGATAAAGCTCAAATCGATGGGAAATGTTGAAAATTTCCGAAGGAAGAAACGAGATTTTTGGAATACTGATAGTTACGGTCCAAGTTTCGCCGAAGACGAATTTTCGGCGAAATTCAAATTTTAGACCGTAAACGAAAACGAAACTATCAGTATTCCAAAAATCTCGTTTCTTCCTTCGGAAATTTTCTACAATTCTCATCGTTTTGAGCTTTATCGATCGGCTCAAACGAGACTATTTATTGCTACGAACTTCGTTGTTTGTAATTATCAGTCATGACTGACCCAAGACGTGAACGAAAATTATAAAGCAAGCAATGCATATATATCTAAACTTTTTCACGTGCTCATTAAAATGTGCAGACATAATAGTAATAGAAAATTTTCAGTTGGAAACCGCAGAAGAGTTTCGAATACTCTGTGAAAAAGTTCTAGTATAGCAGATGATCATTTACATAAATCATTATAAAAGATAAATCGAGGTGTGTATACATAAAACTAAAATACTTTTTAATTAAATGAAATTTGTATAATTAGAAAATCTTTCTGCGTCGTGGATGAATTAATTACGTTTTATTTTATATAAAAAAAGAAAAAAAGTTTCGGATCTAAGGCACAGAGATTTAATTAATAATTATGTATATTAAATAAATACGCATAATTAATTATTATGCATATTTAATAAATACGTATAATTAATTGATAATATATTTATGTATGTATTAATTACTTTAATACATACAATTTAATTACTTTAAAAAAGTTTTTGGACATTTTCGTTTTCGTTTTCGGCAGAAAATAGGAAGATCGCCGAAATTCGGTTTCGGTTTTGGTTTCGGACTTAAAAACCTGTTTCGGTCTATCCTTAATAATAAGTATACATAACATTTCTATAAAAAAAAATACTGGTGTCCTTAAAGTTTTTCATAATTATGATTTTTTCGCAATAAATAGGATACAGATACATTCTATTGACTTTTATATTAATATTTCCACTTTATGATCACCATTAAATTACCATTTCCCTTGTTGCATCTTCAATTTATCAAAATTTTTAAAATTTTTTGCTGTCCTTAAAGTTTTTACACGCACTGTATGTAAAAAAAATACTTGTATTTTTTTTCCTGATTAACATTAGTTACTTCAGCGCTTTTTTCTCTTTTAAGGCGGCTGGTCACTTCCCCTCCCTAATGTAAAGTCTATGGGCATTTGATGCATTCGTATGTTTAAAATATCGTCTCGGAAAAAACATATTTTTAACTTCTTTTTTCTGCGTACTTTTCTTAAATGTGATGTCTCTTTCTTTCTTAGTTTTCAAAATATTTCTAAAACCTATGCTGAATTTAATATTTTATGTGTTAAAAGCGGGAGAACTGTGAGTAAGATTTTAACACTTCCTATAAAATTAAGTCTATACTTTAGAAATATTTTGAGAACTAGGAAAAAAAAGAGACATCTTTTAGGAAGTGTACAGAAAAAATAGAAGCTAAAAACATTAATTTCCCGATTAGATATTTTAAATATACGAATGCATCAAATGCCCATAGACTTTACATTAGGGAGGGGAAATCGGAAGCTGAGTGACCAGCCCCACCTTAAGGATTATTGTTGTATTCAATCGTGGAAAAAACGAAGAAGAAAAAAAAAAGAAAGGAAGTAAAATAAATAAATAAATGCAATTATTTTGAGCATCCTTAGTGGTAGAAGTAAATAATCAGTCGATTGGAAATTACGTCCATTTTTTTTTTTTTTTTTTTTTTTTTTTACTATTTTTAAATTTTTCTTAGGAGGCTATTTTCACATTAAAGTTAACACAAATGACATATGTTTTAAATAGTAATTTCAAATTTTACCCAATAATAATAAAAAAAAATCTGCATTTTTCAACTGAAGACTTGAGTTTCAAAACTAGCCTTATCCAAAATTTAAAAAAATGGAGTTTCCTCTATCAATCTATTCTATTGATGAACCTGCATCGAAAAAATACTACAAATAGCTGCAAAAAAACAAAACAAAAACAAAAACAAAAAAAAAAACCTAGTTTTATTGTATATTTCTGGCACTGTAAAATCTTTGTTTACAATGAAAACCAATGGATGCAGTCAGAGGTTTTTCGCGTTTTCCCAAAATTGGATTTTCCGGATAAGGCGAGTTTTAAAACTCATGTCCTCAGTTCCTCTTAATATGAATTTTCAGCGTGCTGCTACGATTAGTTTCAGAGTTAACTTATTCCATAAATGTTGGACTGTGTAACCCCTGACAGAAAAACCTAAAAACCTTTTTGTGATCTAACTTCAAAACTTTAAACTTTCGCTTTCCTCGCTTCGAGAAGATTGCATATTTGCGGTTTTGCCTCTCAAATCGCCTACTTCTACGCTGTACATGTAATTATTGTGCAGACTTCAGCTACGAATAGACTATGACCTTTCTTTTATATATTCTTTTAGAACTCCCTTTGCTGTATTTCTGTGATTTCGTGTTTTAATAGGCTCTGAGAAGAATTTATTCTCTCGGTGAATCGTCTGACATTATATTATAACCAAGAAGATTTTCATTAAAAATATTGATTGAATATAAAAGTCATCACTTCAACCATCCATGACACAAAAATTACAGTAGCACAAAATATAAATAATATTA
The DNA here is from genome assembly GCA_963932465.1 of Maratus speciosus. Taxonomy (NCBI): domain Eukaryota; kingdom Metazoa; phylum Arthropoda; class Arachnida; order Araneae; family Salticidae; genus Maratus; species Maratus speciosus. Next base: position 149,262,942 of record OZ010793.1, on the reverse strand, counting down.
TTTTATTTTACACTCTAGATAAGCACAGTGAAATATGCTACAACGGTGCAGTTGCAGATATCTTTCGGTTCTAAAGAAAACGGGATTGGGGTCTAAACAGCGCTACTGAGTACAGGTAAGAAATATCTTTTCCTGTTTTCTTTCATCTTGTTGATAATTTAAAAAGTAAAGAAAAATATGCACACTTAAATCTAAAATATAAATATTATTTGAAAAATATATTTCATATATCAACCCCTGAGTTCATAAGATGATACTTTTTCTTAAAGATATATAACTAAAGTCAGAGGGGAAAACTAAAATTTCGTAATATGCAGGGCATGGGAAACATATGAAGACACGGTTAAAGAAGGTTTTGTGTAATAAAATTGAAATTTAGAAAAGATGAAGTGTTGTTTGAAGTTTTTGTTAGAAATTTTACGTAATTCATTTCATTCTTGATAGTATATGTTTAAAATTTTAGCCAGGTGGTAATAAACTCACTCTAAAACTTATCAACATTTAATTATAAAATATTAAAAATTCTTATTTAAATTATTAAATATTAAAATATAATGTTCCTTTAAGAATAATTAGAGTCTTAGTATTTTAGCTTTGCCAAATATTTAACAACCTCGTTACTACTTCATTAATAAGAACAAATTTGGAGAAAAATATAACATAACAACCTTTTTTCACCCGTGTCTTCATTTAACAATCGATTAAAATAAAATATGGTAATATGGTGTAATTCATAATTTTTCCGAGTATTAATTTCCTGATTAAGTTTTCATCAAAGTCATGGGAATTACATAAAAATTATATTTATATTTTTGTTTATAAGTAAGTATATTACTAAAAAAAAAAAAAAAAAAAAAAAAAAAAAAAAAAAAAAAAAAATCAGTGTGATAAGATTATAATTTCAGAAAATATTGAAGAAAATATTTAAACATAATTTAAATATTAGATGGTCAAAAAGTTTTAATAATTTTAATTAGTTATTTTAGTCCCAATAAACTATTTTTTAACTGGGCATAAATTTAAACAGGGATCAGAACTATTTTGTAAAAATTGAGTGTTTCTATTGAAAATATAACAGTTAGCTGAACTTTTGATATGTAGATGGCTCCATAAGCATATCAGTTAATAGTAAGATATTATTCCCTATCGATTTGTTACCTTCATTTTTTTTAAATATCTACCACAAATGCTGCTAAACTGTGGCTATACGTTCAAATTTTGATATTCGAACCGCTAAATGAATGGGAAAATATTTCGGATCATGTAAAATTCGATTAAAAACAATTAAAACGTATTTTCTCCAGCAGATAAAATAAAATTGCTATCCGACCTATCGATAATTCGAGTATTTGACACAACTGTACCTGTACAGTAAAATTTTTATACCTCAGAACATTAAGTGAAATGGAAAATATTTCGAATTATGTGTAAAATGTCAGTAAAAATTGTTAGAAATACTAATCTCTTCAGAAATAGATAAAAATTATCATATATCAAGTTAATTGCTTTTCAAAAACACAATGTCTGCAGTAAGTGAAACTGTTTACTTCATCCACCCATCATGTTGCGAAATTAGAACATTACTTTCTGTTGCATCTTTTGAACTGTCAATCAAAATTTTATAAACACTTGCATTATAAAGCTGCAATATTGACATTATAAAAACTATATCAACAATTTATTGATTTTAAACGAAAATGAGTGTTTTATTAATATAAATAACCTTGAATTTATTTATGTAATTAATCAAGACTAAATAATGTTTTGTATTAATATATTTTAGCTTCTGTAAATGTTTTAACCAAGACAGGAGCAAAAAATAAATGCTCCAGTGTGTATCTTTAGATATATAAAATATTAGTTTAAAACCAAAATGTGCTGCAAAATTTTTGGGATACAAATAATAAGAAAATACACATTTTAATAAACAAAATTACAAGCTCTTTACAGGTGAAACCACTATGGATATTTCAGATATTTAATGGATTAATCCAAGTTTACCTGGATAATCAGAAAATTACCGTGAACGATCCTGAAGAAGAAGGTAAGCAGATTTCCCTTACCTTTATTATATGATTTAAATGGGATTATTTTTATATCACATTAGTCTCATTTTAAATAATCTAACAAAAATAATTAAAACGTGTCTTCTCCAGGTAAAATAAAATTACTAACGATCTATCGATAATTCGAGTTACTATTACATTACAGAACTTGAGCTTTATTACCATTAATATAAGTCTAAAACTATGCATTTTTCGATGATATAGCTCTTAGCGAGATCCCTTTTGTCTTGTGTAAAATGATAATTGGGAAGGGAAATCGATCGACAGTGTCTGTTGTGTCTGGAATAGAGTTTCTCACCCTCTTTTATCTTACGGCACTCTTCACTCAAAAAATAAAATAAAATAAAATAAAATAAATATATGTATAGGGTAAGGTGCCCTATTATCGTCCTCCAGTCATTTTTAGGTCCTTAGAAGTTGTAATTTTCAGTGAAAATCTACCAAATTTGGAATTTACATAGATTAAATACACACGCACATAGAAACATAGGCAAATATCGTACAAAAAATTTTTAACAATGCGAAAAACTGTTTTTTCAAAAATATCTAAAAAATGCAAAAAAATGCAAAAAAAAAAAAAAAAAAAAAAAAAAAGTCTCAATTTCGTCTCCCCCAAAAATGCAATACGCCTAGGCTTAACTTATAACTAAATCATAATTTATTTCTAAATGAGTAAGTAATTTAATTTACAATAAAGTAAGGCACAATGAAATGTACTAATTATCAGTGGAAGAATAACATAATGAAACATTAAGCATCCAAACATGAGGAAAAGATTGAAAAAAAAAATCATGAAAAAGCATTCCTAATTTCGCCCCCGGGACGAAAATAAGAACTGTAAGGGGGACGAAATTGGGATCACGCTACTTCCCAATATGACGGAGCTTCAATTCCGTAAGATGAACTCAGCGTCCTAAAACCCACTGTATGCTACTGCCAGCATCTTACCAACTTAAAATACATGCAATGAATAAGAAATAAATGCTTATAGTACAGTAAATACCGTTCTACAAATGACGTAATAAGAACTCATGTCTTCTAAAAATAGGAAATTCGCCGTCTTTAATTTATGTATGCGTTTTGGCGAACGAAATTTTCAACACTGACCCCCTTTACCTCCCGTCCCCTGTGCCTTGCGTCATAGGTGGCGCCACTTTCGCAGAAGCGAAGAAGTTAAGGGGGACGAAATTAGGAGAGGGGACAAAATATGGGCACTTTACCCTATATATATATATAAATAATAATAATAAAAAAAAATCCGTTGATTGTTTTCCGTATTATTTCTGTACAGTTTCTGTATTCTGTCTGAAATATTAATCTCTTAAGAAAAACACATCTTAAATCGAAATCTTCTTAATTACTGTCATAACATCTAAATGTTTACAACATGCAATATCTTTCATCATCTCATTCATTCCTGAAACATCATAGAGCATTAGCTACGGGTTTAACCCTATAAACTGTTAATCAAAAGGAAATAAATTGTTTTCATAATTACCATTGCATCACAAGATTGCAACTTGCTTATATGAGAAACTCAGAAAAATGTTTATTGACTTTAAAAGAAAATTTAAATCGAAATCTACTTAATTACTGTCATAACATCTAAATGTTTACAACGTGCAATATCTTTTATCATCTCATTCATTCCTGAAATATCATAGAGCATTAGTTACGGGTTTAACCGTTGCCACCGAAACACTCAAGGCCTGAGGACACGATTTGTGACGTCATCACTAATCGACCGACTGCTCACTAGTATTAGAATTCACACCAGAAAATTTTGAATAGCAATTTTCTTTTATTTTATTTGTGGAATAACTATCATCTGATAAAAAACAATAATAACAATTTAAACTTACTGGTGAGAATTTGGACTATCCCAATAAAAGATCGACCAGATGCGGCAACACTGAGGCATTCCGCATCTGGCTGAATTTTTATTTAAGGATTCCGAATTCTCACCAGTAAGTTTAAATAGTTATTATTGTAATATAGGATGATAGCTATTCCACAAATAAAATAAAATAAAATTGCTATTAAAGATTTTCCGTTGTGAATTCCAACACTAGTGAGAAGTCGGTCGATTAGTGATGACGTCACAACTCGTGTCCTCAGGCCTTGAGTGTTTCGGTGGCAACGGTTTAGCCCTATAAACTGTTAATCAAAAGGCAATAAATTGTTTTCGTAATTACCATTGCATCACAAGACTGCAACTTGTTTATATGAGAAACTCAGAAAAAATGTTTATTGACTTTAAAAGAAAGTGACTGTATTTATGATTGTAAAAGAAACATTAATTATATTTATGCGCGTTTTGTGTCAACAATGTATTTTTAGATTAACTTTCGTTTATAATGTAATCAGGAAAGGATCAAAACTGTATACTCCAAAATTATATGTATCATTCATTTAAAAGTTAAATTTAATTAGGAAACAAAATTGGAATAGTAATTTTAAAATTTCAGAAATATATGTACTAATAACGATATTCTTCCAGAACAAATAAATACAAATTTTACAGGATATACAATAAATATTCCAATGGATTAACAGCTCTAATATACTATGGATAAATAGTGGACGAATCTGAAGAAGAAAGTAAGCTCAATTTTGTTAGCTTTACTCTATTTTTAAGTGTTACTGTTTTTACACTCAGTCTTTTTATATTATAAACCCTAAAATATTCCGTATTCTCAATCCATTTTTCCCCCACAATTTCCATATTTTCTCAGAAGTTCTTTCCCACGAAGAAATAATTTCGTGAATGTACCAGAAAGTAAGGAATGTGAATATCCGACACGAAACGCCAGCTTATTTGTCATTTCCGCTATGGCTTTGCGATTGTTTATATTTTCATAATCTGAAAATAATTTCTGTGTTCTACCAGAACAATTCCCGTATTTTTATCTTTTTTTTCTTTACCTTTTGCAGTATGGCAATAAAAATAAATCCTATAGCTTTAGAGAAAAGGAAATCTAGCTTTATCTGTCCAGAATAATCCAAATTCTCAAAACTTTTTGACTCATTCACGAAATCACTTTCATAGAAAAAAAAAAGATTTCCGTAAAAACACGGAAATTGTAACGGCTGGCACGCAGGCGCCATTGAGAACTTTGACGTTCAAAGGTACATTCGTAATTACATAAATACGTAGCAGCTATAGTCGTCGTCTGGTCCGTTCGTTTGTCTGTCCGTCTGTCCGCATATAACGGCGCAAAAACTACCCAGCCGAATGGTTAGAAATTTAATGTATATAATTGTTGCAGAATTTTGTAGAGTCACTTCAAATTTTATGAAAATCGAATAAAAACTTTTAAAAAATATTAATAAAAGTTTTTTCATTCTATTAAATCCTATCATATGTAATTAATTCAATGATATCCCATGATAGGTAATGATTCTAGGTTCCCATCGCGATTATGTCCTATTTAAGATGGAGTCATATTATTTCCCTATTACTGAATTTAATATGTCGAATCGTGATAAATTTTGTATTCATACATTTTTGCATAAGAATGCAACAGTTATTGCACCAAGATCTGAACATTTATAAAATTAGTTATTATAAGTACAAATGCACCTCATTTGCGACGTTTGACGTACAATTTCCGACTTGTTTTGCTGCCTTTCGGTTGTTTCTTGTTACAAGCTTTCCTAAACAATAAAAATAGGTTTTAAAGGATCCTTCCTTTCAAGTCAATAATATTTTCATGACCTTATATTACAGGCGCGATTACAGTTTCTGACTCCTTCTCCTACAAGCAGTTTTGACATAAGCAGAAGAAGATAGAAGAAAAGTGTGATTCTAAATTTACTGGAATATAAAGTATCTAGATATTATACGAATTAAAAAATTGAAAAACATAGAACTCAGAATGAGCTCAGAGTGGAATGACACATTCACTCTGCGTTAAAATAACTAAAATTAAAAATTGTTTACTAAAAAGGTGCATAAAATTTATTAAAATATTCTGTTGCAAAATAAACTGGTTTTTAAAAACTTAAAAACCATTGATGTTAAAAATCATATGAAACAGAAAAAGAGGATTCCTGAGATCTTTCGACCGCAAACGCGATCCTTTTCAAAGGATACTTTCCATATATATATATATAATATAAATTTTTTGCACCTTTTTAGCAAACAGTTTTTATTTTTAGATATTATGCGAGTTGTAATTTTCCATCTGAGTGCAAAAGTGTCTAGGTGATTCGAAGCAGGGGCCTGTTGGCTTAAGCTGCTAATGCTCTGCCAACTGAGCTATCCTGGACAGACCTAGAGGAGACACTTTACCTCAGTTAACCTTACTGATAACGGAATCTGGTCTAGCTATCTGAAGCAGCAATTAGTTGGCAGAACATTGGCAGGCCAAAAGGTCCTAATCCCGGCCTGGACACTTTTTTACTCGGTTTGAAAATTACAACTCGTGTGATTAATTACGAATTTGAATTAAATTTGGAATAATTACGTATCTGTAAGAAATATTGTAAGATTTTATTCCGTCTTCACCTTGTTTGTGAAATATACTAAAAGATGTCGCCACTTCCTGACCGGAGTTTCATAAGGCTACAAAGGACTGAACGATTAATACCGTTTTGATTCTGCTGCAACAGATGGCAGCACTACTGATTTACAGAACGACTCTTTTTTAATTGAACTGGTAAAGATCTGGAAGAAAGACAATCTGCAGACTAATCAATTTTTCTTTTGTGTGATTAAGACTTTGCACCGAGACTTTTGAGTAACTCTTTTAGACCCTGTTAGATGGGGTGTTGGTCTTTGAACCATTAGGACGTGAATAAGAATCGTCCTTATCTAATATTCATTTTAGGAAGCATAATCTCGCTCCTATGAATACCCTATGTAAAAGGTAGGATCTGTTAAATTTCTTTTCATGTATACCTTTGACTATTTAGTCAAGAATATGTATATTTTATTAATAATCTCTATTTATGAAGCTTAGATATTCCAGTCAAGCTCGTCAATATCCAATTCTTCAAGAAACGACATACACCAATTTTTTATTAATAATATATATATATATATATATATATATATATATATATATTATAGATATATATATTATATATATTATAGATAGATATCTATAATATATTAGATATATTATAGATATATATATATATCTTATGTCGGTGCCACTACCCGAAAGGGGGTGCAAGAGCAAAAAACGTTCTAAAAATGCGATTTTTGCGTTACGGAAGGGCCTAGAAATATGAAATTTGGAATATTAGTTACTTATAAGATATAAATGATGTCTAAGAACAGTTCTTAAACAATTCGAAATTTAAAAGGGGTGAAAATGCATAAAAAGCGTTCTAAAAAACGTTCTAAATAGCAGTTTCTACATAATCTCAGGAAATACCAAACCGATTTCAAAAGTAATGGTATCAAAATGATGGTGTTAGTCCAACTTAGAACATAGGCTATATTTTATGTCGGTCCACTACACTAAAGGGGGTGCAGGAGCAAAAAACGTTCTAAAAATGCGATTTTTGCGTTACTGAAGGGCCTAGAAATATGAAATTTGGAATATTAGTTACTTATAAGATATGAATGATGTCTAAGAACAGTTCTTAAACAATTCGAAATTTAAAAGGGTTGAAAATGCGCGAAAAGCGTTCTAAAAAACGTTCTAAATGGTGATTTCTACACAATCTCAGGAAATACCAAACCGATTTAAAAAATAATGGCGTCAAAATGATGGCGAGAACCCTTGCTCCAACATAGGCTATGTTTTAAGTCTGTGCCACTACCTCAAAGGGGGTGCAGGAGAAAAACGTTCTAAATTGCGGTTTTGCGTGACGGAAGGGCCTTGAATCATGAAATTTAGAATGGTAGTTAGTTATAAGATATGAATGATCTCCAAGGACATTTCCTAAAAAAATCGAAATTTAAAAGGGGGGGGGGGGGTAAAATGCGCAAAAAGCATTATAAAAAACGTTCTAAATTGCGATTTCTAAGCAATCTCAGGAAATACTGAACCGATTTCAAATATAATGGTGTAAAATGATGGTGACAGATCTTGCTCCAAGATCGGCTATATTTTATATCTGTTTCCACTACCCCAGAGGAGATGCAGGAGCAAAATGAGCGAAAAGCGTTCTAAAAACGTTCTAAATGCCGATTTGTCACCAATATCTCAGGAAGAATCAAACTGATTTCAAAAGTAATTGTAAGAAATTGATGCTGACAGCCTCTGCTCTAACATAGACGCTATTTTATGTCGGTATCACTATCACCTAGACGTTGCAGGAGCAAAAAAGCGTTCCAAATTTCAATTTTTGTGATCGGTAGGGGCTAGCAACTTTAAATTAGGCAAGGTACATATATATTACATATAAATGATCTTTAAGAACAGTTTCGAAAAAATTGTAAATTTAAAAAGGGGTGAAAATGGGCAAAAAGCGTTCTAAAAACGTTCTAAATTGCGATTTCTACTCAATCTCAGGAAATTCCAAAGCTATTTCAAAAGTAATGGTTGCAAATCAATGGTGACAGTCCCTGCTATAACATATGTTATATTTTATGATGCTGTCACTACCATCTGAGGGTTGCAAAAGCAAAAGATGTTCTAATTTGCGTTTTTTGTATAACTGAAGGGTATAACACTTTGAACTATGGCATGGTATTTACTCACAAGATGCAACTGCTTTCTAAGAACTGTCGAAAGAAAATTTCAAATTTAAAAAGATGAAGTGAGCGAAAAGCGTTATAAATTACAATTTTTATGTAATCTTATTAAATACCAAACCGATTAAAAAAATAATGATGATAAATTGTTGGTGATAGAACCTGCTCAAACATAAGCTATATTTTATGTCTGTGCCACTACCACTAGAGGGCTGCAGTAGCTAAAAACTTTCAAAATTGCGATTCCTGTGATACTGAAAAGGCTAGAAACTTTAAATATGGCATGGTAGTTACTTATAAAATATAAATGCCCTCGAAGGGCTGTCGGAAATAAATTTGAATTAAAAAGGGGTGAAGTGAAGGGGAGGTGGGAAAAGCATTCTAAAAAAGTCCTAAATTACGATTTCTACGCAATTTCAGGGAATATAAACCAAATACAAAAGTAATAGTTGCAAATCAAGGGTAACAGTCTCTGATTCTACACAGGCTATATTTTATGCCGATGATTCTACCACCTGGGGTTCACAGGAACAACAAACGCTCTAAAAAAGGCCTTTAAAAGCTTTCTAAATTACGTTTCTGTGGAATAGTAGGAAATAACAAACCAATTTCAAAATTAATGTTGGCAAATTAATAGTGACAGTTTCTATTTCAACATAGTCCTTTATGTTGAGAGAGGTGGTAGGACTTGGAATTTGACATGATGGTTAATTTTAAGATGTAAGAAGATGGTTTCTGAAAAATTCAAAACTTCAAAGGAATACTAAAATGAGCGTATTAATTGAGCACAAAAGTTTCAAAATATTTTCTAAATTATTTTTTATTTCGTTTTATTAATTTAAGTCTCATTTCTGCCTTATGCAGTGTAACAATGTTGTTTAATCAAACTGTGTTTTAACCCGGGAGAACTCGCTAGTGAGAATGCCCAATTGCTTTTCTTTTACTTTACATTCATATAATATCAACTTTTTTCGGTTGACTTAGTACTTTTATTCACAAAATAGGTAAAATAATTGTAAAACATTTTGAAATTTTAATTAAAATGAAAAATGATTTAAGTAAGAGTCTTAAAAAAGTACGACTGTTAAGAGAAAATCTCATGCAGCGAGTCCTCCCGAGTTAAATAGTAATTTTTTTAATTATTCCTAAAAGTAATAAAATAAAAATTTAGTTAGTATCTTTTAATAAAAATTAGACATATAAATATCACTTGGCATATTTCAAATATTACGCGAGCAAAGCCGCGGGGTTTGCTAGTATATATATATATATATCAGCATTCTCGTGAAAAAGCAGTGTGCCTCTGAAGAAGTTGCAATCACATTAGACACAGGTAAGAAAATTTATTTCTCTCTTATCTGATTTGAATTAGTAGTAATTTGAAAGAATAATTATATAAATGGTCAAACCTACAGTATCCAATGTTTACTTTTGGAGTTCGATTACCTGCGAGTTATTCTGTAAAGCTGTTTCAGATAACAGACCAGATTCCGTTCTAAATAAGGTTAGCTGGGTGAATTGTGTCCACCAGATTTTCCCAGGTTAGCTCAGTTGATCGAGCAGTGGCAGCTTAAGCGAAAAGATCCCTGGTTTGAATCCTGGCCAAGAAACTTTTTCACTCTGTTGGAAAATTAGAATTCGTATGATTTGTTTACCAATTGGAATAATTGTGTTAAATTACGCTCTAAATAAAAAAGAGTGACTATTCACTCCGGAGGAGTGAATATTGTAGATCTTGGTATTCATTGCGTATGAATTTAAATCTAATCAAACGTTATTGATTAGTGTATTTTGCTACTTTTAAAGTTTTATTAATATCTGTATAATAGGTGAATATTATATGATTATGAACACGTAATTTCATTTTAATTTTTGTTTTAAATATAAAATCTTATCTTTTTAGCGCTATTTTGCAGAATCCTATTGTTCTAAAATATTTTTTAATTTTTCCACTAAAAACACAATGCTTATCAACTCACATCTTTTTTTAAATAAGTTTTAAGCTTGATCTAAATATTAAGAAAGTGTAAGATCTTTTTTAATGCGTTGTAGTTTGTCCCCGTTTTATTAAATATGAACATAGAGTCTAGATTTTTATATTGTCTGAAATATGTTTATATTTTTCTTTTAAACATATTCCTTAACTTAATTATGATTTCGAATTTTCTTCTACTATTGCTAAAAAACGGATATTAGTACAACGCTTATTTATGGAACGACATGATAAGCCATATTTAATTTGGATTTTTTATTGCCGTATATATTGTATTTTGTGAATATGAGCTAAATAGTTTTCGTATGTTTTATAGGAAAAAGAAAAAAGAAGGAAATATAAAAAGAAAAGAAATGACTGCATATGTGCTATTCTTATTGTTTGAAAAACATTTTTAATGTAAAAAGTAATTATTTATCGCTCTAAAATATATTCAATTTTAAATTATATAAGTGATACGATGAACATTTTAAAAAATATTCTAAAGCAGTTTTATCTATAAACATCATATCAGGCACAAAAAACACTTTATTTCAATGCTTAGATATCATGTTTTATTTTTTAGTGCCAATAATTACATGTATCATAACTATTTAATTCATAAACATAACATACAAAATCTACACGAATAAAAGATTAAAACTAAATAAGACTTACCTTTACGTTCCATAAGTAATCACTTTAACAATATCCGCAAATTTTAATCCTAAAATGGCGGACGCCTTTTTCTTATCCTAAAAAAAGCGTTGTAGACTTGCTATTCGAATTAGCTGATGAGTAATACCAATACATACAATTAGAGATCGACCAGAAATTTGGTTTCGTTTTCGTTCCAAAATCTGAGTTTCGCCGAAAGTATTACCAAAAATTCAGCCGGACCGAAACTATCTATATTCCAGAAATCTCGTTTGTTCCATCGGAAATTTTCAACATTACCCGTTGAATTGAGCTGTATCTGTTCAAAAGGGACACTCTTTATTTATTACTATGAACTTCCCTGTGTATAATTTGTTGGCAAAAAAGTCGCCTCTTTATTGCGCAGTACTACACGCGCGCTAATATTTAGATATCAAAACTGGCTTTTCTTAAAAAATCAATCAAATATAATATTAGGTTGGCAACTAAGTTCCCGCAGTTTTTTTAAATAGAAGTTTTCTACCGGAATCTATATTTTGGTTTTTGGATAGAGTTAATTTGTGTTAAAATTCAGATCGTAAAATGTAGTGTCAAGTTGGGAAAAAGGGAGCATTTTCGACACCGCTTCCTCTTAGCTTTTAACCAAGGTTGTTGGTCGCAAAAGTTGTTCGCAACATTTGTATTGTGTATGGCCACAGCTGAAAGAACCGCTCATGGTTGGTATGCCAAGTTCAGAAATGGAAATTTAGACATCAACGACGCACCTCGTTCTGGCCGTCCAGTTGAGTTCGATGAAGAGCGATTAAACCAACTTTTGCACAAGAACTCGCATCAAACGACAAGGGAACTGGCAGAGAAAATGAAATTCTCCCACACTGCTACAGAGAAGCATCTTCACTGAATGGGAAAGGTTCTGAAGTGTGGAACATGGGTTCCGCATGCTTTAAGTGACAGCAACCAAAAATCAGCGAGCCACAATCTCCGCTGCTTTTCTTGCTCGTCGCCGCTCAACTCATGGACACAAGCAACGATTTCTTTACCGAATCGTTACTGGCGACGAAAAATGGTGCCAGAACATTAATATGAAGCAGGCAAGGAATGGCTTAGCTCCGGCAAATTAATAACACCGGGCGTGAAACATGATCTGCATCCACGTAGAACGATGTTGTGTGTATGGTGGGACTGGGAAGAGATTATCCGTTACGAATTGCTTGAACGGAGCCAAACGGTTAACGTAGAACTCTGTGTTCAACAGATGGAATGACTCAACACGGCTATTCAAGAGAAAAGACCTAATCGAAACATGGAGTTCTTTTGCTGCACGACAATGCCCGCCCTCATATCGCTAATAAGACCAAGGAAGCCAATCAAACGCATAGCAGCGAAGTGCTGCTGCACCCGCCGTACTATCCTGATTTGGTACAAACAGATTTCCACCTTTTTCGATCTCTTGCAAATGCTATGAGCGGAGATTCGTTCAATACTAATGCAGAATTGAGAGCTTGGTTGGATGAATTTTTCGAGTCGAAACTGGGGGATTTCTACCAACGAGGTATTGAAAATCTTGTTGAACGTTGGGAAGAAGTTACAAACAACAAGGGAGAATACATTGTTGATTAATTAGTTGTTAAATTTTATTGAAAAATAAACTTTTAAAAAATTTAAAAAAAGAGCGAGAACATAGTTACCAACCCAGTTGGCATTCCATAGTTGACATTCCATTCTAACCTTTTCGATTCAGGAGTCTCTTATACAAATTTTATTCGGTTGACACCACTTTTTAAAAAGAAGTTTCCTTCAAGTAGACAATTTCAAAAATGCTCTAATTGAATAAGGCAAATTTTATTTTCCTTTATCACTGGTGTTAAAATCAAATTTTTGAAAGAAAGATGATGTCCAGCCAGGCTGGACATACGAGTGAAAAGAGTTAATGATCTGAAATTTAGCATAAATTAACTAGATCAAAAAACAAAATACAGATTACGACAAGAAAAATGTATTTTTAAAAAGGCGGGAACGTAGTTGCCAATCCTGTTGTCATTCTATAGTGGACATTCCATTTTAATGATATAAAATTTAACATAAATTAACCCGATCAAAAAAAACATAATACAGAATCCTGTAGCAAAAACGTATATAGAAAAACTGCGGAAACTCACTTGCCAACCCACTCTGAATTCTATAGTTGACATTACATTTTAATGACCTGAACTTTAACATAAATTAACTCCATCAAAAAAACAGAATATAGATTCTGGTAGAAAAAGTGTATTTAAACAAACTGCGGGAACATAGTTGCCAACCCAATAATATAGGTAAATTTCTTACCTTTATGTTTCTTGCACAGCAATCCCTCGTTACACAGTATGGCCGAGTAATCCGAGTAGGGTGTCCGTTGATAAAATCTTTACTTTGGGTTTACACGATAGTGTAATAATAAAAAATGTGGTGTTTATTATATATTTTCTGCTCATGTGAAGTAAATCCATTGCTGAGCCTATTTTTCTTTGTTTATGTTAATCTTATATTTAATGGTTTAGTTTACAGTATTAGATTAACTAATTTAACATATATACATTACGCTGCGTTGTACAGCAGCAATTTTATACTTTTACATGTTTCCAGGATGAAATCTAACAGCACAATAATATAATAATAAAACTGTTTTTGAGTCATTTTTAGTTCTTTTCGGTAGTGACGTCAAACTCTTGCATCATGCGTGGGATGGAATAAACAGTTTTTATTTATGGTCGTAAATGTTCGTTTTTGATAAACATGATTTAGGTAATTTAAAGGTTTGATGATTGCATAATGATGGATTGCTGTCTAATTTACTTTGATAAGTATTAAAAACTTATTGTCCTAGAAAATTATTGTTTCTATTTCCTGTATTAGTTGTTTATTGCTTTATCTGAGTATGGTTATATTTCCATCATAATTATCATTCATGACAGACTTAAGACGGGAGTGAAAATTATAAAACAAGCAATGCATATATGGCTCAACTTTGAAGATATTTTTCACGCGCTCAATTAAAACTGCAGACTTAGCAGTAATAGAAAAAATCTAGTTTGAAACAGCAGAAGTGTTTCGGATGCTCTTTGAGAAAGTTCTACCATTCTGTATCCTTTATGAATTAATTACATTTTATTTTATACGAAAATAAAAAGTTCCATAAATAATCACTATAATAATATCCGTATATTTTAATCCTAAAATGGCGGACGTCTTTCTCTTATCTTAAAAAAAGCGTCGTAGACAAGACTTCTGATTGGCTAGTGAGTAATACCAATACATACAATACTCACTCCTGCTTAGAGTGAGCATTCACTGTAAGCAGGAGTGAATAGTCTCTCTTTCAGAGGAGTGACTAATCACTCTTGAAAAGGAGTAAGTTTTAGTACCAAATCAGCGTGGTTTTCAAGGTTACATTATGAAATGGGGTTTTTGAAAATTAAGAAGTGACATATTTTGGTGCTTTTCATTATTTTACCTATGTATATATGGTTCAAAGTCGAACGGAAATTTAAAAAAAAGTATAATGCCAGGCTTTCCGTCTCGTCAGCGGAGTTTCACTCTCTGGTCAACGGAGTGACATATTTCTCTCTGGAAGATGGAGTGAAACATTTCATTCCTTTCTAAAGAGTGGAAAATTCCACTCTTTAATGAGTGGAATTTTTATAAAATTCACTCCAAAAAGAGTGAAAATGCCTGTCAGTCTTTCAGCGAGTGAACTTTTCATTCATCTCATTTTTAGAGTGTACATTTTAATTGTGCTTTATATGAATTTTAATTATATACTTAAGGTGAATTTAGCACTATAACTTTAGCATTCCTTTATTCGATTTTTAAAATGAAATATTAGCATAAAAATTTTACCTCTTCCCTCAAATAGCCGCTATTTTGTGAAATTTTGATTTATCTTCTGATATTAGGTTATTAGGTAATGATATATGGTATATATATATACCTAATTATATGATAATTAGGTTTGGCATCCACCTAATTTAATACATTTTCAAAATCCGTATTTTTACCCTTTATTTGTTGTGTTTGTGTTTCAAAACATTATGCGGTTACACCGATTTACTGTCCACGTTCGTCGTGCACATTAGTGAAATTTGAAAGAAGTTTAGGTCGATTAAAATATTAACATTTTTATGTGTCAGTATTCGCACATTTAGACGAAATTCCAAAAAATTCAATACCAAAATACATGTCCATTATATAAAAAACAAGGGAAAAAATTATTTTGTGGGTAAAAATTGAAAATTTTGATTTTTATTTTTTTAATTTGATGAATTTTAAAGTTTTCTGTTTTTCGATATCATTACTGTGTTTAAAACAATAAAATTTCTAAAAATTTTTGTCAAATCACTCCATTATTTTTTGTATTCTCAGTATAGTGTACATAATAAAATTAGGGACGGAGTTTACAATATAATGAAAATGAAAAATATAAAAATAGAATAAAAATCGGAACATTGAAGAAATCAGTTATTATTATATTTTTTATTTTATTTTTTTGCTGCGTTTTTGTTTATGTTTGTATATTTTATTTATTTTTCTCATAAACTAATTCATTAATTGTATAATAGATCCCTAATTTTATTAAGTACACTATATTGAGGATACAAAAAAGTAATGGAGTGATTTGACAAATATTTGTAGAAATTTTAGTGTTTTAAACAGTAAAGTATCAAAATATAGCAAACTTTAAAATTCTTTACATAAAAAAAAAAAAAATTAAAATTCTCAATTTTTACCCACAAAATGATTTTTTTTCTTGTCAAAATCATTTTTTCTAAGTATTACCTGTAATAATAATATATATATGAAAGGATAAAAAAAAGCCTTTTTAAAATTCGAAATTTAAATTAAATTTTTAAATTAGGAAACCCATCTTATTTTTTTATAGACTCTTAAATCAAATAATTAAAAACAGTTTACTCATCATAAAAATCTTTGACACTAATTGGTATTTATGAAACAAATTTGGAAAAGAACTTACCTTTGTTGACATAAGACAGTCATCATAAAACATATTAAATTATCTTAAAATCCTTATAAAAGTAATAAATATCTCTCGATTCAAGAAGTAATCAAATTATAAACAACAAAGGATTAATTTCAGAGCAATAAATCAAGGTAAATATGTTTTTAAGTATAAAGTTAAATTAGTGTCAAAATAAAATGATGATTACATTATAAGAGATAAATCATAATTAACCTTTGTCTGATTGACAGTTCATACTATGATTACATCATAAATAATATTTAACATTAAAATTAGAATTAGCTCTTTGTGGTGCAATCATATAGGTCCAGACTCTTGTCTCCATGCACTAATCATGAAAGAATAAACATCCCAATTTGATACTTCTTAAGAGACAGATTATGATGTGATCCTCTGTTGAATATTACGCATGAATTAGAGAGCTTTTGCTTCTACCTACTCCCAAGTCACTGGGCCTGACTTCATGTGAGACCATGTAATAGTAGTGAAAATAAAGTCAGGTTCAGGACAAGACTGCTTCAACTTTTGTTAACGCCGCGACTACACTCCCATAAAATGAAGTAAAGCGGATTCCTTTCATATATAATTAAAAAAAAAAAATGTACATCGGTAAAAAAAATTCTTCAAAGGGTACCGAGTCCCCTTAACAGGTTTGCTTGTACACTGTACGTGAGAGAAGAGTTTGCATGTTTCATTGCCAAAAGCTTTTCGATACCACTAATTTTAAACTGCAATATTAAATTTATCTAATGTCAGACACATGTGGATTATATAAGGCGAATGTTTTAGTACATTAAAAGTGGTGTCTACTCAGGGGCGTAGCTGCAAAATTTTTTTCGAGGTGGGTGGGGGGGAATTAAAAAATTTCCCACCTGAAACAAATTGCTCCATTTTCCATCTAAAATTATATGTGTAATGTGTGTTTAATGATAATGATACTTATACGTAAAAAAAAATTCTTTCCAAAGAAAAATACTGAAATTAAAAACATAAAAAGTATAACTATTGGTTCATTTAATAAAAGTTTTTGTCTTCTATTGTGTACGAGTCATAATCGTACTTCCTAGGAAAATAGCCTCATGATATTTTGAGATTTTTCAGAAAGGAACAAATTTTTGGAGGAAATAGATTAGAGACACTGTGTTGACAGTTATTACGAAGTGTAATCTCCAAATCAAGGACATTAAATTAACCAATTTCAGTAAATTGCTTTTCATCTGTCAAACTTGATTTATAAAAGTAATTATGAAAAGTGGTTGTTATCAGAAACAAGGAAGTGATTGTGCGATTCTAAATAAACACTCTGTATAAACATTTCATCATATATCCAAGATATTAAAGACATTTGAACATTAATAAACTGTTTTAAATTACTATAAATATTAATATAAATAATGTAATATTAAGATAAATGGCACTAATTTCCTGTTTTTCATGTCAATAATGTATTATATATGTTTTTCTACACTTACTTGTAATCTAGACTCACGAAAGGAGAGATGTGATTTTTATGCTGAATTAAATTCTTTTTTTTCTTTCTTTAAAAGTTAGTTCTAGATATTTTTTTTTACAAGTCACAAACAATTACGCGTGTTTTAAGATGACACCGAATATCATAATGGACTAAAATAGATAAAGAACAAGAAGCTATAGATTGCATTGCCCTGACGAATTGGATACCAGACAGATAGATTACAGATAACATAAATACAAGGTAAGCCATTTTTTTCTTACATATGCTTTTCTTTTATAATTGAGAAATAAATAATGAACTGTGAGGAAAACGAATTTCGCGCAAGATATTGTTAGAAAAGTTAAAATATCCTAACAATGAGACTGAAAAATTTGTCTCAATAAAAGCATCGTGATTAAATGAAAAAAATAAAAATTTGGTAATCGAAAAAGGGTAATTTATTAAAAAAATACAACAAATCTATAAGAATATTATGGCTTCTATAAAAGACAGCACAACCATTGAAAAATTGAACGCCAACAATTATACAAATTGGCGATTCAAGGTCGAAATGCCATTGATTCGAGATGAACTAATTGAAGTTATTACGGAAGATGCCCCCACTCCATTGACCGATGATTGGACCAAGAAAGACAAAAAAACAAGAGATTTAATAAATTTGTCCATCGACGATAGTCAAATAGTGCACGTCAAAAATTTAAATTCAGCTAGGCAAACATGGGACGCACTTAAATAAATTCATGAGAGATCTAATCTCTCTAGTAAGCTATATTTATTGCGAAAACTGTACAGTACAATGTTAATTGAAGGTGGCAATATGACAGCCTACATAACAAAAAAATTAGAAATAGTGGGCAAACTGTTAGCCATAGGTGAAAATATAACTGACTCGCACATTTCAGCACTACTGCCGTACTCCTTGCCACCGTCCTACGATACTCTAATCACTGCCCTGGAGGCGAGAGAGGAAGCAGAGTTAACTGTTCAATTTATAAAAAGCAAGCTTACAGACGAATATTCTCGTAGGATAGATAATTCTGAAAATTCCGAAAACAGCAATAAAGCATATAAAGCACAAGGTAAATTTAATAATTCAGAACAGAAAAGAGGCAACAATAAGTACTGCTCACACTGTAAAATGAAAAACAATTCGAATAAAGAGTGCTGGTTTCTAAAAGCAAAAAACAACAACAGTTACACTAACAACAGACACTATAAAAACAAAAACAATTCAACATCACTAATTTATGAAGAAAATAACTTACTTAAAAATGCGGAACTTGAAGAAAGAAAACACACAGTAATTGAAAACAACAGTGTTGCTTTACTAACCGAACAGTCCGAAAATAAAGGCACTTTTATAGTGGACAGCGGCAGTTCTAGCCACACAGTAAACTCAAAGGAATTTTTTACTAAAATGACAAATAACACTGAAACAAACGTTACAGTTGCAAATGGTAACAAAAGGATTTCATATTAATCTGGGGAGGTAATAATTCATACCGAAAAAAACAAACAAGTTATATTACGGGACGTACTATATGTCCCTGACATAGAAACTAATTTGCTGTCAATGAGTAGGGCAACTAAATACGGTTGCAAAGTCAAATTTGAAAAAGATAAATGTGACATAATACACGACGGGAATGTTATACTTCAAGGTAAACTAAAAAAATATCTATATGAAATACATATTAGTAAAGATGAAAATTACAGGCACAGCGCAAATGTCACTTACAACTGCTCAAATGCAAATTGCATAGATTTGTGGCATAGGCGGATGGGGCATAGGAATTACGACACAATAAAATCGATGTTATCAAACGATTTAGTTGAGGGAATTAAAATCAACAACTTCAAACATAACGCGAAATGTGAGGTATGCATCACATCAAAAATAAACGAGACCCCATTTCCTAAATCGGGTGCTTATAGAGCTACAAAAAGGCTCGAGTTAGAGCATTCTGACTTATGTGGCTCTATAAATACACCCACAATTGGGGGGAAAAGATATTTCGTCACTTTTATCGACAATTATACAAGATTTTGTGCAGGGGCGCCATTTGAGGGGGGCTGGGAGGGGCCATAGCCCCCCCCAAGGAATTTGATATTTTAGAAAATTTATCTGTCATCGCAGGTCAGACTCAAAAGAATTTAAAAAAATTACTCAAAACCTAAAATAGCTTGTCAAACTTTATTACAATTAAAACACGTATAAGTAAACACTTTAGGTATATAAACTAATAATTATATATAAAAAAAATTCTAATTTGCCAATAAATCTATTTTTTCCAAGTCTAATTTGCAAATTTCGCATTTTTTTTTCTGCGGTCAATTGACGAATTGATTTTGCGTCGCTCTGCAAAAAAAAAAAAAAAAAAAAAAAAAAAAAAAAAAAAAAAAAATAAGCAAATAAATAAATAAAATAGCATGGTCTTCCCTTGAAAATTAAACAAGAGAGAAAAATCATGCGTCAAGCATAGATTATGAAACATTTTCCAACACATCAAGAATGCTTTAGCAAAACTTAGCCTTTCTATAAGGTAAATAATATATATATAATTAAACATTTTAGAAAACATAAGGACTTTTTCCTAGAAATCCGCACAAACTTTGCAATTATGTAAAATAGCAAAGGAAACCGAATCAGGTGAAACTTGCGCGTGAAGTGTTGTGCTATGGTATATAAGAGCATGGCCATTAGCCAAGAGATCATTAAATAATCTGTGTTTTCCGAGAATAGAGCCACAAGAGGAGTGTCTATGTATTATTGTGTACAAGTTTTACGAAAGCAATATTCATCAAGGAGCAAGTCCATCGTGAACTATTTATTTTCTGAAAATATCACCAAACAAACTACATACGATGTTCTAGAATGTTACTAGGAGGGACTCTCGGCCAAAAAAGAACTGGGATCGGGTAGGAAGGCAAAAAAAAAAAAAAAAAAAAAAAAAAAATCTCCAAGCCAGAGTTAGAGCAGTTGAAAGGACTGTTTCACGAAAACGACCGAGTATTAATCCATCCCATGCCTTCGAAATACAGTGCTTCAGCTAACCACCAACAAAAGACAATCACTAAGAACCTGAACATCAAATATTACAAGAAATGGTCATAACAGAACGAACAGAAAAACAAATGGTTGTCGTGAAAACGAAGTGTGGTCACTTGTTCAGAAAATTCTCTGATAGAATATTAATCTTCGATGACGGTGACGGCTCATATTTTAAGCTCAAGCGCTCCACGTTTAACTATAACGGTGGCTATTATACATCTGACGTCTCCACGACCCAAGATATCATTAAATTTTCTACTAAAGCGAAATTCCAAGACAAGATCCTCGTATGGATTGCAATAGGTCCGAAGGGTTTGAATCGTCCGTTCATCCGAAAGTCTGGGTTCGCTGTCAATGGGCAACGACATTTGAACAAGGGCATTCGCCGTCTTTTTATCCCCTACATCTGTAGCAACTACAATGACGGTGATTATGGTATCTGGCCAGACTTGGATAGTAGTCATCTCTGCAAAATCGTTCTCAGCCATTTCCGCCAGCAAAACATCACTTTCATAAAGAAGTCTGACAACCTGGTTAGCGTTCCCCAAATTTGACCAATTGAGCGGTTCTGAAAGTATCTGAAGTCAAAAGTGTATGTCAAAGGCTAGAAAGCAGGTAACATCCAGAAATTGATCAATCGAATCAAGTATTGTTTCAAAATTATGAACTTAAATTTTGTACAATGTCTAGAAAGTACCACCAAAAGTAAAATCGATAATGTCAAGCGAAACGGTTTAATTGAAATCCGATAACAGTTTTACAGAGGAATGTGGTTATTGAAGTCACCTTACAGTGCCCATTTGAGTTCTTTATCTCGTTTTTTAATAACTTTCAAGTCAAGAAAAGTTTGTGCAGATTTCTAGGAAATAGTCCTTATACCACATTTAAAAACCATATTTCAATAATTACCGCCCATAACCGTAAAAGTAATCCAGTTCTTTTGTGAAGCTCTGTATATGATCTATAAATTTGTACATATGATACACAGTGTGCTTAAATTATGTTTAGTAAGAAAATGCATAACATAGTAAAAAATTCCCCTTCAGCAGTTTCTACCGATAGGGGGAAACGTACTTAAATTCTTTTGTACAGCCCTGTATATGACATACAGATTTTAATACACGCCACATATTAATGCTGAAATTTAATTCAAGCAATGCTTAAACTACTTAAATTACGCTTCCATGAGTTAATATCCATAGGCGATTATATATCCAGTTCTTTGCATAGTCCTGTATATGATTTTATTTATATGCAGCAAACTTACCTTAGTATATTATACTAAATGTAGTTGAGCTTGAAAGACAACTTGAAGCTGCATAACTCAAATTAAAAATAACATCTTTAAGCAATTCCTGCTCTTTCTCAATAATGCTTACGAATTTTTCTGTGTGTCTTACGAATTTAAAAATTACTCTGTATATGTTCTATAGAATTTATGTACACCATGTAGTATTCAAAAATTTAGTTAAACTAAAAAACCATACCATAAGTGAAAACAGACTTGCAGCAATCATTCCTAATAGCCAAACTTCGCATACAGATTTGTTCCCGAAACTTTTATGTGTCCCTGTAAATGAATGATAAATGCAATCCCCATCCTATTTTACTGCAAGCATTTTGTTGTTAGCTTCAGTGATATATACCAGTTTCATCATGTTTGAAATAGTGCAACATAATTGAAATACGCTGCGAACAGTTTTTACTCGTAGACCATCATATAATCGAACTCTTTTGCATAACCTTGTAAATGAGTGATGAATGCTTCGCACCCCATATTCTACAGAAAGTATGTATTAGCACTAGAGATGAGACGGACTCAACCCGGACCTGACACGGGTTTGACTTTTATACCAGCCGTCGGGCTCGGGCCCATTCTTTCTCAAATTGGCAATTTTATTTATTCTCGCACTCGTGTAGAAACAAAAAATAACTTTTTTACCCCTTAAAAATTAATTATCCCATTGCAAGTCTTTTTAATGCTATTTTGATCAGGAGGAAAGAGAAATAGATTTTTTTTCTTTTTTTTTTTTAGTATTTGTCGAACATTATTTTGAAAGAAAACTTGTGATATTTGATGATTTATGTCTGTAGTTTAACGCGAGTAATGACCTGTTGATGTTGGCGGCAATCAGAATATGGCGCCATTAGGATACTGTTTAATTGGAATGTTTATTTATTATTACTTTTTTCAGAGATCTAACGCGAAATAAATATTTTCTTTTACGTCAATTAGCATTAGCCTAAGATTTGCAAATTTTTAGTCTCCTATTGTCTGCGATTGTAATCGCTCTTTAAATGAAAATAATGTCGGTGATTTTATTCATGCTTCTTCTTGAAGTCTGCTCATTCTGTGGCTCTGTTCTTCATATTCATACAATCACTTTCGTACGTAAGTAGATAAAATTGGCATGCATTGTTATTCCCGATTGAAAGCAATCAAGCAGCGTTTCCTCTTTTTCTATAAAAGCATCGGATCTTTTCGGTAACGGTGTCAAATTTATAATTTAAACTGATTTTCAAAGCCATGATAAATGCGAAAGATGTACACTTTTAATAGGAAACAGAAAACGCTGTTCGATTCTTCGTCATATAAATCATAATTTCGGCAAATTTCATTAATTTATACATAAAATGCTCTTCGTTATTGTGTCCATCAGAGATACCTACTTGTTGCGGGAGAAAAATTTAAAAATCTTTTTAGGGAAGTATATTTCTATTTGACACTAAACGTCTCTTTTCATAAGATTTAATGTAAATTTCATAAAATTAATTATGTGCTAGAGATTAACAGTTGTTAAAAAATGAGATCTATTACATTTAGAACAGCTTTTAAATATGCATTTTTGTTAAACCTTTTTTTTCCGTGCATACTATCGGAATCGGGCTCTGATGGCACAAACTTTTTCGGATTCAGATTTATAATTGTTAGCCCCGGCCTCTGAAAAATGAGCCCGAACTCATCTCTAATTAGCACATCTCAGAAATTTTTATCATTTTCATTTTGTTTGTAACGGAGTAACATTATTAAAATACGTCACAAATATTCTTTCTTCATAGACTATAATATAACGGAATACTTGTGAGTTCTCTCGGACACGCGAACTGTAAGTGCTGAACATAACATTACATGTAGTAGTCATCTTTTAGTACACCCCAATAATGTATATAAATGTTATTATGTTTAACACTAGAACGGCGGCGAGGGGTCATTTTGACCCTTGCCAAATGAAAACATTTCGATTCGAACCAGAATTTTTTTTATAATAAAAGATTGATATATGCTGCACAAAAATAACTTAAATAAGTTAAACAGTTCTAAATAAAAATTCTGATGTGAAATATTTTTATAAAACTTCAGCAAAATTTCCCGCCGTTCTAGTGTTAAATACTGTAATACAACAATATTAAAATATACCGCAAATGATTTTACCCGATAGACCATAATCTAACGGAATACTTTTGAGTCCTCCTGTAAATGAACTATGAATGATACACACTTCATTTTGAATACTGATCATTCTATTGTAAACATTAATAACATATATCAATTACGCGTTAATCCGAGTATATTTACGTGAGTTAGAGCATGACCAGACGGGCAGACAAACCCAATTCACTTTTCAACTGCGTTGGAAAGTGTTACAAATATTTCTTGAAGAATCCCATGCTTATGAAAATGTTAAGAATGGCATGCTATTTCAAACCCTTCCCCTCAAACAAAATCTTGCTTCCTCTCCCCACTCTAAGAAACTTATTAAATGGCTTTCTGTCCTGTCCGTAAAGCGTGCAAAGTCAAAAAAAAATCTCCGTTTTAGACAGGTACCCTTCTTAGCAAGTATAATTATATAGTGCTTTCTTCATAGAAACTTAATTTTTTTTCCCGTTTACGAAACAATTCTTTTTTTGACAGGTTTCGTATTCGCAAGTTTTACAATAAATGTAATATGCCTATGCTCTTCAGAGGTATACTATAGAAAGGATGTTTTAAATGCCTTTAAGAATACTTGTAAAAAGGGAAACTGTCTATAATAGAATACTGTCTTAAACGGAAAAAATGTTAGTCACTATCTTGAAATTATACCCGCTAAGATTTAAAAAAACCTCCTTAAAACGGAATTTTTCATAGGTTTTCGTTTCGATGGGAGAGAGTACAGGCTCCATCCCCCCCCCCCCCCCCCCCCCCCGCCGCCGCCGAACCCCACCCCACGCTTGGCTATGCCACTGTCCTCAAAGACGGCCTTGCCCCCCCCCCCCCCCCCCCCAAGAAAATTCTGAAATGGCGCCCCTGATTTTGTGTAATTTATTTAATGGCAAATAAAAGTGAGGCTTCAGAGAAATTGAAAGAGTACATCTCAATGGGGAAAAACAAATTTGGAAAAATACCTACTGTGATAAGAACGGACAACGGTGGTGAATATACGGGTAACGAAATAGAGAAATATCTACGAGAAAATGGGATTCATCATCAGCTCACCGTACCATTTAACCCAAGCCAAAACGATGTTGCTGAGCGTAAGAATAGGTCGCTACTAGATATGGTTAGAAGTATGTTAAATGAAGCAGGTCTCCCGCACAAATTATGGGGGGGGGAAGCCATATGCACCGCGAACCATTTACAGAACCGGCTACCTTCAAAATCGGTAAGCACCACACCCTATGAATTATGGATGAATAGAAAACCCAACTTAAAATATCTTAAAGTTTTTGGCTGTACTGCATACGCCTACATACACAGATCAAAGAGAGGAAAATTAGACAATAGAGCAGAAAAAGGTACTTTTGTCGGATACGACAGTCGCTCTAAGGCGTACAGAATCTATACAAGTGAAGAAAAAGTAATATTGGCCAGAAGCGTAAAATTTATAGAAAATAAAAATAATTCAGATACTAATGAAAATCTAGATAGAAGAGAATTAATCGCGGCAACAAACAAACAAACACAATAGAAAGACACGAATGAAATCGAAATAGATCTGACACCAACACAAAATGAACTAAGTCCACCACCCGCGTCGCAACAACAAATTCCACAAGTCAGAAGATCAGAAAGAACCAATAGAGGTTTACCGCCCGACAGTCCAGCACGATCCAGTATATGTACCTAATAGTTGGGAAGAAATGATTAATATAGAAAAACAGAACTGGATAAAAGCGACAGAAGAGGAAATGAATTCCCTTAATGAAAATGAAACCTGGTCTTTAGTTGATCCCCCACAAGGAGCAAAAGTAATACGGTCGAAATGGACTTTAAAGCGAAATATGACGAATTATGTAAAATAAAGCATTACAAAGCGAGATTGGTAGCACAAGGGTTTAGCAAAAGTATGGAGTAGATTTTGATAAAACTTACGCTCCAGTAGTTTCCCATACAAGTTTAAGATGTTTTATAACTGCCGCAGCATATCACAATCTCAATATTAGGCAAATAGACATTAAAACAGCATTTTTACATGGGGAATAGGAAGAAAAGGTTTACGTATCACAACCTAAGGGGTACATAAACACTGGCAAACCCAATAAGGTTTGTAAATTGAAAAAGGCCCTATATGGATTAAAACAAGCAGCAAGAGCATGGTACTCAAACATTACTGAAACACTAAAAGAATTAAAATTTAAACAGAGCAATGATGATAACTGCTTATTTATAAGAAAAGACTGGGAAAACACGGTTTATATAGCAGTATATGTCGATGATATTCTCATCGCAGGAAAAGATGAAAATGTAAACGACATAATAAACAAACTAAAATCAAAGTATGCACTTGAAGATTTAGGTCAAATTTCCAATTACCTTAGGATAAAAATACAAAAAACTGACAAGGGCTTCAAGCTAAATCAAACAGCAAAAATAATAGAAATTGCAAAAAAAATTAACTTTGAAGATTCTAAGCCATATGGCACTCCAATGGAAACAGGCTTAAAGCGATTAGACAATGAGGAAACACAAATGCCAAACAACAATAAGTACTGACAGGCAATAGGTCCGCTATTGTATGTTGCTACAATAAGTAGGCCGGACATTTTAGTAGGGGTGAATATTCTGAGTAGAAAAAATGAAACACCGTCTGAAAGAGATTGGAAAGGTGTTAAAATGTTAATAAGATATATGTATTCAACAAAAGACCTAAACTTAGTAATGAGCACGGAAGAACCACCCATTTTAGAAGTGTATACTGACGCAGATTGGGGTGGAGATTTAAAAACAAGATGATCGACGACAGGAAATATATTCCTTTTAGGAAAGAATCCAATACAGTGGATAACGAAAAGACAAACGTGTGTAGCACAATCATCTGCAGAGGCAGAGTTTGTAGCACCGGCGAGCGCTACACAAGAATTAATGTGGCTATTAAAATTATTAGAAGATCTTAATATACCTCAAAAATTGCCCATAGTCATTTATGAAGATAATAAATCTTGCATAAAAATGATAGAATCCGAAAAGTTCTCTAATAAAACAAAGCACATTGATATTAAATATAACGTGATTAAACAGCTGAAAGAAGACAAAATTATTGAATTGCGTTATTGTCCAAACAAGTCAATGACAGCAGACATACTCACAAAACCAGAGCCCAAACCTGAATTTCTAAATAATAGAAACAAACTGAAATTACAGAACAATCTTCATTAGGAGATTAAGGGGGGAATTGTTGACAGTTATTACGAAGTGTACTCTCCAAATCAAAGACATTAAATTAATCAGACTCAGTAAATTGCTTTTCATCTGTCAAACGTGATTTATAAAAGTATTTACGAAAAGCGGTTGTTATCAGAAACAAGGAAGTGATTTTGCGATTCTAAATTAACACTCTGTATAAACATTTCATCATATATCCAAGATATTAAAGACATTTGAACGTTAATAAATTGTTTTAAATTACTATAAATATAAATATTAATATAAATAATGTAATATTAAGATAAATGGCACTAATTTCCTGTTTTTCATGTCAATAATGTATTATATATGATTTTCTACACTTACTTGTACTCTAGACTCTCGAAAGGAGAGATGTGATTTTTATATTGAATTAAATTCTTTTTTTCTTTCTTTAAAAGTTCGTTCCAGATTTTTTTTTTTTTTTTACAAGTCACAAACAGTTACGCGTGTTTTAAGATGACACCGAATATCATAATGGACTAAAATAGATAAACAACTAGAAGCTATAGATTGCATTACCCTGGAGATATTGGATACCAGACAGATAGATTACGGATAACATAAATACAAGGTAAGCCAATTTTCTCTTACCTATGCTTTGCTTTTATAATTGAGAAATAAATAGTTGATTGTGAGGAAAACGAATTTCGCGCAAGATATTTAAGTTAGGAGTATTTTAACCCCCCATAAGTTAAAATACTCCTAACACACTGTTGATGTACAAAAGTAGGAAAATTCAGGTTTGGTACATGAACGGTATTTTCGTAGCACAGAAAAACACAATGACAAATTGAGTCTGGTTGCTTTTGAATTTCTTTTGAAATTTTACCAAGTTTACTGTTACAGAACTCAGAAAGGTAGTCAGCAAAACAAGAAAAAATTCTTATTTTTTTTTACTTTTTATTTAAAAAAAAGAAAAACTGTTTTAAAAATCTAGACTTTCCCAACTCTAAACTCAAATTTCCCAAGTTAACATACATTGGAGGCGGAGGCTTCCCCCATAACCCCATAACTCCCCATCGCGACGCCTCTGGATTTTTACCGTATATTTCCGTTTAAGCCGAGTATACGACTTTTCTGTAAAACATCGTCCAAAATCGGAAACCCATATATAAGCCGATGTTAAAAAAAGTTGATGAAAAATTCAGCAAACGAAAAATCAGCAACTTTTTTTTCTCCCCATAGTTAATACGAAAAAACTGCACTCTCCGAAATTATTGATATCTCTTATTTATGTCTTCAGTAGATCTCTGGTGGACTTACTCCTATTCTTCAATAATCGAACGTTTTTCTAAATGAATCGTTTAAAGACAGGCTCCATTTGAATGGACTGAATAGATGTCATCTGCGGATGCAGCTGTGACAAATGGGGTAATTGAAAAAAAAAGTTGGCATCGTTGCTATCGCTGAATGGAAAAAGAAGTTTGGCTTGGATTACCATAAGAAATGATCGTCCGACCTTTAAAAAAAATGTTGCATCAATAATGCGATGGATGGAACTGAGGATTTCGCTATTTTTGAAGAAGATGGCGATGATGAGGAACTAGATACTGACGATATGCATCCTGATGTACCAGTGAAAGCAATTTTAAGAAGTTGCTTGAAAATTCTGATAATGACTTGAAAAGTAACTGATGATTGGGTATTTTTTCATTTTAAAAGAATCATTGCAGAAGTATTTTCAGAGAATTTTCAAGTCTTTTTTATGGTTTTTTTTTTTTTTTTTTTTTTTTACCATCCTTTTTATTTTAGAATATCAAATTTGGAAATTTTCTTAGACTCGTGTATAAGCTTCACTTTGGAGCCAAAAAAAAAAATGCCCAAAAATTTTCGGATTATACACGGAAAAATACGGTAATTTACTGTGTCTATAAAAATAAATATATAAATACTAACCTCTTAAGGGGCCGCTGCACTGAAACTCCCGTTCGCGAAATCCCATGTTAACCTATGGAAAATTTTTGAAGCGCGATTACTCATTACCTAGTATAATTATTAAAATACAGTTTTCACCATCAGAAAGTAGACGTCAGATGCCGATGATGTGCGTTTTTAAAAAATTTTCTACGTGAATTTTAAGTACCGTCGAACGCTACTTTGGGCTACTTTTTCCTGGTTCCACTCACATTTCCATTATTAAAAAATATTATATGTGATTTTTCGACGTCGAAATGGAGGTGTAAACAATTAACATGAAGCAATGAAGCAATCTGTATGGTTTTAAAGAGGAATTTATTTATTTATTTTATTTTTTAACTATTTTTAAAGTTTTGGAACAAAGCTAGGGGCTTCTTTGTTCCATTCACTTAGTTTCATATAAAATGAATACATTTTTATTGAACCCCCTTGCAATAGCATTTGCTAATAAATTAACACTGCAAACTCGATAAACAAATGTTTTTTTCTTTAACGTTTAAACACTAGAAACCAATTGTTAATATTAAAGAAACGAGAAATAGTTTTCGTCATGTTATCCTCAGCAACTGGAACAAAAACAATTAATGTAACATTTTGCTACAGTAACATTTGAAAAAAAAATGTTACTTAAAACATGTTTTAAGAGATTTGGTTGTATAAAAGGCATTTATAAGTAATTGGGGCTACTTTCGGACCAAAAAAGGCCTGGCACAAAGTAGCCCCGAAATATTAGTTTTCATGTTAGCTTTATGAAAACGTAAAAATTTTCTGCCAAAAGAAAAAGTTAAAGGAAAAACTATGATCATACATGAGTTACAGGTTACTAAAGATAATATTTTGACACTTATCTTATTTCTAACTCTTATCTTATCCACATTGTTTCGCTATAGAAAGTTTGGAGAGTTAAAATTTACACACGGAAACATTTGTTTACAAACACATCCAGTGTTGCCACTAAAAAAATTAAATCACCCCCAAACTATTCAAATACCCTGGTATAAAATATTTTTCAAGGGCAAAAGATCCAAATTATCTTGTATTGTTTGTTCAACACAGAGAATAAAACCTTTTTTTATGGGTTGGACCAAAGTAACCTCGCAAGGACCAAAGGAGACAGTACTTAAAATTTACGGAGATAATTTTTAAAAACGCACACCATCGGCATCTGACGTCTACTTTCTGATGGTGAAAACGGTATTTTAATAATTATATTAGGTAATGAATCATCGCGATTCAAAGTTTTCCCATAGGCTAACATGGGATTTCGCGATCGGGGAGTTTCAGTGTAGCGGAGCCTTAAGGAGTTAATAGAAAACGCTAATAAAATGCCTCAAGGTCAAATAAAAATATTTTATCAAAATTTGTTGGATTTCCGCCCGAATCACACAAAATTATTAACATATCCGTATAAAAACGAGATTTAAATGTTTTCAAATAAACATTTGATTTCCTAACATAAGTTTTTAAGATCACTGGATTTAAATCGAAGTCATATATTTTCTTCAGTATCAAAGATACTGATTTTTAATTAAAGTTTGGAAGTTAGAGCTTATTGGCTCTGCAAAATTTAATCACGCCATTGAATTTTTATAACAATGTTGTTTTATTACTATTATTTGTTCCTTAAAAAGTCTCTATTAATTTAAAAGATTCTATTGCAAAATAATTTAAGTACGAAAATTTTCGGTTTGATGTTATTTGTAAAAAAAAATAGTAGTCTTCAAGGATTGACACTACCACGAATAGTTAATTATTAACTTGTTGTTAAGATGTTTTACAACACTAAATTTTTTTTGAAATAATACGGGATATAAAAAGAGGATCCTGGAATGCCTCAAAACATATTTGTAAAAGAGAAAAAACAATCCTTTTTTAATTCTACCTGTTTCTGAAAATTTCAAAAAGTAATTAATTGACATTGAAAAAATAACTGAAAAAACGCCTCAATAAATAAAAATAGAATTATTTGAGAGTTAGTGATTTGTTTAAAAAAAAAATCCTTTTTTTTTCGTGTTAAAATCAACTTTATAGCGGATTTACGCGTTCTAAAAAAAGCCGCATTACAGGCATTTCATTAAAAAATAACCGCGTGATTAAAAACTAATTTTTAAATTCCTCTGTAACATAGTTTGTCCCCCAAAAAATTAATTTTATAATCACCCGGCTGTTTTTTTTTTAATTAACCAAAAAGTCACAGAGTCATTTATTTTTAATTAAACAAATTACTTTTTATGTTGTCTTTTTAATCCGCGTGTTTGCGGTTTTAGAGATTTTTTTTAATTAAATTAACGTTCCACAAACTCACCTCTCATAAAAAAGGGATTAAAAAAATTACTTTTTTTTTTTGCTTAGGCTTACACTCTCACATTTAAATAAACGGTTTTTAATAAAAAATAAGGCCTCTAAATTGAAATTCGATGTGCAAATTTAAACTGAAACCTCTTGATAATTGCTTGGTGTTATCAGAAAAAAATAAAGCAAACAGTTTACACTGTTTTTTTTTTTTTTAATTATTATTATCAGCAGTTTTTAATCAAATTTCAGAGACGCTTAATTCGGCAGAAAGCGAAAAAAATAAACATCGCTAGAGTGATATGTATATATATCTTTTTTTATTTTATTCTTTTTCTGGTGCGTCTTATTTTAAAATTTCAGAAAAACAAACAAGACAGCAAAAAATGAGTACCTTAATTACATTTTCAAACCATGCTCTCTACTGTTTAATTTAAATTCCTATTTACGCCACAAATTCATAAATTTCCATATCACATCTCAAAGCACGGCGATACTTGAAAATTATTGGCCATGGAGAAAAGAACCAGCAATAAGATATGTTTATTTATTTGCATTCAATTTAATTTTCATCTCAACTTAGAAACGGATAAATAAATTACGAATTCTCTTTCAAATTTTGTTTTTAGATCGAATACGATGTTTCAATTGCATTTCAATCTTTTTATTAGTAGTATTGTTTATGTATTGCATTGTATATTATAGAAATGAATTGGGCAGGAATATCCCCGAGGCTTACGATATAGATTTAAAATAAATGATTTTCAAAACTCTTTCGGCTGATTGCAATAAAAATATATGCTTACTCTTTTACGACATACTATTTATTTTATTAGTGGTTACCTAAAATGGAAAACAATGCGGCTTTTTCAAATGCATTTGTAGGGACCTTCGTAACAATGCGTAAATACATAACATAAAAATAAATAACATAAAATATAATATAATTTATTTTAAAATAGTTCAGTTTCGTTTGTTCGACATGTTACAAATACTTTATTATACTGTAAAAGCACTTATTTTCGCGAGGCTTTAATTTTTGCGATTTTCGCGAGCCCGTCGTAATCGCGTAAATTTAAACCTCGCGAAATATCCCCCACCCCTCAAATAATAATAAAAAATCAGAAAATTTTCACTTATTCAAAACTTAATTATTATAGTTACTACTTAAATAAGAAATAACAACAAAAATTTCTTGAATACTTACAATTATTTCTTGAATACTATACAACTATTTCTTGAATAAAAACAATAATACAATTAATAGAAATAATTTTTCAGACAAAAGGAATTTTCTTAACCCCTTCGGGACGGGAGCCTTTTACGAATTTTTTAATCTTTAGTCACCGTTTTTTAAAAACAGAAATTTGTGTCTTCTTGAATCGAGAAAATGCGCTGATTAAATAAGGCAAATTTTACAATAAAATTTTACTGGTGAGGAAAAACAAGGATTCTGAGTGCTTTAAGCGGCACGTATACGTGTCGTTCGTCCACAAGGGGTTAAAATGCCTTATGCAAAAGGGGTTCTATTTAGGTAGTTTCCGGATTTTTCAACTTTCGGATCTGTTCGTGTAAAATTCGCGAAATCACCGATATCTCCATTTTCGCGAAAATTACGGCTCGCGAAAATAAGTGCTTTTACAGTAATTTGTATAGTTAAGATAGCACCTAATCGCCATTTTTATTAAAGTGCTAGATTTCGGATTTTTTATTTTTATTATCTTTTTTTCTTTCTTTTTCTTTTCTTTTTTTAGGTGCGTTTGTAATTATATAAATGCGTAGCACCTATAGTCGTCCTCTGATCCATCCGTCTGTCCGCATATAACAGCGTAAAAACTACAGAACTGAATGGTTTGAAATTTAATATACAAGGTGGCCATAATGAAACTGACGGTACTCAGAGTGTTCTGTAGCGCGATCTAATTGTGAGAATGACATAAAGTTTTGTAAGAAGATTAAACAAAACGGGGGACGAAGGATTCCGCGAAAAAAAAATAGTTCCAAAAGTCACCGCTAGGGGAATATGTGGCGCTGTGTAACAAAAAAGAGAGGTTTAAAAAAGTACAAAATCAATACTGAAATAAAATTACTTCTGATTTAGCACATTTAACGATTTAATTCAAGTTCAATACGGCAATAATACTCTTTTTTACGCTACACAGCGCCACATATTCCTCTAGCGGTGACTTTTAGAACTATTTTTTTTTCTTCTCCCCCCGTCTTGTTTAATCTTCTTACAAAATTTGGCGTCATTCTCTCAATTAGATCGCGCCACAGAGCACTCTGAGTACCGTCAGTTTAATTATGGCCACCTTGTATATAATCGTTGCAGAATTTTGTCGAGTCATTTCAATCAAAACTCAATCATCGAAACAAAACTCAAAAAAGATATTAATAAAAGTTTTCTTCTTCTATTAAATATCCTATCATACGTAATTAATTGAATGATATCCCTTGATAGACACTGATTCTAGGTTGTCATTGTAATGACGTCTTATTTAAGATGGAGTCCTGTTGTTTCCGTATTAAATAATTTAATATATCTATAATCGTAATAAATTTTGTATTCATGCATTTTTGCATAAGAGTGCAACGACTATTGCACTAAGATCTGTAGTTATAGTACGAACGCACATTATTTGCCACGTTTAACGTACAATCTTCGACTTGTTTCTTTTTGAAAAAGTATTTTATTTTAGTTTTATTTGAGTTACACAAGATATGATTAAGTCAAAAGAACAAAAATTTTAATTCCAAATTGGAAATTCGGATCTGACAGTTGATTTTTGGCCGGTAAACATGACTGTGATATACAGCATAATAAGTAAAGAAAAAAAAAAACCTAAATAATATTTCCAGCTCTAAAAAGTCTCGTGAAAAAGCTGTTTGCACCAACATTGCTTATTTCTATTTTTCGAAGTTTCTAGTAAATATTTGTTGTCATGAAGGACTGTAGTTATGCATATTTATTTTTGATCGAACTTTGAATTTCTCAAATCTTTATGATTTCATTAGTTTATATATGGTTCATTTAGGGTAAATATAAATTTTTACTACTCCATCTAGTATATATATATATATAAGCTGTTGCTTATTATTTCTACCTCAGAAATTAACCATTTTTAGGTATATTTCGTACGAAATACTACCTATAGCAGTCGTTAACATGGTGCGACTTTTGAAAAATTCCTTCATAACTTTTCATTATTATGACCCCAGGAACCCAAAACCACCCCCACCTAAAATGTTTATATATATATATACACTGCAAATAGAGGCGTCTTAAATTTAGACACATATGTGACTGAAAAAGAATTTCAGTCACTTAAGTGTCTGAATCTGAAAATTCAGACATAACAGACGTCTAAATTTAAGACACATAAATGTCTTACTATGATCATGCTATAAACGAACCGAGAAACATGTGTAAATTATCCAACAACCGTCTGATTTTAAGACGGTACGCTCCAAGCGATAGTTAAACATCATCTTTGGTACTATTCTTAACAGCCAATCAGAACGCTGATTTCCGCGCGTGTCATCTACAGCACCTTCATGAGATAAGAACAGAAAGAATTAAATTTTCACCGCCGCCATTGCTTGGATTAAAAGGATATGTGTTAATCTGGGTATTTATAGAACGAACGAGTAAGTCATATTTAATTCTAATATTTTATTCCGATAGATTTCTATACCTTTGAATATGAGTGAAATCGTTTATAAAAATTTATCTCTTTTCTGTAGTTTAATGCTAAATTTTTGATTTCACTAACGGTCGTCTGTTATATACCTCCTCAATGTAACGGAATGAAATATAATTGTTTTGAAAATTAAATAGCAATGCTGTAATTCTATTTTCTTGACCTTTGTAAATAAACGAATGAGTGATAGTTTAATCTTCATTTTCGATAGGGTGATGTGAAATAATTATAATTTGTCTTTGCTCAAAAACAAAACTTGCAACATAGGTTTGAAAAGTTGAATGATTCATCGCTTCATTTATCAGAGATAAAAACATTAAATTGAAGCCATTTGTAACTGTGTTTATTCTATGTTTTTTACTGTTTACTGACTATAAATGCTTGTAGTATATGACATCAGGCATGTATTTTATTTTTTGTTATTATTATTATTTTGGAGCTAAATATGATGATTCATATTATTATGATATTAGGAAAAGTTTTCAGATTGAAAAAAAGCATTAATATTGTGAAATTTGACTGTATATATTGCAGTTTTTAATCACGGAAAGATTTATTCTTATTGATTTTTTAATTTATTATTGAAAATCGTAAATTTTGATATCCAATGTTTCAGATTTAACATTTACCAAATTTCTAAAAATAATATGAATTTTTTATATCATCCAGTAAAATTTTCGAAACATTAAACAAACGGAGAAACATTTTATTCATATTTTGCAGTTTACGTTGCTGTTTAGCAGTATAATTATAAAGTTTAATTAATATTTTTTGTGTTTTTTAAATTGGTATATTAATTTTTGTAATTTATATGCAAGCATTTTTTTTGCGATATTTTGTTCATGATTTAAAATTTTTAAAATTGAGTAATGCGAGAAATAATTATTAAATTTCCTTTTACTGCAATCGAATTTGCAACGGTTCTGGTACAAGTAATTGTTGGCACTAAAAAAAATTACACATGATAATTTAGACATAAATAAAGAGTTGTTTATGCCTTGATATGAAGTTTATGTATAAAACTGCCTTATATTTTTAAAAGTTCGTATTTACTTATATGATACAGTATTAAATATATTTTTAAGCCATTTAATAACTGCTTTTTTATGTTCAAAACGTTTTTCAAACAATTAAGAATAGTACGTATACTGTCTGATGTATTTTTTTTTTTACTTTCTATTTTCTTCTGTTTTTTTTTTTTTTTTTTTTTTTCTATTTCTTAGATCATTATTTTCTTATCAAATATATAAAATCTATTTAGCTCATATTCAAAGGATACAAATTTTACAGGAATAAAAAATAAAATAAATTAAATATGACTTATATCGTGTTGTTCCATAAAAAAGAATAATAATGATATACATTTTTAAGCAATAGCGGGTGAAAATTTTAAATTGAATACGGAATATGTTTAAAGAAAATTATATACATATTCCGAAGAATGATATATAAAATTAGATACCAAACTGGTGTTTACTTTTAACTAAGCATGACAAATTACCACATATTTAAAAAGAAAAAAAATATTACACATGTTTACTACTTAAAATGACTTAACTATTTTATTTATATGTACTTAAATGACAAATACAAAAATGGCTAAGTTTTGAAATTAGAAGTAATTTTTTTTTTCTCAATGCTATTAAAATAGAATATTTATTTACTATTTTATTATTTACTCATGGTTATATAGCTGTTTTGATTATCATCTGATGCATATGTAAAATTGCCTATGGGGCAAAATCTAATTTTTGAATTATATGAATTTTCCTTTTTTGGGAGGCGGGACGGGAGGGGGATTTTCTTACCCATTTTCGCGTACACGGGATTTTTTAAATCTCTTTCGACATTCCACCGACTATGATAAATATTTTGAACTTTTAGGGTAGGACAAGATAAATATATATATATCCATATACCTTAAAAACCTTTAATAGCGGACACTTCGAGACCGCGAAATTTGTCGGATAATCGGAGATGCCTGCTTTTGTGAGGTAAAAATAATACAAATATGTATGCCTTGCGGATCAAAAAAGTATTCGCTAAATCGAAGTATCCGCTATTCGGGAATGTCCATTAACCTCCATAACGGATACTCCCGAATACCGGTCATCTGTATTTAGCTAACAATACTGCAGGGTTGCATTTTTTGCAAAAGGACTCCTTGATTAAAGCATGGGTAGTGCCCCGTTCTCTTACGATTTTAGTTCCCCCAAATTTCATGTGCAATATTTGCGAAGCTTATATTTTAAATCTGTTTCGAAATTGTACTGATTATAATCAATATTTTGAACTTTTAAAGTAAAGTAAGATTAAAAACAAAATTTTAAAAAATCTAATATTTAGATAAATATTTTCTCTTTTTAATCTTATTCTACTCCTGAAACAAAATACTCATTATAATTAGTACAATGTCGTAAAAGATTTAAATTATCAGCTTTATGAAAATTGCATACTAAAATTGGGAGCACCAGAAAATCAGGCGGTATGGGGGTAGAGGGGGCAGGACAACGGCCAGATATTTTCCCAGTATTCAGCGTGGTCAAACATGGCTACATAAAATGCTTACAAAAAATGTCTGCGATTCAGACGTTTCAAGTGTCTGAAATTCAGTCGCAAAAAGTGTCTGAAAAAATTCAGACATTTTAAAATGTCTGAAAATTGAACACTCCGTTTCAGACACTTAAGTGACTGAATTTCAGACATTTTAATTTACAGTGTATATACATATATATATATATATATATATATATATATATATATATATATATATATATATATATATATATATATATATATGTATATATATATATATATGTATATGTATGTATGTACTAAATTTTGTCCGCACGATAAATGTCGCAATTATGCACGAATCGTCTTCAAACTCGCCAACAACTTTAACCCCTTCGGAATTAATAGAAATAATTTTTCAGACAAAAGGAATTTTCTTAACCCCTTCGGGACGGGACCCTTTTACGAAATTTTTTATCTTTTGTCACCGTTTTTTAAAAACAGAAATTTGTGTCTTCTTGAAACGAGAAAATGCGTTGATTAAATAAGGCAAATTTTACAGTAAAATTTTACTGGTGAGGAAACACAAGGATTCTGAGCGCTTCATGCGGCACGTATACTTGTCTCTCGTCCCCAAGGGGTTAATATGGCTAATATCTCGGCGGGGATTGAAAATGGCCAAAATCGGCCAAAGGGGGTGGAAATTTGGAGGGTTCAAAATTTTGAATACTGTCTTAACATGATTCTGATAAAACCAACTCTTACACAACAATGATAGGAAAAGATAAACATTTTTCGTTATAGCAGTTTCCAGCAATTAAAAAAACAATAAAATTCTCACCACAACAATTACTTTTCTACTGCAAGATTTTCAGGTGAAAAATTAAATAAATAGTTTGACAAATTGAAAACAAATTGAATATTGCGTCATAAGTTTTCCAGAGCAAGATTTCCGCATGAAAACTTAAAATAAAATAAATAGTTTGACGAATTAAAAAAAATATGTATATCGCGTCATATTGGAAATAAAATGGACCTCAGCAGGTGAATACGTAACGTCATGTGAGTTTGAAGAAACGCATTAAAACATGATAAAAACCAGACTATGGAAATATTAACACATTTTAACACTTTAAGCTTCTCTGAATTTGCTGTGTCGATTTTAAAACCTATTCCATATACATGTGTGTATGTATTCGTGTTTATTATAATTTTCACAAAAAGTTTAGCTCCGTAGAGCTCATTCTTAGGGAAGAAACTGGGTTTATCTCTAATCTTGATTTAAGTTTTGTTGGCGAATTTAGTACTTAACTTCGAAATCTACCTTCGCCTGTAGGCCGAGCCGGCAGGGATTTTTTACTAATGATTTCGTAATATTGTCCTTGAAAATGAGTTACGAATCATTAGTTTTATTCCTAACTGTTCTCCCTTTTAGAATTCATTTTGTAGGTTTTCTTATTGAATTAGTGAATTTTCAATTTTGAGATCATACATTTCGTTCAATGGATTTGTTGATGCTGACAATGATTCATTATTTCTGGTCTTTTTTTCATTGGTTTAAATAGTTTTAGTTACAAATAGCTTTACAAAATATTTTAAATATTTATGATTTCCTACATATATATCTTTATTTATTTGTTCTTTTTATACATTTGCCTTCCTGTTTATATTTACCTTTCGCCAGTTTTGAATGTTGTAATTTTTTAATACTTCATATATAAGTGATTCGGATCAAGTTTTTTAAAAATTCATTAGTGATTAGTTAATTTAATAATTATTGATCCAGATTTAATATGTAAAATGTCTGTATCATGTATTGATGCTCAATTTATTAATTTTTATTAAAAAAGATGATAAATTGTAATATTCTATAATGGCTATATATATATATAAACTTCCTGTACAATAATACCATTGAAACAAATGAAACAGACCAATACTTAAGAAATCACAATTAAGCACAACAGAAATCAAATTCTAGTTAAATTGTATAATCTAATGTAATACCTTATGAAAATTAAAAATGAAAAGAAAAAAACACGATTATGGATACAAACGAATCCTTATATTGTAAATTACGTCTTCAAGGGCACAGAATTTACATACATAAGCAAAACACTCATTTTCTGTATAGAATTAAGCTATAAGCTGAATAATAAATTCTGTCTATGCCCGAACGACTGATGAACCAGAATAATAAAAGGAAAATGAAGGCTGAATATCATGAAAGGCCTTGAAATGGAATATATATAAAAATAAATAAATAAATAAATTTTAACATTATATACTATATATATATATATATATATATATATATATATATATATAAACATAAATATAGGCTTTAAAAATCAGAAGATTTTGTTCGCTTAACAACGCGAACCTTTGTATTATAATTTATGTAAAAGGTTAATTTTACATATAATAAAAAAAAATATAATTAATGTAAGTATTTGGAGGCGATTGATTTATTCAAAAATTGAGCTATTTCAATCGTTTCATTCATAATATAATGCAAATCTTGTATTCAAGGTAACGTCCGAAATACTGAACCAATTTGTACCTATTTGGGATAGCTAACCTATGTACCAGTATCTTGGATGAGTTCGTTAACCCTCTCGCTGCGTAATTGTTTTATCAAAATAGCTTCAAAAATTGAGTATTTAACTCCTTTGCGACGAGCGTCTTTTAAGAATTTTTATTCTTTTGCCACCGGTTTTTCAAAACAAAAATTTTAGTCTGATTCAATCGGGAAATTTATCCGATTAGATAACGCAAAATTTAGAGTAAAAAAATAACTGGCGGCAATGATCAAGGAGAGTTAATTAGACGGAAAAAGGCATCCCCGATGAAATCTCGGATTGCGCAAATTTTGCTATTTTTACGTTGCCCGAGAAACTCTCGGGTTGCGTAGCGAGAGGGTTAATCAAGTATGTAGCCGTTATAGTTCGTTTACAGAGATACACCAAAGCAAAATAATCCAACATGTCATCACGATAACGTCCGAAATGCTGAACCAATTCAGACCTAACTGGAACAGCGTATTGATATTGTGAGTATGTTGGATGAATTCGTTAATCAAGTATTATTTTGCATCCTCTATATGGTAACCTAATGGAAAAACCGGCCCTGTTCAGAGCAAAGAGTATAAAACTAACGATTTTTTTTTTTTTTTTTTTTTTTTTTACTTTGGGTTGTGCGGTTACGTGATTTTTTTTTTTTTTTTTTGGGGGGGGGGGGGGGGGCAAATCTCGTTATTATTATCTTTTTGGTTCTGAAAGACTAATCAAATCTTCTTTTGGCGCCCTCTCTTACACTGATGCCAGGACGCATGCACAACTGTCTCCACTCTGGTTTCGCCCTGCAGGTATAGAAGAAAATTTCTATTTCTAAAATTTGGGTAACTAATCCCCCCCCCCCCCCATTTGAATTCCTTACCCCACAAAACCAATATCATCACCTACGCTAATTAGGCAGCTTCCCTGGAATATATTTCAATAAGTCTATGTCTTAAATATGCCAGCAAGAAGGTCAAACTTTTTACCTAAGGGGCATAAATCGTAGGGCTAAACCGTAAACACTCTCAGCTAGGGAGATCGTGTTACCTCACGGGACGGAGTAGATATTTTTTCTGACTATGAAGTCTCGACAGATGCGAAAGTTCGAATTCCGATTCGCACCATTGGTAAAGATGGATGTCCCTAACCGGAATGACTTTCCTGTGAAGTGAAACGGCATAGGATTAAGAATAAGTCAGTTAATGATTCAACAAGTGAAGGGAAAAATGATGCTTGAGGATTTATAGAGTCGTCCAGCATAACTTTCTTATGTAATTGCGTTGGGATGGACGTAAAAATATAAGATGGGTGACAAGAGGTCAGAGGCAATGAAGTTCCCTTACTGCAATTTCCCAGAAAATAGCTGTTCTCGAATAAATATTTGAAGAGTTCAAAGGAAAACGAATGTCGAGAAGAAACATGTCTGGTTTAGTGTAATTGCAGTAGTGTTTTGTACCGAATTGATTTGTCTAGGATGCATTAAAGTTGTCTGCAATTCAGGACAATAGTCAGAAAGTTTTTTTTTTCAGTTTATTGAATTAAATTTAAAAAATCAAAAAACCCGACTGCGTAAAAAGCAAACTAACTAATTATTTCTCATCAATGTGAAAGTATTTTTTATATTACTTACCTATTTTCTTTATTTACTTGTATTGATGACTTTTAAGTTGTGTTTAATTGTTAGTTCCTATCTATAAACACTGTTTTGATGAGGCCTATAGATGTCTATGAAGGTTAGAGGTGCAGTAAAGCTAGAGATCCACAATACATACACAACTTCCAGGTTGTATAACATTTTAACGGAGCTTCTGACTATAAAATAGGCATTGAAACATCGTCTTCATTTTGAAAGACCTATACAATGATATGCCACTCAATAGGTTGCGTAATTTTTTCCCCCGTCTCTACCGCCATTTTGAATTTGTAAAAACAAAACCTAGCCTAGAACCATCGGACGGTTAAGACGAGTTGAAAGAGACCTCATTCATTAAAATCCATCCAGCCGTTGGGATGTTTAGAGTGTATAAAGAAATCCACATACCCAGATACGAATAAACACATAACCCTTCTTGGCAGTTGGGTAAAAAAATATTTTTCCACGCTCAACAACTCGAAATTTTCTGACACAATGACATAATGAATTAATAAATTGAAAAAAAATTTTGTTGCTTGATTGCTGAGGCATTAACACTAAATATACAAAGAACAACTCATTTGTCCAATAACAAATGGAAATATTTCAGTTGGAACCAGAAATTTCTTCATAAAAAAAATAAAATATTAATTACGCAAAAATATGGTTAATAAAAAAGTTGAAAAGTTTCTAATAAGAATTATGGTGGGAAATATTTTTATAAAACTTCAAGTAAGATTACTGGTATCGATAGTAATAGTGACTAGTAATTGAGTAAAATTAAAAGTTCTATTTTTACTTTTCAGAGGAATTTAGATTTACGTTAACTTCGAATGTTCAGCACTGATTTTTCGGCAGAATTTTTTCACTTCAAAAATAACTCGAAATATTATGATCAGATTTTCATGAAACTTTTCAAATTTTATATATTGTTTCCCAGTACATATCCTAGAATAATTTTGGTTCCAGGAATACATATATTTTCTTAAATTATGGCCAATTATTTAAATTTTTGTAAAGTGAAATGGCATAAAGATAATAAGGTGGTTAATGATTCAACGATTGAAGGGAAAAAAAATATGCTTGAGGATTTATAGAGTCGTTCATTGGATTTTCTCGTTTAACTGCGTTGAAGTGGAAGTAAA
Organism: Maratus speciosus; assembly: GCA_963932465.1. NCBI lineage: Eukaryota > Metazoa > Arthropoda > Arachnida > Araneae > Salticidae > Maratus > Maratus speciosus. Next base: position 149,219,625 of record OZ010793.1, on the reverse strand, counting down.
ATGAATGCAAGAACTCAGGGCGTGCAAAATGTGCGGCACACACAGGCGCCAGGGTAGTAAAGGCACTGTGAAGAAAATACTTGAAAAATCCTTAATTTAATTATACTAAATAATAATACATTTTCTTGACATCTTAATTATGTTTTCTACCTTTACCTGCAACAGATTTGTTTATAAGCACTTCTCTGTGTTTTTTTTAAACATTCATTTTAATTTTAATCTAGTTCTAAGACTTCTAATAAGTAATTTAGGGAAGGGGGAATAAAAAAGTAGATGCTGTACTAGTTTGTTGTTCAGTGTGGATAACAATGTATGATGTAGATGTAAATTTTAGATTGGGGAGACTGGCATCAACTATGGGACAGCTCTTAATTGTTCAATTAGTCCGGTGCAGTTATCCTGAAATTTGAACAAATTTGGAAGGATTTTTTGAAAAATACTTTGGAAAGTGTTCCTTTTGGAATGTGTTCTGCATAACCCTCTAACAATCCCCGGAGTTTTCCAAATTTTTCCATTCTGGAATCTGTGCCCTTTTGAAAAGACTGCCGTCATCTTGGAAATTTAATTTTTGTTGGACATTTTCTGTAGGAAATAACCTGGATTTTTTTCACATTATGTCCAATTATTGGTATTGCGTATCCCTACAATGATTAAACACAATAAGAATCTATCTAGAAAATCCACCATTTTGTAAAAAAACTGCCGCATCTTTTTTATATCTAGTATACTTGATTACTTCAAAATATGTCAAATTTTTCAATTTGTGATTCTCCACAGTACTACTAATAATGAAATCCTAATAAAAATATATCTGACAAAATTTTAATTAAAGATTACATGGAATTGAATCAATCATTTCATAAACCACATGTCACGTTTTTTCCAAAGCTTCCTTAAAGGTAAAGCCATAATCTGGGTAATAACCACAGGTCAGTGCATTCCTTCCTCTTCAAATAATACTTTCTAATTTTTATTCAAACAATACCTTCTAAGATTCCTTTATCTTGATGAAAAAACTTCCAACCCCTGTGTTACTTCCATCAGCAATACCTTCTAAGATTCATTTACCTTGATGAAAAATCTTTCAAACCCTGTGTTACTTCCATCAGCCAAAGAATATGCATCCAATTCAATTAATAGTAAAAAATTAGACGATTTAAAACGAATTCAGTATAGCATTCTGGAAGAGCATATGCCATTTTATCAAAACATATTTAGCTGCCAACTGCCATAATGTTGCAGATAATCCAATTGCATAGCTGGCAACTTGTACGGATTTTTGCTACCACTAAAATTTAACAGAAATTTCTGCCTTATTTAATTATCAAAATTCACTGCAATTTGGAGATTGAATTAGGCAAAATTTTCTATTTAATTTTACTGGTAGCAAAAATCCGTACATGTTGGCAGCTATGCAATTGAGAATGATGAAAAATATGATTACGTACCATAATGATATTAAAATATAAAAATGTTCCTGTATATCTTCATTATTTTTGATTAAAATATGTTTGCCGTATTTTATGGAAGAAACGCCGCACCCGCCGCAAACGCCGCACTCCTCAAAATTGGCCTGAATAAACTTAAAAATATTGTAATTGCCGTAACCGTTGTAAACGCTGCATCCATCGGAACGCTACTTTTGTCGACAGTGTCACATTGAGCTAACTTTAATCAAAGTTTTCTGAGCAGTGTAGGGTGCCTCGTTTTTAATATCTTAAGGAGTCTAAAGTTTTATTTAAAATATTTAAATCCGATTTTAAATATTTTTATGAATTTTTAAATTAAGGAAACTCAGTTGGTATTTAAAAAAAATCGTAAACGCCGCACATGGCGTAAACGCCGCACTTGGAAAAAAATTAACTTTTAAACTCGTAAACGCCGCGGCGTTTCTTCCATAAAATACTGTAATATGACTGTTTTGTTCAATTCAAATACCACCTAGCTTTGTTTCTTGCTAAAAAACAAAAGTCAGGAACAGTTTTTCTGCTATTCTTCTTTTTATTATTCATAAATTATAAAAATTATTCGATAATTACAAACTTTGAAGTCCAACCTCTATAATCAGCCCCGAAAAAAATCCATAAAAATTCGTTTAATTGTGAATAATACAGATTTTTTCTTTTTTTGCCGAAAAGTTCTGATTCTGCGATTTGTGAGATTCTTGAAATGACCGATTCAATTATGTGAATGATGCAGCATCCGAAACCGTTGCAATTGGATCCATCAAAAACTTTTCGCAAAATCAAAAGTCAAAAATTTTGTTTCATTGCATTTTTCTTACTTTAAAGATTTTCGTTGACGATGATTTCTTTGTGTATATTAAGTGTAACCCCAACGTTCGTTTTTAACATCTTGAATTTTGCTCTCAAACCATACGTTTTTTAGAAGTGATCCCTTGGAAATCGTACAAACTCTACGATGATTGAATCATATACTACACCACACCCCTCTCAAAAAAGAGAAGAATCTGGGAAAAGGAGAAACTAAAGTCAAGAAGCATCTGAAACCGCTGTAAGTGGATCTATCCGGGTTTGATTACGAAGTCGAAAAGTTAAAATTTTTGATCAATATAGCGTTTCGCTTACTTCCAAGATCAAGATCTTGTTTGACGGTTTATACTTATTTCGGTACTACTTGATTATCCAGTCGACCAAGAAACTATCGCCAAAGACTAAATGCCAATAATGGCTGATCGTAGATTTCATATTAACTTGACACTAAACATGTTACACGTGTTTGTTACGTCATCAAGTGATTTTTACTTCGAAGTTTCATTTGTTTTTTGATTAATGTCTTACTAATTTATTTGTTCTTTCGTTATTTAAAACAAAAATTGTTGATTTGTATAATTTGGCTAGTAGTTTGGCGATTTACATAATTTGGCGAAATTGATCGACGGGATAATCAAGTAGGTACCCTTATTTCTTTACAATAAGAAGTGACCGCGAAGTATATTTAACTTAATTTTCAACCCTACATTACTTAAAGGTGATTCGTTAAAAATCGGATAAACTTTATACGAATGCAGTACTACTGGCGCAGCGAAGGGGAGGTTTTTGGTGTTAAAACCCTTCCCAGAGTTAAAATAATTAGTATGATTGCCGCTTATATGAATCACTAGTTGAGCAAATTAGCCGCTTTAATGAATCAAAACCAAAGTTAAATTAAAACTTTTTGGCTTATTCAGAATCTGCGGTTTTCTTGAATAAAATTCTACTTAGGGGTGATTCTTTTCCGAAAATTTAAAAAAATCGGTCAACAATACGAAAATTTGGACATAAAAAATATTGCGAATTTTGACAAATGTTCGCCGAAAAAAATTTATTTTGTCAAACATTTGCAGAAAAATCGCGAATTTCGTCAATGAAACGCAGAAAAAACGCAAATTTTGTCCAAGAATCGCGAAAAAACCCACAAATTTCGCCAAAAAAATCGCGAAAAAATCACAAACTTCTTCAAGGGATCACGAAAAAACGCAAATTTCGTTAAGAGATCGCGAGAAATCGCGAATTTTGTTAAAAGGCCGCGAAAAAAACGTATACTTAGTGCCGGTAATGAATTTCCCCTTCCCCCCTCCCTCTGCTGTAACTTTTCAGAAAATTTGCTGTGAATTAAAAATAATTTTTTTTTTTTAAACTCAGAATGATCCCTCATTAACAAAAGTGATTCAAGTAAACGGCAAATATTGTATTTAAAACTGTGAAAACGCACATTACATACATCAGTTTTGTGAAAACTGATCATTTGTTTTGAAAAAAAGGCAGCTGTCACATTTTCGAGACGTCTTAGGCTAAAAGAGTGGTCATTTCCTGCCGCACAGAAACTTTGAGTTTGAGTATTATACACTAGACAACGGTTTTTTAATAGCATTTCTGTCTATGATCCATGTTCGAAACGATAATGGAGCATCTGGATTTTAAATTCCAGAGCAAAAGGTAAAAGATATGCTTTCTAGATTTGATTTCTCACAGTTTCAAACGCCCTTTTTGCGTTTTTTCTCTCAGTTATCTCTAAGACAAAGTTATGTGCATAAAAACTTTGAAAAAGTAAGAAATACAAAAACAGTACTATAAATATATTAACATAAAAAGCTGTTTTTCATTGTGATTTTACAGATTATTGCACTCAGTGTGTCTTTTGAACCATTTGTTTCAAGGTTGGGGTACATAAATTTAAAGATTATAGTTTATTAGTTGGTAAAGTAACTTGAAATTTTCCGCAGAGGTCTTGCTCTCGGGGAGATACTATAGGAAAAAATCACTGATTGCAATTGCATTGACGTATAGATACATGACTGTGAGCAAAATTTTCAAAAGACAGACATTAAATGTGAAACCTTTTCTTAGAATTAATAAAAATGGCTATCTATACCTTACACACAAATTTAATCCATTTATCCAGCAAAAAAAGTAAGGTACTAGCAAAACCCGCCGCTTTGCTCTCGTAATAATTGAAATGTGCCTAAATAGTGGTATTTGTGGGCCTATTTTTATTACAAGAAATTATACTGCTATAATTCAAAACTTACTAACTAAGCCACAGTTTGACTAAACTTCATTATTATACAACATTAGGCGAAAATTTGACAATTTAATGAGAAAAATTAAAACTAATTCTAAATAAACGATCATTTAGAATGTAATTTTAAGCTTTTACACTCATTTCAGCTTTCATTTGAAGTATTGAATTTTTTACATCTTGGGAGTAACCATCATGATATTTTCCAAGCTTCAAGTCTAACGGTTTACCACCCCTAACATAAAATACAGCTTATGTTGGAACAGGATCAGTCACCATCAATTTGCTAACATTATTTTTGAAATCGGTTTTGTATATCCTGAGATCCCCACAAAATTGTAATTTAGAAAGTTTTTAGAATGCTTTCGCTCATTTTAGCCTTTTAAATGTTGAATATTTTAGAAACTGTTCTTAGAGAACATTTACATCTAATAAACATTTACATCTACTAAACATCTACCTTGCCAAATTTTAACTTTCTATCTTTAACAAATCCATAGAAATCAAAATTCAGATAGTTTTTCGCTCATTTAACTCTTTTAAATTTTGATTTTCTTAAAAACTATTCTTACAGAGCGTTTACATCTGTTTAGTAACTACCATGCCAAATTTATAGTTTCTAGCCCCTTCAGTATTCCAAAAATCGCAATTTTAGAGCATTTTTTGCTCCTGCAGCCGCAGCCCCCTGGTGGTAGTGGCACTGACATACATGGCACAACATGTGTTATTTCATTGGTGCATTTTATGTTTTGTAACTCTAATATTGTAAACTCTGTTTAACACGTTAAGCGCCACGTCAGTCATCGGTGACTGACTGTCTAAAATATGATGTAAAACTAAATATATATATGTATTGTTTTAAGTAATTACTGAAAATTTATTTAAAATTTACTTACCTTTTATTTATTACAAGATTATACTTTCTTAAAAATTACTTAAAACATTGTAAATTTTTCAGCTTCAGTGTCACTCACCGTGGCACTCACGTGTTAAATAACAAGCGTATCTGCTGATTCTAATATCCAAGAAAAAAAAAAGCGTTATGATTTCATTCATTAAATAGACTGATTCGATTAGCCAGTGATTTAATTAACCGGCGACCACCGTTATCAACAACTCAAAACCCCTCCTAGAACCGAATCCTGGCTGCGCCACTGTCAGTACATATAAACTTTCAAAAACTAGAAAAATGTGACTAATTTTAAAACTAAAGCCACGCACAATCCGAAACTGCTATAAGTGGATCCAGGAAAAAATTTTCGCAAAATTAAAAAGTCAATATTTTTGCTCCATAGCATATTTCTTACTCTAAAAATTTTAGTTGAATGTGTATATTTCTTTGTGTATATTAATTGTGGCCTCGAACTTCACTTTAATATGCTCAGTTTGTTTTAAACTCTACATTTCTTAGAAAGATGATCATAAACTGTGCAATGACTAAAGCACATAAATCCCTCCCCCCAAAAAGAGAAGAATTTGGGGAATGGAAAAACTAAAGCTATGCAGCATCTGAAACCGCTGTAAGTGGATCTATCTGAGTTTTGCTTACGAAGTCGAAAAGTCAAAATTTTTGCTTTATAGCATTCTGCTTACTTCCAAGATCTTCTTTGACGGTATATATTTCTTTACGGAGATAAGAATTGACCCCAAGGTTCGCTTCTGTGATGCCATCTGTCTTCTTTATCCAAGACCCCCGAGAAAGAATCAGCCACCACAGCTATTAATTGTTGTTAAGTTGGGGAGAAAAGGGCGCACGCTAACGAAATGATGATGGGGGCGTTTAACAAGACGTTGCACTTGATTTAGATCCTCGGCGATAAACCGGAACAACTCATGACTGCAACGTTGGGAAAATTAAAGTCTTAAAAAATGGGTGATGGACGGTGTTCATGGAGTTCACTAGCGTCAGAGTACTGTTGTTTTCAGCACTCAAAAGAAAAAGAAACTGAAGAAATTAAATTTTTTTCCTGATTTCACTTGTTCACTGCACTATCTCTCATAGCTTGTTTCTGTTATCCAACGTAAATATACAAGGTGTCCAACAAAGGACTCCCTGATTTAAAAATTAAATAACTCGGAAACTAAGATCGATAGAAGAAGGAAACAAGTGATATGTTTATTTTGAAAGCCGTAAAAATCTGATAAAATGGTTTCAAAATTAATTACAAATTTTGTCGACAGGTGGCGCTGTACGGTGAGATCGCAGTACATAGTCAGAGAAATAGGCTGTAGAATGTCATTTGCAAGCAGTCGTTCCAACCATCATCCACTCTGCCTGTTCACTGTAAAAAAAACCCTGTAAAGTTAGTAAAGTTTTTCTAGGTAACTGGGATTCCTAGAACTTTTTATGTAACGTCAACAACAAAAAATCGTGTAACAGGCACAGTTTTGCGCCGAAAATCAAAAAATCTGTAAGGTTACTAAGAATTTTTTAGGAAACTGGGATGCCTAGAACTTTTCATGTAACTGCAACCAGGGTTACAGATAAAATTCTAGTAAGATTACTGTAATTTTAGCAGATTCATTTGTAAAGTTACAGATTTCTGTAGCTTTACAAAAACTAGTTTTGTAGATTTGCAGCTTTTTTTTTTTTTTTTGTACAGTTGTAGAGGAAAGTTTAGTAAGCATGTAACTTTACATCTGTAGAACTACAGATTTTTTTTTACAGTGTTCAATGAAATTTCTCGAAAAGTTTGCAAATTATTTTCTTATCAGGACCTTTTGCAACTTTAAACTGCGATTCAAAACTCCGCCTTGTTGTCGTAGGAATGCGGTTTAACCGGCGAAATTCGAGTACTAGAAAAACACGTTGCTTCACAGAATAGATGACTTTCTTCAGGAAGAAGATTCCTCACTCTGTGCTTCAGAGTATACTTTGTTTAGGGATCCCACAGTAACTACAGCGCCACCTGCCGACAAAATTTGTAACAATTTTTGAAACTATTTTATCATATTTTTACGGCTTTCAAAATAAGCATACCCCTTGTTTCTTTCTTCTATCGATCCAAGTTATTTAATTTCGATTTAATATCAATTCCGAGTCATTTAATTTTAATCCTTTGCTGGGCATATGAAGACGTTCAGAAATGTTTTTTAAGTATCTTCCTTGTAAAGGGTGTTCCTTTTTTAGGGGTGTGGTTTTGAAATTGACAACACTGTTTCTAGTCACAATCAATTTGACAGTTGACAGATATTTTGTGCTACGTATGTTTTGCTATTTCACCATAAATAGACTTACTCCAGAACAACGCTTACAAATTGTGCAAAACTCCATCAGTTTATTTCGGGAGATATTCGATGAGCGCATAATTTCGCGTAAGGGACCTGTGAGTTGGTCTCCACGGTCATATGATCTCACACCAATGGATTATTTTTTATGGGGATATGTGAAGTCGTTTCTCTACGCCGATAAGCCACAAACGTTGGACCACTTGGAAATCAACATTCGCCGCGATATTAGTGATATGGGCCATTCTCACAATCTTTTGATTTTCAGGAATAAAAATCTGGTGACATTAAACTTGCTAAAATAACATTTTAATCCGATATACGAATGCCTTAATGATTCAAAATAAAGAAAAAATAGTCAGCAGTGAAATATTTTTTTTTTATTTAACTGAGCGAGTTTAATTTCCCTTACAATTTTACCTCTTAAACTTTTTTATTTTCATCTAAATTTTTACTTATAATGAATTTGCATAGTACCCACAGGACATTCAAATCAAAAATAATAAGAATGTAGTATTTTCAGTACAAAATTTTGGTATAACATTGTCTTAAAGGGGTATTAAAGAAGGGACGGTAAGGTAAAAAAGGGGGAAGGTGAAGGAAAAAAGGGACGGTAAGGGGAAAAAAGGGGATGTTGTGGATGGGACGGTAAGGAAAATTACCACCTATTTTTAGGCAAATCATGTTAAGCCTCAGTGACAGCCATAATTTCCATTGATTTTTAGAAACAGTTATTTACATTGGATTAAAAAAAAATAATAATAATTTACCTCGAAAAGTGCAGGAATAAACCTTGGGGACGGTAAGACTACCAATAAAGTCACGATGCTTGAAATTGATATTTAAATGCTGATTTATATTCTGCAGTAAATTTCCTTTCAAAGAATTTTAGCCGTTCTTTCTCTATCATACTTCTGCATGAGAAAAAATTCTGAATTTGAAGCGATTTTCTGTATAATTTAACAAGAGGGACGGCAAGAAATCAAAAATCCAGGGACAGAGTTAAAAAAAATAATATCAACCGTAAAAATGTGTGCAGGTTAATTTTTTGCTACTTATTTATATAAAACAATTATCCCAATTTCGTAAAAAAATTATACATCGAATTACTTTATTGCAACTATTTTATAGAGACAGCCCCAAACTTAAAATTCAGCATCAGGGACACGGGACGGTATAGGAGTTTCCTGGATATTTGGACACCCAGCAATGTCCAAAACTTATTTATCTCGTTAATATTGTTATCCAGTCATGCAATGGGATGTTCCCCAGTATCTCTCTATTTAAAAAAAAAAAAAGTAACTAACGCTGTCACCGCCCCCGCCGCCGCCTGTTTTGAGTTTTTTGTGACCGGAGGTCTTTTTTCGTTAATATTAAGAAAAATATTATACACAAAAATATGTAAATCGGTGGTTTTATAGAGAAATGTTTGATAAACACGCTGATGCAGACAGTTTTCAAATCGAAGAATTATTTTCAGAGATATTTAATGTTAAAGATGGTCAAAGTTGTTCCATTAAAAAAGTTTTATAGGAACAAAAACTATACATGGGAATTTAATCATTTTTAGATCATTTTATCCATTGAAAGTGCCGGTGTGCAGACTGCATTAATTTTTTTAATTTGACTCATTTTTTGAGGTTTAATTCTATTTTAAATTCAAATTTTCAGCCTTTCGAGAGGCATTTTTTACAACTTTTGGAAAAGGCTATTATTTTAAATTGTTACCAAATTTAAAATCAGCGGAATGAATATTTCCTTCAAATTAAATATTGTTTACAGGTGACTATTATAAACAGAATAAAACTTTCAAATGAGAATTAAATGGTTACGTATTAAAAGCAGGAAGATATTTATAATTACGTCATAAAAAATATATTTACACGTGAATTTTAAAAGAGAAAGAAAATTGTAAAATAATAAATTCATTAATATGCGTTAAAAGTGTACATGGAGGAAATTACGCCATATTTAAAATTACTAATTCATAATATTACCAAACAGTTTAAATTTAAAAATATATTTGCGCGAGACATTTATTTGATATTTTGAGATAAGTTTTTAAAAATGTTGTTCAGAATTCTAAGATAATAGCGCAAATAATATTTCCTTTCTAACAACAAAAGTATTTTCACGTGATTATTAAAACGAGAAAGAAAACTTTGGTAAAAATTACGTCAGATTTAAAGCGATACTTTTAAAATGTCTCATTTAAAGAAACTTATAAAAATACCGAGAGACAAGGACTCTGTTTACTTAATTCATTTTACAGATATTAGATTATTTTTACATGTTTCACTGATCTGATTTAATCAAAGACGAAAACAACCCGTTAACAGGGAGATCGCCACTGTTATTTTAATTATAGTAATTCATTCTTCCGAAAATTTTTTAAAATCGGTCGAATTAGCGTGCGGTTCCAATTAGTTTGCGGTGTCTGAGCGGGGGTTGACGAGCGTAGCTCGTAGGGGGTAGAGCCCCCTAGTATGAAAAAAAAAAAACCCACAAAAATATGTACTAAAATAAAAATTATTATTCTGGGACTTAAAAGTCAAAAGATTGTGAGAATTCCCCATATACGGCAGCAGCTGCTGCTTAAAGTATTCGAAAATTGTACTTCCAGATTTCGCTTCATTCGAGCCAGTCCAAGCTGCGGCCCCCATATTCAGAAATCATGTTTAAACGCTGTTAAAATTAATTCTTTAATAAACCAATATCATGGCCATTTTCCTTTTAAATTTATATACCTATAAATAACCACCCTTTATTATAAGAAACACCAGTTTGCATAAAAAAAAATGTATGATATATGAAGTGCTTGTTAAGAGGCTACTTCAGTCAAATGAAAAGACACATTCGCTAATGCTAATCCTATGGAAGAAATTTATAAAGATATCTCGGTTGCATTTCAATATTTTAAAAGGATTTCTTTTGCATTGAATAGTTGAGATTGATCTGTATGCAGGCCATTTTTCACTTTTTCGATTTTAATAGCAGATATTTTTATGAGGATGTTTTTACTTTCGAAACCGGTTCCGAAAATGAAAGTGTCCTCATAAGAAATACCTGTAAACAAAATCGAAAAAGCAAAAAACGGCCTTTGTACAGATCGATCTCAACTATTCAATGTAAAAGAAATCCTTTAAAAATATTGAAATGCGACCGAGATATCTTTATAAATTTCTTCCATAGGATTAGCATTGGCGAACGGATCTTTTAGTTTGACTGAAGTAGCCTCTTAATAGTAAACATGGGTTCATTACTATAGTCTAAGAAGTAAACCAGGGTAGCTTACATTTTTAATTTTTTTTCTGAATTTCGTGTAAAATTGTTTAATTGCATCCGGACAACCTTTTACAAGTATACAAAGTGTATTTTTTATTCTATATATGCGATAATGATCAAAGAAAGTTTTAGATATGGATTTTAATAACACAAACTCTTCGCACATAATCCAATAAAACAAAATAGTTAAAACAAAACATGTTGGATATAAGTTATAACTAAATATCCAATCTTCATAATTCAGCCATTTTAGAAGAAACAATCACAAAAGTTTTGTTGGTAGTTTTCTTTAAAAAAAAAAAGACTTTAATCTTGAATACTCGAAATTTGCAATTTTTTAATTACTTTATTTAACGCTCGACCTTTTCAAATAGTACTTTTAAAAGCTAGTAAAATATATTATCCAATTTTAATTAAATTAAAATCAAATCAGAATAATAATCCGAATACGTCTGTTAAATAAAAAAAAATAACTGATGTTTTATAGCTCAAAAATAAACTGAATTAAAGTTATTACCCTTTCTCTACTTCACTTGTTAAACTAGAAAAACAAATTACCAATAAGTCATAGTACTTTGTCTATATTTCAAATAATTGGGAAGTTTCACTTTAAAATATACCGCAAAAGAGAGTTAATTTTCATTTTGAATTTCCTTTCTACTTAATTTTGTGTCTGCAAGGGAAAAAAATCGTTAATTTCCTTTGAGACTAAGTGTTTTTTTTACCCTTTAAGTATAGGAACTAACATAGTTAAAATGCGAAATAAAGTTCGTGGAAATATTTTCATTAGTATTAAAAATAATTTTTAAATCATCAATTGACGTAAAAGCAACATTTGAAATTTATCGTTAAGTAATAATTGGTGAAATTTTGCAGAATCAGATATAGGAAGATAACAACTAAATGCGATTTCTTCGATATTGCAGTATTTTGTGAAATAATATTAAAGTGAATATGTGGTTGTAAGAAGTTAAAAAGCGTTAAAACATTACACAAGAAATGTTTATTCATTTAAGATTATTAAGAAAGTAAATTTATGCAATTTTTTAAAAAATATTTAGGATATTTTGTCATTTTTTTTTATTCTGTGAAAGGGTTATTATTATTTTTTTAAAAATTTGAAACAATAATAATAAAAAATAAAAAATAAATTAAAGAACGATTTCCTTTTTAAGAGAGCAAGTACCTTATAAGGCATTAAACAAAACTTATGGTACGAAAGAAATTTCGGTTTATTGCCATAAATAGTAAGGAATGCTCATTTATTTAGACATTGACGTAATTATATAAATTCGTAGCACCTATAGTCGTCGTTTGGTCTGTATGTCCGTCTGTCTGTTTGTCTGCTCGCCCATCCGCGCATTACAGAGGAAAAAATACCCAACTGAATGGTCTGAAATTTTAAATATATAATTGTGGCAAAATTTTGTCGAGTCATTTAAAATTTTATGAAAATCGGATGTATAGTTTAACTACAGGGATAGTCAAAAGTTTTCCGTTTCATTACGGCTAATGGAAAAAAATGACTTCAAGTGCATTTTAATGATGTTACAGACATTCGAACAGAATGAAATTGATATGCACTTATGAAGTGCACGCACTAAAATATGCATTCAGTACAATATGCGGTGCAAAAAATATAAAACTAGTTTTAGTACTTACGCACCTTATCTGCCACGTTTGACATGCAATTTCAAACTTGTTAATAATTTTTTTACAGCTAGCATGGTTGATTTCGCGAATAAATAAAACGGCCAAAAATGGTGATGCTTCATAGATGGAAACAGCTGCAACAGACAATCATCCCATCGAGTTGACGGCTAAAATGCCAAGATTAGACAGAACACAATTAGCATATTAAAATGCAAATGGTCTGCCAAGTCATATCTTGGTGGAAACCACCTTCAAAACCGATTTTAGTTGTCTATAGGTAGGTTTATCATCGTGTTTTCCTGCACCCAAATGCATGGAAACATGGAAGGCTGGGAGCAGGAAAACATAATGGTAAACTTACCAGTAAACCACTAAAAGCGGGCTTGCTGGTGTTTTCCACCAAGATAACACTTGGCAGACCAGTTACATTTTAATATGCGAATCGAGTTTTAACTAATCATAGAATTTTAGCCGCCCGATGAGGTGATGGTTTGTGCTGCTGTCTCCCGGTCTATCAGTGATTATTCATAAAATAGGTTTCTTACGTTTTTTAAAATTCAGATTTTCCGAATTTTATAAAATAATTGTTTTTTATATAAAGAATACACAGAAAAAAAAAGAAGTTAGAAGTATTAATTTCTTGGGATGATATTTTAAAAACACGAATGCATTCTACGCCCATAGTTTTAACATTAGTCTGGGGAATTTGTGATTTCACTGACCAGCAGCCTTAAATTACAGTTAGACCTTTTCTATCTTACGGCTGCCTATGTTTTAAAAATACAGGGTGGTCGAAAAGGGCTGACGCATTTTAAAATTCAATATACAATCAAGTAATTGTTGTACGGGAGTGAGGTTTGGACGAAAATGCTTCTCATGATGAAAGTTTTCTTGAACCGAATAACAAAAATTAGTTCCAAACTTCTCCCATAGATGGCGCTGTACCTTAAATTATCAGAAATACGATTAAAGAACAAGTAATTGTCGTACGGGAGTGAGGTTTGGACGAAGATGCTTCTCATGATGAAAGTTTTCTTGAAGCGAATAAAACAATTAGTTACAAACTTCTCCCATAGATGGCGCTGTACCTTAAATTATCAAAAATAAGATTAAAAAACTTAAGATAACCAGTTACATATCATTTATTTTGTCACAAGTATTTGCAGAGCATTTATTTTGTTAGAGCTACAAAGGGCGCATATATTGAATTACAGAAATGAATTACACAAAATAAATGCTCTGTAACTGCTTCTGACTGTTATTGGCGGCAAGTAAGAAGCTCATGAAAAGCCTAAACTATTCAACTGTACATATTGTCTTTATTTTCTAGCTTAAGAACTAATCAAATGTTTTTTAATCTTACTTTTTGTTCTAATTTTGTTCTTTAAATTTAAATTTAATTTATGTTTTCTGCTACATTGTTTTTCTTCTTTCTTATACTTTAATTTTTCTTAATTTAAAATTTAATTATTTTTCATGCAGTTTTATTCTACAGTTAAACTTGATTTTCCATTAATGTCTCGACAAGTCGCTTACGTATATCCTCAATGTTAAGCTGCAGCGCAACTATAAGAAGTACATCAAAGAGTGCGCATTATTTCATTGGTAACATACCATCAACTGAGGTAACTTTGGCCCATGCTGCCACAGTGTAACCTTAGCGAATTATTTACAATCAGCGGCCAGTCTCACTCTAGTGCTGCTACCTATATTCTGAGACTAAAATTTTGTCGATAACTCAAGCCATGTTGCAGGATTATTTTTTTTCTCTTTTGGGTTAAAATTACTTTTAATGGGCCAAAGTTACCCCAGTTGACGGTACTAAATACAATGGACAATATCCTCGTGACGTCACAGTAGGTAAAATGGTGGCGTGATCGTTTGTTTACGCTTTGCATTAACGAAGGTCTTTTTCGTTATTTCTCTTACTCAAGTTATTTTATTTTCGCACTTACGAGCTCAGAAACTGAACTAATGAATAAAAAAAGCATATTCTTTCATTATTTACTGATTAAATAATGAAAAATTTGATAAAAGCAGGATTTGTACAATTTAAACGAAAAGTTTTATAAATATTAAAAATAGCATTGAAATCGTGAAATAAAAGCATATTTAAGAAAAAATAGTTTAATTTACATAATTTATAAACAAACCTCAATTTAAACACTCGAAATTTCGTTCATTTTTACAGACATTGGTCATAACGTAATTTATTTTAGCGTTATATTTCTAAGTAAATTCGATAATTAATCAAAATTAATCTGAAATTATGAATATTATTTATGTTATTCAGTTCTATTGCATGCATTTCTATCGTTTCAGTAGCAGAATAAAAAATAAGTGAATTCTTTAAGAGCATAATGATTTCAAGTGGAGCGATTTTTCAATGTTTTACCAAGCAGCTGATTTTTTATAGCTTCGAACCCAAAGGAAGGAAGAATATTGCCTATTGTAGACTTTTCGATTTTAAATATGGCAGTTATCTTTTGTGATGCTGTCTTTATTTTAAGTAAAAGTAGTGTAGACCCGGGCAGTTTACGCGATTTTTTTTCAATGAATTTTCTAATTTTTATGTTTTAACTTAGGAAATTTTAGACAATGTGGTTTTATAAAGCAGTTAATAAAGTCAAAATTTGTGTAGTTAGTTGTTGCCCTATTTGTGTTTTTAACCATTTTTTTTTTTTTTTTTTTTTAGGTGAAGGTCTTTTGCGTAAACTTGCCCCGTTCCCGGGGAAAGTTTACGCATCAAGCGAGGCACGTTTACGCATATTATAAGTGATACCAAGGAATAAGGGAAATAAATATTTAATCAAATTGAAATGTTTTATTTATAACTTAAAACACTTTAAAAATGAAAAAAATAAAGAGAATTAATTAAAGAACATTTTATAGGCTAAACTGAAAACATAGGGCTTATTGATAATTACAAACAAAAACTATTTAGTCATCTTCATCATCACTGTTACAGTTTTTACAAATAAATAAATAAATAAAGTATTTTCTTTTGCACGCATTTGTCATGGGACCACCTTTTGCATCGAAGACATTGAACCCAGTCTTGTCCTTTTTTGGATTGGTTGTATGATTTCAAATAATAAATACACACACATTTTTCATCTTCGTCATCAGATTCATTCACTATTTTCATTTTTTCACAGTCTACCAACTTTTGCCCTTTTGCAGTTTTTTGGTTTCATACTTTTATCTTTGCTGTCTTCTTGTTCTGCTTCCATAGAAACTAGTAAATTTTTATGTAATTTGTCTTTTTTGTTTTGTTGTGCCATCATTTTTTTCTTTTTTTATTCTAACTGCTCTTGTCTGAAGCCTTCTTTAACCGGAGTATCAGTTAGGATTGCGGACTTCTTTTTCTTCCCTTTCTTGGTGCCAAGGCTTGGTCCTGCCTTTTCAAATGGCCTCAGTTGTTCAAGTGTTGGGTAGCCCACACGTTTACGCAGTAAGAACGTGCGTAATTGTGCCCCGATGTCAATGCGTAAACGTGCCTCGTTGCCATGTTTGGATTTATTTTTAACGTGTAACGAAAATTAATAATATTTCTCGCTTTTTCAACCATTCATTTCAAACTGATAAGTGTCTGAATTTCAGACATTTCAATTTACAGTGCAAGTTAGTGTGGGAGGTGGGGAAACATATAACTGAAAATATCAATTTATTTCTGTTGTAACTTAATGTTTAACATTTAGAAAAAGCAGCAGTGAAGGGATTGGAATTAAGAATTTATTTGTGGTGTACAAATGAAACATTTATTATTAGAAAAAATGTTAAGCAAAGGGAATGAAATTAAGAATTTAATCTAGATTGTGTAAACGAAAATTTTATTCTTAGAAAAGCAGTCGCAGTTGCACTATAAATTGAAATGGCTGAAATTCAGACACTTATGTGTCTGAAATGAATGGACGCTTCGTTTTTAAAACAAAATTAAATTATCAGTTCCAGTTCATGCTCTACTGCTTTATACCTGTAAAATGTTTTGTCTACATAACACATTCCAATTATTAATTCAAGTTCTTCGCGACTGCTTTTCAAATAACAAAATTTTTGTTTACACATTCTAGATAAATTCTTAATTTCATTCCCTTCGCCACCGTTTTTCTAATAATAAATGTTTCATTTGTACACCACAAATAAATTCTTAATTCCAATTCCTTCGCAGAATATTTTACTTAACACTTGATTGCTATACTAAAAAAACGTACGACGTTATTGCTGTCGTTTTATCTAGGAGGTAATCATATGACATAACTTCCATGTTTATATATTTATAGTATAGTGATATTTCGGGGAAAGGTGGTAATTTACTAAAAGTGTATGTCCTTTGACCTTTAATCACACAAACACACACACACATACAAATAATAATAATAATAAAATAAAAAATGGGCGTCTGCTAAGACGCATTTGTAACCAGAAAACAAAAGGTCACCCTTTGTATCTGTGAGATACAAAGTGTAGTAACTGGCGTTAAATAAAAAGAATATTTATTTTCGAAAATAGTAGTAAAACTGGAAGGTTGGCAATTATGAAAACGTATTTCTTTAATTTACTCATGTTTTTTTATGCATCTTTCATTATATTTGGCTACTTTGGTGATAATTGCAATTTTGTTCAAATAAGTTATGTCATTTTCCATCTTTGGAGTTTCTGCCTCTGTATATTTCAGAATTTCCAGATTTTTTTTTCCCTATTATTTTCGAAGAGTTATCATCTGTTTCATCTTAAAAGTCACAAATTCGAATCTTTGTCATCTTTTTCTTTTGTTTCGTTCGTGACATCACTAGAATGAAATATCTGCGCAAAATGATCATTTTGTTTACTATAAATATCTTTTAGAATTCATGATGAAGAATGATTACTCTTCCAAGAAGAATACCTCCTCACCTTGGATGAGGTAGGTTATCACACCTCTGCAATCTAAATGTCTCATCCACCCTGACAACCCTAGGGGACATTGCGTTGGTGGCAAGTTTGGATCTCTTACCAGGAGAAGACACGGTAGCTAGAATGTTTCACTTGTCTAGCAAAGTGTGTTTTATCTTGAGACATCTGACCTTAATACCACTCCTGGGTCTATGCTGGTGGTTTGTATTGTATAGTTTTTGTTTAATTTAAAAGAAAAATGATAAAAGTAATATCATTTGGTTTTAAAAGAAGATTTTATTCTGAAATAGACGCACCATTTTGTAATATGTAATAATATTGTTTTCGCATCTTTTATCTACACACATGGTAATTAGAATGTTTCACTTCTCTAATGAAGCTCTGAAATAGAGACACAACTTTTAGTCATACGCAAAAATATTGCTTTTGGTTCTATTACCTGCAAACATGGCAGTTAGAATGTTTCAGCTCTATAATGAAGTTCTGAAATAGATACAACACTTAGTAATATGTAATAAAGTTGTTTTGGGACCTTTTACCTGCACACATGGCAGTTAGAATGTTTCACTTCTCTAATGAAGTTCTGAAATAGACCCAGCATTTAGTAATTTGTAATGATGTTGCTTTTTGATCTTTTACCTGCACGCATGGTAGTTAGAATTTTTCACTTCCCTATGAAGCTCTGAAATAGACACAACATTTAGTAATATGTAATTATGTTGCTTTTGAATCTTTTACCTGCAAATATGGTAGTTAAAATGTTTCACTTCCCTATGAAGCTCTGAAATAGACACAACATTTAGTAATATGGAATTATGTTGCTTTTGAATCTTTTATTTGCACGCATAGTAGTTTAGAATGTTTCACTTCTCTAATGAAGTTTTTTAATCCTGAGACATATAGTGTTTACTCTTGAAAAAAAAAAGAGAAGGAGGAAACATTTGAAGAGTAGAACGGTGCAATCGAAAAATGTCTTTGTGAACTTAGAAAATGGGATTCCACATGGAAAATGACACTATGCAATATGCATGTGCTCTAAAGAAAAGGCGTGACATACTTTGAAAATGGTACGGCAACCGCCATAATAAAAGTATGTAGAATACAGACATATGACCTTATTCAACATTTTCCAATTTTCTTACCCTCGTGGCTGAGTTCCTCATCATATCTCTATTTCGCGACCCACTATATTTTTATCTTCCTCTGCCCCGTCCCCTCCTTTTTATAGACATTATTTCGTTGGATGTAATAAAAATATCCGAAAAGTAAAACCGATTTAAAAGGCCACATGCAATCTTCAAATATTTTAATAAAAAACCATTTACTTATACTTATAAAAATAATTTTTTAATTATCAAAATCGATTAATATGAAGGGTAATGCTGTTTGTTGTTAACAATATTTTTCCAATTTGCAGGGAAAGACGCTAATTTAATTCTGAAATCCGGCACAACTACTAGTTGATTTCTACATTCTTTATTTAAACCAAAAAACGAAACATCATACTTTCGAAAAAATTTTTTTTAACGATTTTTTACATTTTGTTTTCAAGTCCCAATTGCGGGTCGCGGAATGGCATTTTAGGAAACACTTACTTAATACTTTCCCAACAGATATAAAGCCTAAGGTGTCTAACATAGTGTTGCCACTCACCTAATGCTATTTTGTAATTTTTTTTATGGTTGTCTGTCTCGCTAGTTTTGAGATTAATTTTAAAAAAAACTGCATCAAATTTTATAGATATATTAGATATTAAATTAAAATATCCTCTAAGTGTTTGAATTGTCCATAAAGTAATTTCTGAATTCAAAGTCTGATATAAAATGATTTGAAATTCGTATTGGTTCTTTCATTGCGTAAGATAAATAAATATGGAATACTCAAATACAAATCCTCATTGGGTCGTTCGGAAAGTCATGTTCATTTGGGAAAATCAATTCCTACCGGAAAATTATGCCCGGTAATTATTAGACACTGGATATTGGAAATTGATAGAATTTTTATTTTCCCAGACGAACACGACTTTCTGAATGACCCAACAGATGCCTTTATAGTTTACGACTCGTTAAACAGATATGCATGCAAAATTAACTGCTACACTCTTTGAGGGTTGAATGAGAGGCTGATTTTGAAAGAAGAATGAAGTATTTAATGAAAGAACAACAAATAAATGTTAAATTTTTCTGTAGACTTAAAAGAAAAACATCACTTGGTTGCTAGAGGTGCCTTGGCGAAATTCGCTTTTAAGAAAATTAGATTTGTTGTCAAATGGTATAACCGGCAATGATTTGTTGTCAAATGGTTTGGCAATGAAACAAAACTGATGAACTATTTTTTATGTATATATTAAAAAAAAAATTTTCTGATTACACGTATTAGATAAATTACTTCTATTTGTATAGAATGACAGATTAATGATTTATGTATCTTAAATAAATTGTATAAATTCTGAAAAGAATTGCTTGTTATGAAGCAATGAACAGGGCCCTGGAAATACATGTGAAAAATTTTCTTCGCTATCTCGTCAATAACAAAGAAGTACCGTAAAAACTTTGGATTCTATTCTAAACTCTGTTGATACGTGTCGATACGAAAGCATAACGTTTATGTCTCCAATGCAATATGTTCCCTATTATTATCTACGAAATTAACTCCGCTTTTCGACATCCATGCGGTATTGACTGTATTTAAAATTAGGTCGTTCTAACAAAACAGTACGTATACCTGTTTGAAAGAACAATATACTAAATACTTATCTGTTTAAAGACACTACAGGGCATCCCCCCCAAAAAATGTAATACGCTGTTTAACACGTCATAACTTACTGATTTTTCTCTTTTTTCAGCTTTTCAGAGTATAATTAATAGGAAATAATGAGTGGACAGAGATCAATTTTGAAAAAAGAAAATTTATTTTAAAATAGTATTGAAAGCATAAAAATGTACACTATAAAAAATGTCGTATTTTTTCCGGCATTTTTTGTTGTAATTTTTCAAGCGCCGATGCTGTGAAGGCGAATTCAAGCAACAGGTGAAGTAAAAATCAAACTCGTTCTGCCATGTGCATTACGCAGCCAACAGCAATGTGACTTTTCCCAGACTTGATACATTTTAACAGCACTCTTAAAGACTTGCAAATTTTACCGCAACTGTGTTGACATCTGGTGTGCCAGCACTTTTAATTGTAAAATACAGTGATTTTTCCTGCACTTTATGTTGTAATTTTTCAAGCACCGATGCTGTGAAAGCGAATGAAAGCAACAAGTGAAGTAAAAATCGAATTATTTCTGTCACGTGCAACCACACAGCTAGCAGCAACGCGACTTTTCCCTGTCTTGATAAATTTTAACAGCACTCTTAAAGACAGCAGCTTGTAAATTTTGTGGCAACTGTGTTGGCTTCCGATGTGCCACCACGTTAATTGTAAAATACAGGGATTTTTCCTGCACTTTATGTTGTAATTTTTCAAGCACCGATGCTGCGAAAGCGAATTAAAGCAACAAGTGAAGTAAAAATCGAATTCGTTCTGTCACGTGCATTACGCAGCCAACAGCAATGCGACTTTTCCCAGACTTGATAAATTTTAACAGCACTCTTAAAGACAGCAGCTTGTAAATTTTACGGCAACTGTGTTGGCATCCGGTGTGTCAGCACTTTTAACTGTAAAATACAGTGATTTTTTCCTGCACTTTATGTTGTAATTTTTCAAGCACCGATGCCGTCAAATCAAATTAAAGCAACAAGTGAAGTAAAAATCCAATTATTTCTGTCACGTGTACCCCGCAGCCAATAGCGACACGAATTTCCCAGACTTGAGAAATTTTACAGCACTCTTAACCCCTTCAGGACGAGCGTCGTTTACAGAATTTTTAATCTTTTATCACCGGATTTTCAAAACAGAAATTTTTGCCTAATTGAATCGGGAAATTGCTAGGATTAAATCAAGGCAAAATGTAAACAAAAAATTTATGTGTGAGAATAATCACGGATTCTGAGCACCTCACGCGGTACGTATACCGGTCGCTTGCACCCAAGGGGTTAAAGACAGCAGCTTATAACAGCTTATAAATTTTACAGCAACTGTGCTGGCAGCTGGGGTGCCAGCACCTTTTGCTGTAAAATACAGTTTTTTTTTTTTTTTTACAGTGTAGCAGAAGTACAAAGACAATATCGCAGGGAGTTTCAGGCAGATCCACCTATGCGATTTAAAATTAATCGGATAAAAAATAAGTTTGAAAGGAATGTAATCATTCAGGACTACGTTCCGGAAGACCAAGAACATCAACGAGCTTCACCAGCCAAGAAAGAGTGACGGAAAGTTATATCCCGAAAGGTCCAAAAAATATGTATGATAAATGAGATGCGAGATTGGCATCAGCAAATCAAGTGTCTGTCGCATTTTAAGACTATATAAATGGAAAAGTTACATTAGAACAATGGTACATGCTATCAATAAAGATGATTCGGACCGAGGAAAACAATTTTGTGAATGGTGTGTATTTTTGGGACACTTTGCAGTGGAAAGTTAGTAATCTGCAACTCTTATACATTTGGACGAAAAATAAGCCCTATGTCCTCACTTATCCTATAGCATACTGATCTGCAACCTACAGTGAAACTATAATAGCCCTATCGCATCTGTGATAAAAGACATAATATCGACAGAAGTTGTGAGAATAAAAATAATAAAATGGTTGCTGATTTTTGAATGTCATAATAAATTATTTAGTGGAAGAGGAGATGAAAATAGTTTCTATTTAATTATTTTATCGATGTAAACTTTTTGAATATGATTTCTGAACTCTGATCATAACTGTCGATATTAAAGAAAACACAAAAAGTTTCTCTATTTCCTTCAAAATTAACGCATCTTTTCGATATCCAAGTTGTATCGACAGTGTTCATAAACAGATGCTTTGAATAAAAAATATTACTTTCAACTCTTTGATATTTACGATATACATATCTATTTACAGATACTTCCGTTTTTGCCGTGCAAATCTCGTAATCTTCAGTTCTTATCTTTTTGAACGAAAAATAGAGCTTATGTCCTTACTTCTCTCAGCCTCATGATCTACAACCTATGGACATACTGTAGCACAACAAAAGGCAAAATAAATACCCCTGTTCCATAACATATCACATTACGATTCTAACTAGTCAACATGCCGTAGACGGCATAGGTTTCGGGGAAGCCATCAGATATCGATATTTATCTCTACCTATCCATTCTGGCCTAGTGACTTCTTGAGGTGTGACCCTTTTTGTTGATCGCCACCTTGAAGGGGTCGGGGGTCACACATTCTTGTCCATAATAGATGCAGGTATGTTGAAGAAGAAGAGAGTAAGTTGAGACCGGATGGAGTATATTATGTCTGGTTTGTAGATGTCTTGTCATATACCTTTTTTGCTATGTTGAATTGAATTAGCAGTTTGTAAGTAATATTACTGAAGTGTGAAGCGTGTCAAAGGGGTGTGTATGTTTTCAGAAAAACATGTCACAAACAAGAGTTTTCGGAAAATTGTTGCCAGATTTTTTAAAGTAAACTTGAATATTAACTATTAAATAACATAACAAATTTAAATAGTTACAATTTTAATTAGAGATCGACTGAAAATTAGGTTTTGTTTTCGTTTTCGGCCCAAAATTTGAGTTTCGCCAAAAATTCGTTTTCGACGAAAATGTGCCGAAAATTCGGCCGCACCGAAACAATCTGTATTCCAAAAATTTTGTTTTTTCATTAGGAAATTTTGAACTGTATCAGCTCAAATGAGACACTCTTTCATTGGTTATAATTATCAGTTATGACTGACTCAAGAGGTGAGCGGAAATTATAAAAAGTAAGCAGTGCATATATGACTAAACTTTAAAGACGCCAGATTTAACAGTAATAGAAAATTTTTAGTTTGAAATAGAAGAAGTGTTTCGAATACTCCATGAGAAAGTTCTAGTATAACAGATGATCGTTTACAAAAATCATTATAAAAGATAAATCGAGATATGTACACATAAAACATTTTTTAATTAGACGAAATTCCAATAATTAGGAAATCATCCTGTGTCGTGGATGATTTAATTACAATTTTATTTTATATGAAAATGGAAAGTTTTGGTCAGAGGCACAGAGAACTAACTTGGGCCACACCTATAATTAATTAATAATCATGTATATTTAATGAACACGTAGTAATTAATTAATATTTATATGTATTTATGTATGTATTAATTACTTTAAAAATTTTTGGACATTTTCGTTTTCGTTTTCGACCGAAAATAGGAAGATTACCGAAATTCGGTTTCTGTCTTAAAAACTTGTTTCGGTCGAATAAATTTAATAGTACTACAGTAGATATTTTTTTGTAATGTTTAAAAAGTTATTTGATTTCTGAACAGGAACGTTTATGCAAAAGGAATCAATAAAAAAATATTAAAATGTAACCGAGAAAATTTTATATAACACTTCCAATGGTTTAACATTAACTTGAAAATATTTTTGCAGGACTAGAATTAAGTTCTTATCGGCACTAGTGCAAAAAGAACCATTATTAAAGCAGCACCCCATAATAAACTGAGCAGCTAAAAGCCAACAATCGCGAATACAAGATTACTTGCGATGAAGCCCTAACGAGTCTGCGTTCACTATACAAATAGAGTTCAAATATAGAATCGCAATAAAGTAAAAGCGATTCCCAACACTCTTCTAATGTTGATTGCATTCTATTTTAATAAGGGTTGTAACAAAATATGCTCGCCAAACATCGATTGGCTCATGTTTGCAAACAAAGGTTTGTTTTTCTATTAGATACAGATAAAATTACAATCAATGCCATTTAATCCGCTTAATATAAATTAAAGTAACATGCCCTTAAGGCTGTTCTCAACTGCTCTGCTCAACAAGCGCAAAACGTTTTGACACATTTACAATTTCATTTTTTAACGGAACGATATAAAATTAGAAAGCCTGACCATGGAAGCGATTTGGAATCGAACTGTTTTTTCCATTTTTTGATCAATCAATTACCTATTGAGTTATAAGCGATTTTGATCACGTGAGACGGCATTTTTCTCCCCTTATTGACTGGATTTTCTTCCTTCGTTCGGAAGTTCTGTTCAAAATGCCAACTTTGTCAGTATTTTCTGTAAGATCTATTGCGTTTACAAGAAAACGAAAAAAAAAACAGCTCGATATCATAGTTTCTGAATAACAATACCTTCTAGTTTCATGCGTTTCCGAACAAAAATGAATTAAAACTTATGTGAGAAAGTTGACCCTTTGGATTTGAGAACAGCCTTAACATAATCATTCTCAGTGTCCTAAACTGTGTGATTGGTTCTTATTAAAATTTCTACTAAATAGGGGGTGTACATAATTAAACGACCCTATTTTAAAGTTCTCCACAGACCTCTTCTTCCAGAATGGTGTGAAATTTTGTGGAAGACATAATAAAGGTATGGGAATTTGACTGAGAGAAAAAAAAATAGTACAAAATTTCACCACCAGAGGGTGTTTTTTGCCGAATTACGCATTTAGAATACATTTGCGATAGTTTACAAATTTTATTACAACCAAACATGTTCCACATCACGGTCATCATTTTCAAATATACCATCTGGAATCGTAAGATGTCATGTTCCACTCTTGTCCGCAGTGTGTTCTGGGAAATGATAAGAACATGTCGTGAAATGCTGTCTTAAATATCAGATAAAGTTAATAAATTAAATTTCTAAACTATCATAAATGTATGCTAAATGTTTAATTCATTAAAAAACGCCCCCTGGTGGCTAAATTTTGAACTGTTTCTTATTTTTTTTTCGCTTAAACAAGTTCCTATCACTTTATTATGTCTTTCACAAAATTTCACAACTTTATGAACAATAGTTTGGTCTGTAGACAACTTTAAAGTAGAGTCGTTCAATTATGTTACACCCTGTATTTAAAAACAATGCCATATAGCGTTTTCTTTCCATTTCGAATATCCAAATTCAGAAAATTTTCAAGAGTATACAGATGTATAGAGTTTTATTTTAAGGCTGTTCTAAACTGCTCTGCTCAACAAGCGCAAAACGTTTTGAAGCCTTTACAAATTCATTTTTTAATGGAAAGATATAAAATTGGAAAGCCTGACCATGGAAGCGTTTTGGAATCGAACTGTTTTTTTCCATTTTTTGATCAATAAATTACCTATTGAGTTATAAGCGATTTTGATCACGTGACACGTCATTTTTCTCCCCTTACTGACTGGATTTTCTTCTTTCGTTCGGAAGTTCAGTTCAAAATGCCAACTTTGACAGTATTTTCTGAAAGACCTATTGCGTTTACAAGAAAACGGAAAAAACTGTTCAATGACATAGTTCCTGAATAGCAACACCTTCTAGTTTCATGCGTTTCCGAGCAAACATTAATTAAAACTTATGTCAGAAAGTTGACCCTTTGGATTTGAGAACAGCCTTAATGAAGCTAAATACACAAACTTGCTAAAGTATTATATATATATATTTAACCAAGCAGTTGTTTTAACCCATTAACGATGAGTCTCCTTTACACTTCTTTTAATTCTTCGACACCAGTTTTTGCTAATTTGTAATTTGGATTTATTTAACAGCTCAAAATCTGCGATTAAAATAATATGAAAATTTCCAAACTAAAATGCTGGTATTCAAATTTAAAAATTTTGTTCGCTTTACCTGGCAAGTTTTCTTGCCAACCGGCTTTAATGAGTTATTTGCAAACTTTTGTGTGAATAACATTTTTCTCGGTATTTCACTGCTATAATAATGTCGAAATTGAATGTTATAAAACACTTAAATGTATTATATTATGTATAATTGAATTTATTTTTAAAATGAATTTAATTTTCAATCAAACATTATATATTTAATACTAGAATTTCAATTTTTTTTTTTTTTTTTTTTTTTTTTTAACACTTTCCAACATAATTGAAAAGTGTATTTATAAATTCGGTTGTCTGTCCGTGGTCTAACTGGCGTAAATATAGTCTGATTGTCATGAAGTTGGTATACGTTATTGTGGTTTACTATGGCATATTCGGTATTGAAAATGAAGTAGTATGTAGCATTTATGGTTCATCTACAAGGACACTCAAAAGAAAGAATTCCGTTACATTGCGGTTTATGGGGGGAAATCGTTTACGGTGTATTTTAATGATATTACACTAATTTAAACCTATTGAAATTGATATATATTATACTGAATTGTGCTACAAGGTTCTTATTATAGACTATGGTGTGTATAGAATTTATCATTCATTTACAGGGACACACAAAAGAATTTGACTACAGAAGAAAATGAACAATAATTGAACTATTGAAGCCTACGAATAATAATTGTTGGAAGTGTGTTTTCAGTTGTGGTATGTGTTTTAGGTAGATTTCGTATGAAATACTACCTATTGGCGTCGTTCCTATGTTGGAATTTCTGAAAAATTTTTGCAGATCTACACCGATCATGACCCCTAGAATCCAAAACCACCCTCAGTAAAAAACTTTATATCTATCTATCTATCTATGTATGTATCTATATATATCACTTTCTTCTGAACACGATAACTTCCACAATTCTGCACCAATCTCTTCCAAATTGATACATAAAATCAAGGGGCATAAAATCTCGGTCAAGTTCGTTAATGGGCAAAATCGGACCAAGGGGATGGAAATAGGGAGGGGTTTTGTGAAAACCGAAAAAACCCCATAACTTCTTAAATTTTGTACATATCGAATCAATTTAAAGTTTTTATTACTTCTAAAAATAGGGCCAAAAATTTATGTATCACAGATTTTTGATAAAGTTAAAAATGGGCTCAAGGGGCTCAAAAAATAGAGTTTTTGGGAGAAAAAAATTCATAACTTCGTCAATTCTCAGGATATCAAATCCAATTAATTTTATCATGAATCTCCTTAACATTATCTACAACTTTTATACTCACAAGTTTTTGATAGGACCAATTCGTACCTCAAAAAAAAATTAAAAACAAAAACAAAAAGGGCGTTTGAAGATGAGATTTCTTTTTCTGAGAAGAGAGAATTTTTCTGAGAAGAAAAATTCATAACTTCGTCAATTCTCAAGATATCAAATCCAATTAATTTTATTATGAATCTCCTTAACATTATCTACAACTTTTATAGTCACAAGTTTTTGATAGGACCAATTCGTACCGCAAAAAAAATTAAAAACGAAAACAAAAAGGGCGTTTGAAGAAGAAAAAAATCCATAACTCCGTCAATTCAAAAGATATAAAATCCCCATGAATTTATCATATATCTTCTTAATATTATCTACAACATCTATATAGACAAGTTTTGGATAGGACCAATTCTTACAGCAAAAACAAATTAAAAATACATAGCGGTTGAAGAAAAAAATCATCGTAAGGGTGTATTCAAATCCAAACTGCTTATTTTCTGACTCATTTTACAATCCATTTTTACTCTCAAAGGCTTCCAATTAGTACCTTTTCTTACTCAGAAACTATATAATGTACTGTAATGGTCAATTTTTTGATAGAGGCAGAATATATTTTAAAACATGCTGTCAAAGTGGGCCTTTTGAACTGAATTTTCCGAAGAGGATTGTGTTGGTAAAATCATCATATTAAGGGAGTATTCTAATCCAAACTGCTTATTTTCTGACTCATTTTTAAATTCATTTTTGCTCTCAAACGCATCCAATTGGTAGATTCGCTTATTCAGAAACTGTATAATGTACCGTAATGATCGATTTTTTGACAGAGGCAGAATATATTTCAAAAAATGATGTCAAACTGGGCATTTTTAACGGAATTTCCCGAAGCGATTGTGTTAGAAACGAAAAATATTGTCTTACTGAGAAAATAATTGTTTATATATCAAGTTTTAATTAATTGAACGAAAATTAAAAACACAGGTCGCTTATAAATCTCTTCAAAAATCACGTCAACAAGTTTCATGTTTCTCCTATTAAAAATGAATCTGGAGTAATGCCAGAAAATTTCGAGTTGTGCATGGAAAACTATTTTTTTTTAATACCGCCTTAACACGATTGGGAGAAAAACAGTTATTATATAAAAATGGAATAAAAACTCGTCAAAAGCGGCCAGATAAAATTGTGGTAAAAGTGGATAAAAAGTGGGTTTATCTCTAATCATGATTTGGTTTTTGTTTGTGAAATTAGTATACTTAACTTCGAAATCTACCTCCGCCTGTAGGCCGGGCCGGCAGGGATTTTTAAATTTAACTATTATTTAAATATTACTTGGTGTTTATGAATTACATAGATCAAAAAAGGTGTACAAAATTTCTTAACAATATCCGTTTATTGGCGGAAATTCCTGAATGAAAATTTTCAACTGCTATGTATTTAATTGAACTAACTTATAGCATACTAAGTAATATACGTACATATGCATAGATCATATACAGGGCTGCGCAAAAAAATCGTGTATTTTCTTGACTATTCATGGTAATATCAGAAATTTGGTGTTCAAATACGTTATGGTTCTGCGTTTTCAAAATTAGTCTTTTAGACATCACCTTTCACCTTAGTAAACCGTGAAGTTTTGTTATAGTATTTGAGAATGTGTTTTATAATCTATGCTGTACGCATGATTTTTCGTTCTTATTTTCTATTATTGTCATTATTTTTTTTGTATTCCAAAGAAGGCAGTATTGAATTCCCGGAACATTTATACTTCTACTTTTGTATTTTATTACACGTTTGTAGGAGTATATCTTGAACGCAATTTGAATTTGATCTTTTTAAAATGTCTGTCTGGGGGCTATAAGAACAGGAAAGAATAGGAGGCTATTCAATTTAAATAGATTTGAAGTAACGTAATGTCATTAAAATACGAAGGTGTATCAATGCGTTTTTGCTCTCATATAGATTTGCCCTCACAATTGAGTGAGATTTGTGAAATTTCTACATTGTATTAGTCCTTTTCTATATAGTCACCATGCAGAGTAATACATTTCTGCAAAATGTATTTCAAAGAGAGGGGGGGGGGGGTAGGATGTATTCCCAGAGGCGCGATAGTAGACCCAAAGGAGGGCATTTTTCTAACTTTTACCGACCCCCACATGTGACATTGTTGGAAAGGCCTGTGTCCACTTATTCATGCTATGAACTTCCCGAGTTCCTTTTTCCAAATTTGTCCCTCGGGGGGCATGAATGATGTCCGAAAAATTTAGAAAAGTGCCCCCCGGAGTGCAAATTTGGGGGGAGGGCTCGGGTGGTGCATAGCATGAACAAGTGGTCACAGGCCTTTCCAACAATATGTCATATGTGGGGATCAGTAAAAGTTAGAAAAATGCCCCCCCCCTTTGGGTCTGCTATCGCGCCTCCTGGAATACACCTCTCCCCCCCTCTCTTTGAAATGCCGGTTGCCCAAATGTGATACTGTGCGCACTGAGTATATAGATAAGGACTCATAAAAAGTACCAATTTCATAAATTCCAATCAATTATTTCTATGTGAGGGCAAAAACGTATTGGTACTCCTTCGTACTGCAAACTATTTTCTCCCATAGACCATAATCTAACGGAATTCTTTTGAGTGCACCTGTACACGAACTATTAATGCTACACACTTCGCATATTCAATACCGAACATGCCATAGTAATCATCATTAACATATATCAAATGCATGAAAATTCGAATATATTTACGCGAGTTAGAGCGTGGACAGACAGACGGACAGACAAACGGAATTCATAAACACTTTTCAACTATGCTGGAATGAGTTAAAAATGAACAATGATCATTACTTCAACTTTTAAAGTCGCAGAAGAAAACGAAAATAGTTATTTGGTCGGGATTTATGCCTTGTTTCAATTTATGTTTTAAAAAAAAAGAGCATAGGAGGCCACCTTCATGCATAGATTGCACCAAATCTTTAAATTTTTATTACTAACATCTATTTTCCGACAACATATTTTGATTTTTCGTAAAATTTTATCTTAAAATACGAAACGGGAAATTATTTGGTCAAATACTTTCGGCATTATGTAGTTTTAAAGTTGTGAATTGAGTGATTCACAACCATAGTAGACCAAGTCCATTTTGAAAAAAAGAAATGAGTTAGTCCACTTAGAAGGTGCATAAAATCTGTTTTATCTACTCCCACAGTGAACCATTTCTGTTTTCACATACTTTCTCATATATGGCATCTGTTTACAGACTTAGTTCACTGTGGGAGTATATAAAACAGATTTTATGCACCTTCTAAGTGGACTAACCCATTTTTTTTTCTTCAAAATGGACTTGGTCTACTATGGCTGTGAACCCCTCAATTCCTAATATTAAATTCATTTTAAATCACTGCAAAACAGATTACCCCTGAGGGTAGTTTTTTAATCATAATTCAAAAACTAGTTGGTGAAATGAGCTGTAATTTTGGATTTACATATTTGAAGATTATAGCAATCCATTTTTGCTAAAAAAGTTTATAGATTATATTTCATTATTTTTTTTTTCAAAAATTATTTTCAAAATATATACATTTCGAAAAAAAAAAATGAATTGTAGCCTAAAAATATTTTAATTAAAATAGATTTCTTAAAGTTTTGAATATGCGATTCAATAATATAGCTCTTTTGTTAAATAGATTTTGATTTACACATAAAAACTATTGGCATGGCGATTTATTTTGCACGATTAAGGAGTAATTAACATTAGGTGTTCCAGAGTTTAAAGCTTCGTAACTCCTATACTATTTGACCGAATAAGTTACCTCTTTCGGTATCCGAAAGTAAAATTTACCAAAAACACCCAAATGTGCTGTCAAAATTGGGTGTCCGTAATTGAAAATTTCTTAGCTTATAGTTTGGTACAATTCCTATATGAAGACAGCCCCTCAAGCTTTTTTTCAGAAAATAAGACATAAATCCAAAGAAGAAAAATGTTTTAATTGAATGGCTATTTTCTTTTTTCTTTCTTATGGGCGTGGAGGGGGGGGGGAGGGGTAGCAATGCAAAACTGATAACAAATTTAAATAAATTTGAAACTGTAAAATGTATTTCATTTAGTATGAATTTAAAATTTTAACATCTTATACTTATTATAATACATATGATTATTAATGTAATCCTTGAGAATGGTGTTTGAATTTATCTTCTTTCAGTTTTTATCAGGAATAATAAATCTTCTCTCAGTAGTGCTTAGGCGTTTTTTCTTTGTTAATAATATAGTAAACTACACTAAAAAAGAGATTAAAAAGTGTACAAAATAGCAAAGGTAAATTTTTTCCCCCGCAAATTTGAACATAGTGCAGGCATGTTTCGTTATCCACCATTATCATTAATGTTTTTGCTCTCTTCATCATATTTTAGTTCTGTTTTTCTTCTTGCAAAAATACATCCACTTTTGGAAAAAATAAATAAATAGATTAAAAAAAATTCTACAAATTTGAACAGCACAGGCATTTTATATTTGGCTAGAGTTTCCATTATCCACCATTACCCTTGTTGTTTTTGCCCTCTTCATTATATTTAAGTTCTGTTTTTCTCCGTGCAAAAATATGTCAAATTTTGAAGAAAAAAAAATTCTACGAATTTGAACAGCACAGACATTTTTTATTTGGCCATAGTTTCCGTTACCCACCATTATAATTATTGTTTTTGCACTCTTCATCATATTTCAGTTCTGTTTTTCTACGTGCAAAAATACATTAATTTTTGAAAAAAGAAAAAAAAAAATCTACAAATTTGAATAGCACAGGCATTTTTTATTTGGCCAAAATTTACGTTATCCGCCACTATCATTATTGTTTTTGCATTCTTCATCATATTTCAGTTCTGTTTTTCTCAGTAGAAAAACACATCAAATTTTGAAAAAAAAAAAAAAAAAAAAAAAAAAAAAAAAAATTCTATGAATTTGAACAGCACAGGCATTTTTTATTTGGCCAGGTTTCCGTTATACACCAGTATCATTATTGTTTTGCCTTCTTCATCATATTTCAGTTCTGTTTTTTCTCATTGGGACATCAACTTTTGAAAAAAAAAAAAAAAAAAATCTACAAATTAGAACAGCACAAGCATTTTATATGTGGCCAGAGTTTCCGTTATCCACCATTATCATTATTATTTTTGCCCCCTTCATCATATTTCAGTTCTGTTTTTCTGCATGCAAAAATAAATCAACTTTTGAAAAAACAACAAAGCAAAAAACAAAACAAAAAACAAATTTAAACAGCGTAGGCATTTTTTTTATTTGGACAGAGTTTCCGTTATCCACAATTATCATTATTCTTTTTACACTCTTCATCACATTTCACTTCTGTTTATCTCCTTTCAAAAATACATCAACATTTGAAAAAGAAACAAATTCTACAAATTTGAACAACACAGGTATTCTTCATTTGCCTAGAATTTCCGTTATCCACTATTATCATTGTTGTTTTTGCAATCTTCATCATATTTCAGTTCTATTTTTCTCATTGCAAAAATACATCAACTTTGCTGAAATCTGTAATAATATTTTTCTCTAACATCTAACGAACATTCACTATCTAACCGAAAAAATGCCCACTGCTGGCCAGTATGATCATATTTGCGACCTTTGGCAACAATGTAATTAATAATGCTCAGGTATAAAATAATGAAAACGCATAAATATATCTTTGTTATATCGTGTCTCGTTGTATCGCTCTTTCGAATGTAATGCTCTTTTTTTTCGTTTACCATGAAAAGTAACATTTAAAAGCTTTAATAACTCAGTCTTTTTAAAGTAAATATTTACATCACTTCAGAGCAACAATAGGACATCTAGTAGAAAATGAGATATCTGACTTACTGCTACGAAAAACTGTGTCTGCATCTATTGGAACAGTAGGGAATTTTTATAAAACACATCTGAGACACAGTGTTAAACATAACTTTGTGTTTCAGAAGTTGCTCCACTAGATGCAAACACAGTTATTCATAGCAGTGAGTCAGACATGTCATTTTTTATTATTACTAGATGTCCTACTGTGTCTTTGAGGCAACGAATTAACATTATTTAATTAATTCAGATGGAAAATATAATATGCATATAAACTAATGCTTGGAGACAACTATAAATATTTACTTGTACATTCTTAATTTTCTGTATGCCCTTGGTTATACAACATTTTTTTTTATTCTATCCCGACATGCACAATATAATTAAAAGCTACTGTGCTTCAATGCGTAATTTGTGCAATTTCTTTTCTGATTATGTTTTCGCCCAAATTAAAGCCATCTGAAGAACTATAAAAGTCGCATGATAGCGATTACTAGCCAAACTTGGCAACTCTCCTCAAAATCTCTCGTGATCTCCATCCTCTTTTGATCCCAACGGACGCATCGGATCGAAACTAGCTCAACATCCTGAATGTCTTCTCTCTCCTCTCGATGCAACATCTGACCAATCAGAAGACAATGTTGCTCCTATTCTTCCCAAACTCTATCCAATCATTTCTGCTTAGGATCGGAAACATGGGGGGCAGCAAAAACGAAAGAAACAAACGAAAAAATTAGGGGGCAGGGGGGAAAGCTTCTCTTTAAGTTCGCTTCGGAAATGATATCATAGAATAAGGATGGAGAACTCAGAGATAAAACGGCCCATTAAGTAGATCAGGACAGTAACTGGAAGATAACCACTTATATTCTGGACTATTAAAAGCATCCGGAGAACGGGTTTTTATGCCGATATTTTACAAAAGGAAGGGAATTATTTCAGGATATTTCATCATGAATCATCCATGCAGTGCGTTATAAAAGGGAATATGATGATGACATATTGGACAGTTGGGGAATTGGATGTTCCTTCTCATAATATTCAGGACAATGAGTACGAATCAAAGCAATATTCCGACTGATAAGCACCTCCCTCTTCTCCAATTAAATGTAAATCATTTAAAAATACGTTATAGTATTCATTAAGAATGTGCTTACACCGACTTTTTTCTAATTATTTCGAAAACGTTTTGGAGAAAGTTTTTTTAGTAATGTAACGTAATAATTTTTCACCTTTACTAGACCTTCAGTGACGGCAAGGATATATTTGTAGTTTCTTTCAGGCAATCTACTGAAGGTAATGAAAGTCTTATTTCTATTAAGTTATAGTATTCTTTAAGAATGTGCTTATATCGACTTTTTTCGAATTCATTCGAAAACGTTTTGGAGAAACGTTTTTAGATATGTAACACAATAATTTGTCATCTTTACTAGACCTTCAGTGGCGGTAAGAATATATTTTTAGTTTCTTTCAGGCAATCTACTGAAGGCAATTAAAGACTTATTTCTATTAAATTTCTATAAATAAGACTCACTAAGTTATCAGATTCTTTAAGAATGTGCTTACACAGACATTTATGTTATTCATTCGAAAACGTCTTGGTGAAAATTTTGTAAAACTGTGACGCAATAACTTTTCATCTTCACTAGACCTTCATTGACGGTAAAACTATATTTGTACATTCTTTCAGGCAATCTACTGAAGGCAATGAAAGTCTCATTTCTGTTAAGATTCTATAAATAAGACTCATTAAGCCCAGTAATAAGCAGGCTAACCACAAAATAAAGAGCTTGAACAAATGTTTGGGATTCGGTTCCAGAGTGATTTCAGCGGGATGACTAAGCAAGGTTTTTATGGTTTTCATTGTACGAGTACGAGAACGATGAATTGGCAATTTTGTATTCAAAATCTTTCTCTGAATACATATTTTCTGAAGTAATGTGGACAATATTGAATGATGCTTTATAAAATATTTTCCAATATCCTTATAAATGTGATAAGTCATTCATTTCAGTTGACTGTTAGATAAAAGGGTGCCTTTCCTTCCTTGGATTTTGAAATTAGTTAGATAAATTTTCTTTTCCTCTCGTGAAAATAAAAAAAAACGTAAAATAATTAAACACACACAACAAAAAGGTATTAAGAATTTTTTGTCAGAGGGTACTGCCGCCCACTGAACCTCCCTGAAAAGGCAACAATGTTAAGTGTTTCTTTTCTTTCTTTTCTTTTTTTTTACGTCCATGTATTTAAAAAGTATCTTAAACGGAAAGGAAAAAAAAAATCTTTTAGACTTTTACTTTTAGATTTTTTGTGTTACACTTCTTGCTTTTTTAGATGATGCGTTTAAAACTGTCTTGCACGAGTTATTCTGATAAAAAAAATTAGTTCAACTGATTTCATGTTCATATTAGCCATTTTTTTTTTAAACATAGCCTTTGTAGCGAATTATGCTAAAATCTTTTCAATAGCTGGATCTTGTCCTGCGAACGCTCTGCACGGCTAGATGGTTATACAATTTAGTGCCTTGAAAACTGAATTAAAACAACATGTGCACGCAATCGTTAATCTTTTTCGTGGTTATGTATCAAACATTGACCTTTTTTCATATTTCATCTGTCTCCTATCACTGACATAAGCATGTGTGTATTGTCTGAAAAATATGTTACTCCAACCAGAAACTTTTATGGGAAAAGATATTTTATAATTTTAAATAATTTTAAAGCCATAATTTTCATTAAAATTTTTTTTCGGATTGTGACACAAGGAGGTGTGTCTTGATTTCAGAACAGCTAGTATGGCATTGAGGAACAGTAAAAATAAGAGCAATGATAACCGAATTGATTTAAAAAATAATTATATCTAGATTCGATGCTTAGAAGAAACTTTTCTTTGGTGAAAGATCCAAGTTTACATTAAATTAGCTCGAATCTGAATAAAATCCAATAAAAAATATACGGAAGTTTTTCTTAGTTTAAAACATTCTCATACGTAACAGTGCGATGCGCCAAAAATACGCAAAGTTCTTGGTTGAATCTTAGTAGTAGTTTTTTTAGAATATATGTTTCGAGTGGGCCATGGTTGTGAAAACAGCCCCTGCTTTTCAGGATTTTGCAGAACATGGCCTAATTTGTAAAAGGCCTTTAGTTTAATAATATATATATTTATTTAAAGTTATAAACTTGGCAAGTGCAATACAATCAAACGCGATAAAAATGAAACAGAAAAGATCAAAAGTTTATATTCGTTTGAACAGGGTTCTCGAATGACCTATTTAAAATTTCATTTAGGAACATGATAAAACAAAGGTTAATTATTAAAATTATTGACTGATTACACTTATATGCAAATAATTACTAAATTAACATCATAAAAATGAATTACTACAAAAAAGTTATCATTTTTTCCCTTAATTTTACAATTCTGAATTAACAAATCTAGAAAAGGCTACAAAAGTAATGAAAAGCATCCTGTTTAAAATTATTTAACACTTAAAAGAAAAAATATTATTTCCAAATTTTAATTGCTTAAAAAGAGTTGAGCCAAAAGAGTGAAAAGTTTCCAAGCCTGGAATCGAACCAGGATCATGGAACCAGGGCCTGGAATCGAACAAGGAAATTTTCTAATAAAAATTTCCATGACCCGGGTTCGATTCCAGGCTTGGACCCTTTTTTCACTCTGTTGGCTCTAACGCCTTATAAGCAATTAAAATTTGAAAATTACTAAATTAAAAGTGTGTGAAATTTCTATGAAAAATTTCCAAATATATACATATAGAGAGAAGTTATTTTTAACAGTAACTTTCGAATTACGTTTTTTAAAATTAAATTTAACTATCGCAAGAAAAAGTCACATGTTTTGCTTTAAACAAGCTGCATAGTTCATCGTAAAGGGTAATCGTAGAAGTTGCTACTTTTTTGAACGCTTCTATTTAACTTCACTTGCTTTAATGCATGCAAAGATATTATTTGTAATTCATTTTTCAATCTTTTCCTGATCTATACTTTCCTATTATAAAGAGGAAAAAATTGTTTATTTGTTGGAGGTAAGCTCTGGAACTACCGAACCGATTCCAAAAGTAATAGTATCAAAATGATGGTGTTAGTTCAACTTAGAACATAGGCTATATCTTATGTCGGTGCCACTACCCCAAAGGAGGTGTAGGAGCAAAAAACGTTCTAAAAATGCGATTTTAGCGTTACTGAAGGGCCTAGAAATATGAAATTTGGAATATTAGTTACTTATAAGATATAAATGATGTCTAAGAACAGTTTTTAAACAATTCGAAATTTGAAAGGGGTGACAATGCGCAAAAAGCGTTCTAAAAAACGTTCTAAATGGTAGTTTCTACACAATCTCAGGAAATACCAAACCGATTTAAAAAATATTGGTGTCAAAATGATGGGGACAACACTTGCTCCAAGATAGGCTATGTTTTATGTCGGTGTCACTACCCCAAAAGGGGGTGTAGGAGCAAAAAACGTTCTAAAAATGCGATTTTAGCGTTACTGAAGGGCCCAGAAATATGAAATTTTGAATATTAGTTACATATAAGATATAAATGATGCCTAAGAACAGTTCTTAAACAATTTGAAATTTGAAAGGGGTGAAAATGCGCAAAAAGCGTTCTAAAACACGTTCTAAATGGTAGTTTCTACACAATCTCAGGAAATACCAAACCGATTTAAAAAATATTGGTGTCAAAATGATGGTGACAATGCTTGCTCCAAGATAGGCTATGTTTTATGCCGGTGTCACTAGCCCAAAGGGGGTGTAAGAGCACAAAACGTTCTAAAAATGCGATTTTAGCGTTACTGAAGGGCCTAGAAATATGAAATTTTGAATATTAGTTACATATAAGATATAAATGATGTTTAAGAACAGTTCTTAAACAATTCGAAATTTGAAAGGGGTGAAAATGCCCAAAAAGTGTTCTAAAAAACGTCCTAAATGGTAGTTTCTACAATATCTCAGGAAATACGAAACCGATTTAAAAAATATTGGTGTCAAAATGATGGTGACAACGCTTTCTCCAAGATAGGCTATGTTTTATGTCGGTGTCACTACCCCAAAGGGGGTGTAGTAGCGAAAAACGTTTTAAAATGCGATTTTAGCGTTACTGAAGGGCCTAGAAATATGAAATTTTGAATATTAGTTACATATAAGATATAAATGATGTCTAAGAACAGTTCTTAAACAATTCGAAATTTGAAAGAGGTGAAAATGCACAAAAAGCGTTCTAAATGCTAGTTTCTACACAATCTCAGGAAATACCAAACCGATTTAAAAAATATTGGTGTCAAAATGATGGTGACAACGCTTGCTCCAAGATAGGCTATATTTTATGTCAGTGTCGCTACCCCAAAGGGGGTGTAGTAGCGAAAAACGTTTTAAAATTCGATTTTAGCGTTACTGAAGGGCCTAGAAATATGAAATTTTGAATATTAGTTATAAGATATAAATGATGTCTAAGAACAGTTCTTAAACAATTCGAAATTTGAAAGGGGTGAAAATGCGCAAAAAGCATTCTAAAAAATTTCTAAATGGTAGTTTCTACACAATCTCAGTGAATACCAAACCGATCTAAAAAAATAATGGCGTCAAAATGATGGTGACAAACCTTGCTCCAACATAGGCGATGTTTTATGTCGGTGCCACTACCCCAAAGGGGGTGCAGGAGAAAAACGTTCTAAATTGCGGCTTTAGCGTTACTGAAGGGCCTAGAATCGTAAAATTTGGAATGGTAGTTAGTTATAAGATATCAATGATCTCTAAGGAAATTTCTAAAAAAAATCGAAATTTAAAAGGGGGTCAAAATGCGCAAAAAGCGTTGTAAAAAATTCTAAATTGCGATTTCTATGCAATTTCAGGAAGTACTGAACCGATTTCAAATATAATGGTGTAAAAGTGATGGTGACAGATCTTGCTCCAAGATAGGCTATATTTTATATCTGTTTCCACTACCCCAAAGGAGATGCAGGAGCAAAAGGCGCGAAAAGCGTTCTAAAAACGTTTTAAATGCCGATTTGTCGGCAATATCTCTGGAAGAATGAATCTTATTTCGAACGTAATGGTAGGAAATTGATGCTGACAGCCTCTGCTCTAACATAGACGCTATTTTGTGTCGGTATCACTATCACCAAGACGTTGCAGGAGCTAAAGAGCGTTCTAAATTTCGATTTTTGTGATCGGTAGGGGCTAGCAACTTAAAATTAGGCAAGTTGCATATTTATTAGGTATAAATGATTTTTAAGAACAGTTTCGAAAAAATTGGAAATTTAAAAAGGGGGGGGAAATGCGCGAAAAGCGACCTAAAAATGTTCTAAATTGCGATTTCTACTCAATCTAAGGAAATACCAATGCTATTTCAAAAGTAATGGTTGCAAATCAATGGTGACAGCCCCTGCTATAACATAGATTATATTTTATGTTGCTGTCACTACCATCTGAGGGTTGCAAAAGCAAAACATGTTCTAATTTGCGTTTTTTGCACAACTGAGGGGTCTAACACTTTGAAGTATGGCATAGTATTTACTTACAAGATGCAACTGCTTTCTAAGAACAGTCAAAAGAAAATTCCAAATTTAAAAAAATGAAGTGGGTGAAAAGCGTTATAAATTACAATTTTTAAGCAAACTTATAAATTACCAAACCGATTAAAAAAGTCATGATAACAAATTTTGGTGATAGAACCTGCTCAAACATAAGCTATATTTTATGTCTGTTCCACTACCACCAGAGGGTTGCAGGAGCTAAAAACTTTCTAAATTGCAATTTCTGTGATACTGAAAAGGCTAGAAACATTAAATATGACATGGCAGTTACTTATAAAATATAAATGCCCTCGAAGGAACGTCAAATATAAATTCGAATTAAAAAGGGGTGAAACGGAGGGGAGGTGCGAAAAGCATTCTAAAAAAGTTCTAAATTACGATTCTATGCAATTTCAGGGAATATAAACCGATTATAAAAGTAATAGTTGCGAATCAGTGGTAACAGTCTCTGATCCTACACAGGCTATATTTTATGCCGGTGATTCTACCACCTGGGGTTCACAGGAACAACAAACTTTCTAAAAAAGGGCTTTAAAAGCTTTTTTAATTACGTTTCTGTGGAATATTAGGAAATAACAAACCGATTTCAAAATTAATTTTGGCAAATTAATGGTGACAGTTCCTGTTTCAACATAGCCCTTTATGTCGAGAGAGGTGGTAGGACTTGGAATTTGACATGATGGTTAATTTTAACATGTAAGAAGATGGTTTCTAAAAAATTCAAAACTTCAAATGAATACTGAAATGAGCGTATTAATTGAGCATAAAAGTTTCAAAATATTTTCTAAATTATCATTTATTTAGTTTTATTTAATTTTATTAATTTAAGTCTCATTTCTGCCTAATGCAGTGTAATAATGATGTTTAATCAAACTGTGTTTTAAATAGTAATTTTTGAATTATTCCTAAAAGTAATAAGTACCTTTTAATGGAAAAAACTTAATAAAGTAAAATATTACCTTTTAATAAAATAAAAATTTAGTTAGTACCTTTTAATAAAAATTAGACATATAAATATCACTTGGCATATTTCAAATATCACGCGAGCAAAGCCGCGGGGTTTGCTAGTATACTATAATCCCAGAAATTGTGTCAGTTGTATGTTCCGGGTGACAATACGATTTTTTATATTTTCAGAACTTATCAATTAATTAAATTATGGTTATTCGTTGGGAAAACATATTTAGACATACTGAATACATAATTTAAATAAGGATTTTTTTGTTACCATAAAAAAAAAACCATAAATCTCTTTAACATATATTCACTAGTTCGCGTTTTCTGCCCAGCATAAACAAAAGTGGAGAATTTTCTAAAATCGGGGCTCCCGTCAAATCCAGAAATTTTAACGGAAATGTTTTGGAACAACAAGAATTAAAGGCGTGATTTTTTGGTAAAATATATTTATCCAAGTAATAAATATGCTTATAAAATATGTAAAAAAAATATATTTACTTTTATACTTATTTTTCAAATCCATTTGTGTTGCAGTCATCATTCTCCGTTCCAGGAATTTCAACAGAAAGAAACCGACGCATTTTTAAGAACAAAGTGAAAAAAAATCGGAATATTACTTGCGTGTTAATGAAATTTTTGCTCGTTGCATCGGAATTTCATAGGTCGAGCATTTATTTTGCAATGTATTTTCATACTGACCAAATATTTCTTTTCGTTTTGCTCGTAAAAACCGATTTATTACACGCGAGCTCACTACAAACGAACTCTACTGCAGTATGACATAGAATTGTGTGATACCTATATACTTTATAAAATTCCGAATTTACTAGAAATTAATAAAAAAAATATTTCCAATTTGATATTGCACACTTAGGTTGTAAAACCATAGCAACATGTAACATATAATGGAAGTCTAACATAACCACTATGATCTATACGACCTCATAATCATCCTCTGGGCATCCCATAGTGCTCCTTCAAATCCTGTAGTTGTCATAGCCTATGAGATATCTTGAGGATACAGTTAGCAAACGAACCAGTTACATTTCCCTTGGATAAGCCTAGAAATTCTTTTTAGGATGTGCAGGTGTATTAGACTTCTTCCTTAATTTTTTTCCGTCTATCTCCATCCCATAATTGTCCACAAAACGTCATTAACAGTCATCTGCAGAATGTCTCAGGTGTGACATATTTGACATACTAACCTGTGATTGTCTTGCAGAACAATATCACCCATCCAGAATATATCGGTTGTACCGGATATGATATCCACTGTATATGTTTTGAAGGGTTTCGTCAAGGATAAGACCTTTTTTATATATTTTTTTTTAAGTTTGATATCTCAATAAATTGGAATATTTTTAAAGCTGCAAATGTCCAACTAAGGAAGTTATTCAAGGCACTAAAAGCTTTAAATTTACAGTTCAGCAATACCATAAGTTCTGAGAATCTTGGAGCAA
This sequence comes from Maratus speciosus, assembly GCA_963932465.1. NCBI lineage: Eukaryota > Metazoa > Arthropoda > Arachnida > Araneae > Salticidae > Maratus > Maratus speciosus. Next base: position 149,177,323 of record OZ010793.1, on the reverse strand, counting down.
TATCCGTTTTTATCGCAAACCTTTTATTTTCTATTTCTTTTTAAGTTCCTAAATTTGTAGAAAACTAACTAACTATTTTATTTTCATGCTTATCTTAGAAATTACATTCTTAAATTGTAAAAGGACAACGTCAATATTTAACATAATGTGACATTGGAACTGAAATCTCTAATAACGTTCATAAAAGGTCAATTTTTAAAGATTTAATAGCTCAATAAGTTAGAATATTTTTAAAGCTACATATATCGAGTTAAAGCTCACTGAAAAAAAAAAATCTGTACTTCTACAGATGTAAAGTTACAGAAATATGTATGCTTACTAAAATTTTATCTGTACACTGTACAGAAAAAAATGTAAATCTACAAAACTGCTTTTTGTAAAGCTACAGAAATCTGTAGCTTTACAAAAGAATCTACTAAAATTACAGTAATCTTACTACTAAAATTTTATCTGTAACCCGGAACATAAAAAGTTCTAGGAATCCCAGTTTCCTAAAAGAATTTTAGTAACCTTACAGATATTTTGATTTACGGCACAAAAGTGTATCTGTCACATGAATTTTTGTTGTTACCGTTACATAAAAAGTTCTAGGAATCCCAGTTTCCTAGAAAAATTTTAGTAACTTTACAGATTTTTCTTTTTTTACATTGCAACTAGGTTATTCGCTGCACTAACGCTTTAGCATCTGTCTCAACCGCCGGTCAAGTAAGAAAAACGGTCAAATTATATTCTTCATTAACATCATTGGACTTTAGCCATGATTGAGTCTAATTAGGTAGGGTGAATATTGTTAAGTATTCGACCTCAGTTTCCCCGCTTAGTCGGCATAACGTTTTAAATTTGAAAGTCTACAATGCAATAACTTCTCATAATTTTGGAACCATATCCACCTGTTTCTAACTTTCTGTTTTATAAATATCCTAAATTTGCAGAAATAATAATAAATATGTTATTCCCATGCTGGTGCCACAAGTTACCTGCTTAGGCTGTAAAAAAGAATGTAATCAGATGTAAAAAAGAATGTGCCTCAAAGTGTAACATATAAGTGATAATCAAGCAGAAATATAAAATAATGGTCGTAAATGGATATTTTTATATTTAATATTTGCATGTGTTGGAATATTTTTAAAGCTGCTAACGAAGTTATTGAGTACACTGAAAGATTTAAATTTGCCTGGTCAACAATACCATAACTTCTTATAAATTTGGAGCCATATCCGCCTTTATCAAAAACCTCCTACCTCTTTTACAGGTGATAATAGAGTAAGTACTCTTTTCCTTTTTTTTGTTGAGCCAGAAAGTAATTCCAATCACAATTCTAAATCCCATACATAATCTATTAAACTACAACGAATCCTGCATTCAAAATACGAATCAAAAATACACATTTTATCTTCCTAACTTCCCGTCATAAAAAGTCACACACAAAAAAGCTACTATGCCACAACATCTGCTGACTTTATACATCCAAACCTTTTATTTCTATATCTGAATATAAACCTCCGTCTTTCCTACAACAATCATGTTCGCAAAAGTCAAAACTTTTGTTCTCACATAAAAGCAAGTTGGGGAGTTCGTACTAGTAAAAAGTACTGCTGAAGTTAGTCTATTGATACGGTGTATTTAGTGTGGTTGGGTACCAATTTTTGCGGTTCCAAATCAGCAATACAGGTCTATTAAGCGGTGTTTGACACGGATTGACTTGACATGCTGAGCTATCAAAAGTTGTTTGGTAGACATGGCATTGACAAGCTACAGTCGTGTTGGGTTTTTGTTGCGTGACTTCATCTGCGTGGGAAACATCACGGATTAGTCAATCAAATTCTACGACAGCATATTGGTTAAAAAGTGTAAATAACAACACATTTCAAATCTGTCTGAGTATCATTCAGATTTATTTTTTAGATAAATATGTGATGTAACAATATAAAAAATATGTTGTAAACTGTTCCTTAAATTTGAAAACTCACCACTGCGATGCTGAAATTTGTATTCATAAAAAAAAAAAAAAAAAAAAAAAAAAAAAAAAAAAAATCCTAAATTATTAAAAATAAATAAATAAATAAATAAATAAATAAAAACATATTTATAAAATTGATAATTTCAATTCACAGTATAAAAACATAAAAAAGAAAAAAAACATAAGATAACTTAAGTAAAAATCTAAGCCCTAAAATAAATAAATTTAAAAGCAGACATTTTTTTAAAGAAAAATTTATTAATAATAATACTTGGCATTTAAAAAAAACTGAACATGTTTGGTTAAAAGAGTAAATAACAACGCATTGATATCTGTGTGAGATTCAAACTTAGATCTTAGATAAGTTTGCGATGTAACAATTCAAGAACACATGCTGTAAACTACTCTTTAACAAAGGTACTTAAAGGTAAACTACTTGCATGTAGACATTTTTATTAATTTAAAATTTTTGTCAGTGATGCATTAAACTATTTCAGATGATATCGAAAATAAAATTAAATAAAAACATATTAAGGGGACTGGGATGCCTGTGATAACTAAGAAGTTGAAAATTAAAGCTATTCTTTTAACCCTTTCAGGAGCGGTGGTATTTTTATGAAACCACTTAATTTTAATTCTCAAATGCGATAATGACACCAGGATTTTTGCATTTTTTTTTTCATTTATTACATATGTGAAAAATCCCTTTTTCTTATTTGCAAATAAATTTTTACGTAAATTAGGGTGCCAATCATTCATTTTAACATTTTAGCAATGGAATTTGCCCGTGAAAGGTTTAAAGCCCATAACTGGTTCAAATATGCATGCATTATTAGGATTTTTTTTAATTCTAGTTTAGTAAGAACTTTATAAATATTTTAAGGTATAAAATTACTACTATTTGGGTTTAAAGATAAATTTATAATAACAATGTAAACAAAAATATTTTTTCCTAATGGAAGTTTTGATGTATTTATTCACTTTGGTACACTTTTTAAAAAACTAATGGAAATCTTACAGTGAAATCTTGTGTAATGATAAAAAAGTACTTGATTTTATATTCTCAACCTATTTTAATCATTACTACATATTCGCAAAATTTTAAAATGATAAATATTACTTATCAGAAATCTGCATATTTTATTCATACACATTCGCCATTTACAAAAATATACTAAGGTTTTTTTTAAAAAAAGGGGTTCATAAGATACTGTAATACTTACTCTATCATATTTGAAAATTACAGAGATGTACTTGCAACAGATTTTGCACAAAGTGCACCACTACATGAAAAAAATCCCATTTTGAGAAAAAATGCAAAAAACACTTGTTACTTTAAATGGGATTTAAACGTTTGTTTACATTTTGAAGCTGGTAATAATCAGTGTTAGAGATTTAAAAGGTACCTAAGCTATGTGCATTTGTAATCTCCAGAATCTGCTCTATTTTTTTTTAAGCCACAGTTTAAAAAATCGATTTTTTGAAGGTATTTGGCGTCATAGTTTCCTTAATCAAATAAATAATTTCAATTCACAATATAAAAAAAAAAATGACAATAAAACCATAAGACATCAGCTTTGAGAACCTAAATGTAAAAGAAAATTTGAGATCAAAAATAATTTTAAACCACAATTTTTTTTAAAAATGTATTAATAAATTATGATTTGTTAACATTTTACAAAAATGAAGTATTTCTTCATCAAAATACTCCACATTGTTATTGAAAATACTTTACCGTGCTTGATTCTAAATGTTCGGAACAGATTTCAAAGGTGCATTGTTAAAGAAAGAACAGAAAACATATCCTGGATATGACTTCGAAGATTTCAAAATTGGAAAGACATGCCTTTACACATGTAATTTTTTTAAAATCTCTTCACGCCCTTGGCCACCACATATGTGGACGTTTAGGTTATTATAATTATAATTACTGTCAATATTTAAAAAAAAATGGTAATAACTTATTCACTACAGAATCCTTCAACAAGAGAAGTAAAAATTTTATGGTTTGGCTGGACTGATAATGTTATCTCCGATGTACAGTTACAGATATATATATATATATAAAAGCGTGAAGTAATTTTTTTGACACTCAGTGTTGTTGGATTATTGGAACAAATCGTTAATATTCGATAAAAATAATATCAGATATATTACATATATTACGTTTTAATAATTTGTAGAAATGAAAAAAAAAAATTTACTGTTAGTTTTTTTTTTTTTTTTTTTTTATGAAATCATTTCACTCTTGAGTTACCATTAACGCACAGCGGCCACAAATGTGGATGTTATTTATTTATTAAATGTAAAATTCCAACTGGGCAAAAAATGTCCGGACCAGGATTCGAACCAGAGATCTCTTGGCTGAAGCGTCCAATACTGTCTCTACCATCTGAGCTATCCCGGACGAACCTGGTGGGACTTCTTTCACACAGCTAACCTTATTGATTATAGCATCTAGTCTGAAATCTGGTTCAGCTCAACATAATAAATCGCAGGTAATGAAACTCCAGGAATTACTGGATAGTAATTACACTAAATTAATTTTAACTCAATTGTTCTAATTGGTAAATAAATCATATTAGATGTAAATTTCCAACTGGGCGAAATGATTTATTTACCAATTAGAATAATTGTGTTAAAATTAATCTAGTGTTATTTATTTATTTATTTAATTTTCTGTGAATTTTTATTGTTTTTCTCTTTTTTGTTGCTTTTTTTTTCTATTAATATAAAATGAATAAATCGTAAAAATCATTTTTTTCTCACTAAAAGAAATCGTCCCAAAGAAGTTAATTCAAAATAAAATACATAGAATTTTAATGACCTATTATATAAATAAAACGTATAACAACATCTAGGATTTAATTAAATAAATATTTTTCATTTGGCATGTAAAACTGTATTTTTTTTTGTTTGTTTTTTATTCATAAGAGTATTACTGTAAGGTAAACTTACAGTAACTCGAAACCAGCATACCGCGACACATTGGTCGCCATGAGAAGTCCTCAGGCATGCAGCGAAAGTTTTCAGTAAAGTTATATCACGATTCGGCAAACTAACATAAATACTTTGAGGGCTCCTGGACACATTAAAAAAAATTATCTATTATTTTAGATTTTTGAATTTTTTTTTAAATTGTTAACCCTATAATTTGTAAACAAAATCTTTTCACAAAACTTCCCAGAAGTTTTTTTTTTTTTTTTTTTAAGTGGGATAATTTGAAATCGTAATTATAACCCGAAATACAATTTGGCGAATTAAAAAAAAAATTCATTCATGTAAACTTTAAGTATATGTAAATTTTAATTTTGATTCAGTATTTTTTAAATATTAATTTAAAAAGAAATTAAAAATATTTACAGTTAAAAACGAATGGTGTAACTTATTTTTATAAAATCACATTTTTAAAAGTAAATATTTTTTTCGAATTTGCTGAATAAAAATTAAAGTAAAACAATTGAAAAAGACATGTTCCAAGTTTGAACCACTTATCTTTAACGGTTCTTGACTTATAACAATTTAAATACGAGAAATGGTCAAAACATCTATCATGCAGAAAAACGCATTTTCACAAGAAGCCGTTTCCATGACAATTATTGCTTGAAAGCTAGATTTTTAAAACAAACCAAATAATAATAATAATAATAATATCTCCTGTTTTAATTATGATAGAAACATAATCTAACCTTCATTTTAAATGGAAGAAAACAGAGTCTGTTTTAATGCAATTTAATTTTTTTTTGTTATAATCTGTAATTTGTAATAATCTTTTTTTTCCCCCTTCAATTCCAAATTTATAATTGTTACAAAAAATATCATTATCTCTCAATATTACATTTATATGAAAAAAGTTTTTCAGCAGCGAATAATATTCAAAACGGAAATAAATTTCGCTATTTCCTTTGAAGAAGTTTTATTATAGTATGCCTATCGAAAACTCTATCTTGTAACGATAATGTTAAAAGAAAAAACTTTTTATTAGTAAATAATAACAAAATATTTTACTCCGTTTATTCATAATTGAACATTTTACTTGTGTTATTAAATAAATAATAATAGTATATAAAAACATATATTCCTTTAATAGATTTTTATTAACTATAAGTATAATGTACCACGGAAATTTAACATGGGTTCGTTTGGAAAAAAAAAAAAAACTATTATCAGTAAATCATCCAATCTAAGTGGGCACGAAAAATTGAAATTGCCCTGAGCACAGAAACTTGTTAGTCGGGCCCTGGCTGTAGCGTATCATTTACAAAAAGGTAAAATAAAATTAGTTAATTTTGGCGTTCTTTGTTTCCTCAATTGTTTTAAAATTTAAATGAATAAATTCTAAAAAATGTAATTATACTAAACTTTTAATTAAATAAGTGTTTTTTTTTTTAACTTAACCTGCAAAACTAGTTTATCCTTTAGAAGAGTATTCCTGTAACGAAGAGAATTTAATACTCTAATGAATAACTGCGAAAATATAATAATAGCAGCTTTTAATTAAATTAATGTTCTTTATTTTGACTGTAAAACCGGTTTTTCCTTCATAAGAGTATTCCTGTTAGGAAGAGAATTTAATACTTAACTGAATAAATTGTGAAAATATAATAATAGCTGCTTTCATATAAATCAATGGTTTTCCCTTTATAAGAGTATTCCTGTAAAGAAGATAATCGGATATTTAAATGAATAAATTATAAAATACATAAGAATAGTAAGCTAATTAAATGAGTGTTCTTTTTTTTTATATTTAACCTGTAAAACTGGTTTATCCTTTGTAAGGGTTTTCCTGTAGGGAAGAGAATTTAATATTTAAATGAACATTTATGAAACTATAATAATAGCAGCTTTTAATTAAATAAATACTTTTTTTTTTATTTAAACAGTAAAAATGATTTTTCCTTTATAAGCGTATCCCTGTAGCGAAGAGAATTTAATACTTAAATGAATAAATTGTGAACAGGTAATAATATCTGCTTTTATTTAAAGGACTTATTTTTGCTTATGTAAGAATATTCCTTTAGGGAAGATAATTTGATATTTAAATGAATAAAATGTAAAAAATATAATAAAAGCAGCTTTTAATTAAAAAAATGTTTTTTTATTTAAACTGTAAAACTGGTTTTTCCTTTAAAAGCGTATTCCTGTAGGGAAGGGAATTTAATATTTAAATGAATAAATTGCGAAAATATAATAATAGCGGCTTTTAATTAAATAACTGTTTTATTTAAACTGTAAAACTGGCTTTTCCTTTATAAGAGTATTCCTGAAGCGAAGATAATTTAATACTTAAATGAATAAATTGTGAAAATATAATAATAGCTGCTTTTATTTAAATAACTGTTTTTGCCTTTATAAGAGTATTCATGTAGGGAGATAATTTAATATTTAAATGCATAAAATGTAAAATATATTAATAGCAACTTTTAATTAAATAAATGTTTTTTATTTAAACGGTAAAACTGGGTTTTCCTATAAAAACGTATTCCTGTGGGGAAGGGAATTTAATGTTTAAACGAATGAATTGTGAAAATTTAAGAATAGCAGCTTTTAATTATTATTATTATTATTAATTTAGCCTCTAAAGCAGTTTTTTCTTTATAAGAGTATTCCTGTAGAGAGGAGAATTTTATGTTTTAATAAATAATTTGTGAAAATATAATAACAGCAGCATTTAATTAAATAAATGTTTTTCATTTAAACTGCAAAAGGGTTTTTCCTTCATAAATGTATTCATGTTGGGAAGAGAATTTAATATTTAAACGAATAATTTGTGAAAATATAATATTAGCAGCTTTTAATTAAATAAATGTTTTTTATTTAACTTGTAAAACTGATTTTTCTTTTATGAGAGTTTTCCTGTAGGGAAGAGAATTTTATATTTAAATGAATAATTTGCTGAAATATAATATTAACAGCTTTTATTTAAATAAATGTTTTTCATTTAAAAGAGGTTTTCCCTTATAAGAGTATTCTTGTAAGGAAGAGAATTCAATATTTAAATGATTAATTTGGGAAAATATAATAATAGCTGCCTTTATTTAAAGAACTGGTTTTTCCTTAATAAGCCTATAGCTATGGGGAAGATAATTTAATATTTAATTGAATAAATGGTGAAAATATAATAATAGCAGCTTTTAATTAAATAACTATTTTTTATTTAAACTGTAAAACTGGTTTTACCTTTAAAAGAGTATTACTGTAGGGAAGGGAATTTAATATTTAAATGGATAAATTGCGAAAATATAATAATAGCTGCTTTTATTTAAGTAACTTTTTTGTCTTTATAAGAGTATTCTTGTAGGGAAGATAATTTAATACTTAAATTAATAATATGTAAAAAAATATATATAATGAAATGAATGTAATAAAAGCAGCTTTTAATTAAATAAATGATTTTTTATTTAAACTGTAAAACTAGTTTTTCCTTTAAAGACGTATTTCTGTATGGAAGGGAATTTAATATTAAAATGAATAAATTGAGAAAATATAATAACAGCTGCTTTTATTTAAATAACTGTTTTTGTCTTTGTAAGAGTATTCCTGTAGGAAAAATAATTTAATATTTAAATGAATGAAATGTAAAAATATAACAATAACAGCTTTTAATATAAAAAAAATGTCTTTTATTTAAACTGCAAAACTGTTTTTTCCTTTAAAAGCGTATTCCTGTAGGGAAGGGAATTTAATATTAAAATGAATAAATTGTGAAAATATAAGAATAGCAGCTTTTAATTAATTTTCTTTTGTTTAATTTAGCCCTTAAAGCTGTTTTCCCCTTTTTAAAAGTGTTCATGAAGAGAAGAGAATTTAATGTTTAAATGAATAATTCGTGAAAATATAATAAAAGCAGCATAATAAATCTTAATAAATGTAATAAGCCTTTAATAAGCCTTATGTTAATAAATGTAATAAGCCTTTAAATAAATGTTTTTCATTTAAACTGTAAAAGTGTTTTTCCTTTATAAGAGTATTCTTGTTGGTAATAGAATTTAGTATTTAAATGAATCATTTGTGAAAATACAATAACAGCAGCTTTTAATTAAGTTAATGTTTTTTTATTTAACCTGTAAAACAGGTTTTTCCTTTATAACAGTTTTCCTGTAGGGAAGATAATTTTATATTTAAATGAAGAATTTGTGAAAATAAAATAATAGCAGCTTTTAATTAAATAAGTATTTTTCATTTAAAAGAGGTTTTCCCTTATAAGAGTATAATGGTAAGGAAGAGAATTTAATATTTAAATGAATAATTTTTGAAAATATAATAATATCTGCTTTTATTTAAAGAACTGGGTTTTCCTTTATAAGAGTATTCCTGTAGGGAAGATAATTCAATATTTAAATGAATAAATTGTAAAATATAATAATAGCAGCTTTTAATTAAATAACTGCTTTTACTCAAACTGTAAAACTGGTTTTTCCTTTATAGTAGTATTCCTGTAGGAAAGAGAAATCGGATAAAATGGGAACAATTGACACATTATGTACCCGACATCTCAATACATAAATTTCAATATTCGCGTTTTGAATTTTCATGTGCAGTATAATTAATCCTTTCAGGAGCATTTTTTTTTTTTGTGTGTGTGTGTGGGGGGGGGGGGGGGGAGTGTTACTTTTAGGTTTTAAAAGTAGCTGCCCAAATCACGAACGCTAACGTTTGCCGAAATTTAACGGATATGTCATTTAATGAAATGTAACGAACATAGTTATTTTGAATTCTATACATTAGACAAAAAGCTAAGGAAGAATTTTTGAAGGAGCTTGGAAACTGTTAATTTACAAAAATATTAAATGTACTTGACCCATTTATGCCTAGTGTCCCATTTTTGGAAGTTTCGAATTTTAATAAATTTGTACAATTTTCTTTCCCTTTTAAAGATGAAATTTGTACGAAATAATTATCTATAAGCGTCTTTATCTGTTACTGAAAGATGAGAGATGGATATTTAGTTCTTTAAGATGGATATTTAGTTCCTTAAATGAAGACTCTTTTTGGAGTTTATAGATTTTTCATTTTTCAAGATGGCGAAATTTAAAATGTAAGTGTATTTGTGTTTTTTCTACCATGGATACAGATAAATAAGTCATAATCTTAGCTTGTAGATTTCTTTGAAATACATATTTTCTTAAATTGTGAAATTATATGTTCAAGCCTATAGTTTGTGCATTTTTGTAACGTACAAAATGTAAGTGGCTAGGCACGAATGCGTACATATTTTTATTGGGAATTTAAGGGACAGTTATTTATGTAAAGTTCTTTTCAAGATCATCATGAAACAAATTGTTTTTAAGCCTCAAATACGATTATTCTTAAATTATTATTAAAAATACTTATAATGTTATTAGTCTCTGTTAAGAAATAAATATATTTTTTTAGTAGTTTATAAAAATACTAATTATAGCATATAATATACAGTTTAAAAGAGTATTTTATAAAAATTTAGACAAAACATATAATTATGCCTATTATATTATTACAAATATTATGCATATTCCCATGTTTAGTACGTTTACATTTTAACAAATAAATACAAAAATATTTTAGCGTAAATTTTTTTTAGCTTTTTTTTTTTCAGTTCATTTTGCAACATTTTAAAGCAATTTTATCAACAAATTTAAGAAGAGAAAAATTCAGGCCCAAATGGGTTAAGAACTTTCCGTTTTTTTTTTTTTTCTTTTTTTATAATAACTTAATGGTTTGAAAAAATAGTATCTGTTTTAAATTCAAAGAATGAAACGCATGTTTAAAATTAAAAATCCCCCAAAGCTGTAATGGGTTTAAAGCAAAAAGATTGTTTTCGTTTATTACTAAAGTATGAAACATAGATGAGATGAAGTGATACTAAAGTATATATAGACAGTATCATTACTACATGCAAATAAAAAACACACATAATTGCTAAGGGGAAAAAAATTAAACTGACCGGTACTTTTAAGTCCCGTCAGTTCAGAAAAGGTTAAGCTAATTAGTGCAAAATTACAGCAGGTGACTTCAGATTTTTTTTTTCCTAACTCACTGTTGTGGAAATACATTATTTTTCCTTCATAAGTATGCACTACATGTTGTTCGTGTGCTATAAGTTCTATAGGATACCTGCAAAGGAACTGTGCACAGGTCCTCCGCGTTGTAAATCGATCCTTCCGCTTTCAAGGCGGTAACCAGAAAATATATTTCGAAAGAGGATTTTTGGGTTCAATTTTTTCCCCTATTACCATATTTCATGGAAGAAACGCCGCGGCGTTTACGAGTTTGAAAGTTAATTTTTTTTATCAAGTGCGGCGTTTACGATTTTTTTTTTTTTTTTTTTTTTTTTTTTTTAATAGGATAAAGTAAAAACTTTCAACAACGCGAAACTTTCTGACTTTGCCGATAATGAAAACTGTGTACAACTTTTCCACTCAGATACTGACGACTCAGATTTTGAGGGCTTCGAATAGAAACTAAAGGAGGACTAAAGTGAATGCGACGTAAAAAGCGTCATTAAAAGCGTGCTCCGTTGCGCCGCACTTAAAAAAATTTGGATTGAATAATATTTGTAGTATTGGCGAGTTTTAGGCTATGTCATATTTGTTCTCGAGTAAAATGGAACCCCGAAACGACACTGTGCTTACCATAGCTTCAGAGGTTAATCGGACTCGGGGGGTCCGCGTCCCGTGCTCTGAATGGTTTTAATACCAATTGACGTCTCCTTAATTAAAAAAAAAATATTTAAAAATATTTAAAACCTGATTTAAATTTTTAAAATAAAATTTTAGAATCTTAAGTAATTAAAATTGAGGCACCCTATATTGTTCAGAAAACTTTGATTAAAGTTAGATCAGTGAGACACTATCAACAAATGTAGAGTTCCCACAGGTGCAGCGTTTACGACGGGTGCGGCGATTACGATATTTTTAAGCTTATTCAGACCAATTTTGAAGAGTGCGGCGCTTACGACGGGCGCGGCGTTTCTTCGATAAAATACGGTACCTTATTTTAGATTCTTATTTATTATTTTTTTAAAATTAAATAGAGGCGAATGTTAAAAGGCTCATTAAATTTTATTATGAATCGTACTTATTCAATGATATGATTACAATAGAAAATTTAATCTTTGAACTTTTTTCATTACCAATAAATTTCTTTTCTCATTTGTCGTGATGCTGCTTCTCCAATGACTTCATATTAATAGTAAACAAGTAATTATTATTATTTTTAGTTGTTGTTGTTGTTCTTGCGCTTTTAAATGTTTCATTATAAAAAACATATTTTTAAGAATATGCGACGTTGGAATAACTGATTTTGACAAACTTTTAGAAATTATGTGGACATTTGAAAATATGACCCTTGCTGCATTTTTCAAAAGTTCCACGAGGCTGTTGTAACCATTGCATTTGACAGCATTAAAAAATGAGAATTTATAGATGCCTATTCCTTAAAATTCGCATAAATTTAAAAGATTTCCTAGAAATTACATCTTCCTTAGAAAGCACAAATAACAAAATTACATTAGAATTTTGTTACATTAGAGTTTTGATTTTTGAATCTTGAATGCTAATACTGTTACTTAATTGTTTATTTATAGCTTAAAGGTATATATAAATATTATACAGACATACATACAATAAATACAATAAACCTAACTGGAGTGAAAAATTAGCCAGAGCCAGGAATCGAACGCACTGAACTTACGTAATCAGCTTTGTCAAATATTGATTCATTAAAACCTTGAAAACGGAATCGGAAGGAACCGAAAACAATATGCTTTATAGAGGTTTCCGCAGGTACCCCCAAAAATGTTAGTAACTCTTTCTTACACAGGAAGTGGTTTCCACATGGTATATTTGGAATGGGAAAATAAAAATAGCCTAAGAAAACAGTTTTTTTTTTATTATTATTTACAATCTCGTACTGTAGACGAATCTTTTCATCTCTCTGTCAATTTTGACGCAAGATTTAATTTTCCTCTTGAACTTTCCGACTGCGAGACTTTTATCCAAATTTCACCCTATATATATTGTATCAAACGATAAACAAAATCTTCATTTGGTGTCCCCTTCACCTTCCATTCTGGCGTCCGAGGCGCATGACCCCTCTGTTCCCCTCTAATTTCGGCGCTGTGAAAGGAAAATCATCAGTATTTGATCCCCCTCAAAATTTCCCTTGAAATTTATGCGACGAAGCTATAAATACAGCCAAACCTCGTTAACACGAACACGCTTAACGGGAATTACTTTTAGCACGAACTGGTTCTGATTGTCCCGTCCTGTTGTATGTAATGTATTTAAGTTCGGATAACACGAACTACTTTTAACACGAACAAAAAAAGTTTCCCTTGAGTGTTCGCGTTAACGAGGTTCGACTGTAATAATAAAAGATACGTACTACAACACACATACACACATGTAAAACACACATATTAAATTAAATTACATAATTAATAAAACATATTATATTAAAACACACATACACATATAAATAACGCCTGCATTGAACAGTTAAAGGTATGTACATAAATATTATACAGACATACATAAAATACATAAAATAAACCCAACTGGAGTAAAAAATTAGCTAGAGCCAGGAATCGAACCCGGGACCACAGTATACAAGTCTGCTGCTCTAACCACTGAGCTACTCCGGCCGATACCTGGGTCTTCAATTTCTCACTAATAAACCGTGTTGGGGAAATCACCAGTCATCTATACGACAGCCTTGAATGTAAAATCTATTCATCGTTGTCCGGTCATCCAAGGCTATCGTATAGATGGCTGGTGATTTCCCCAACATAGTTTATTAATGAGAAATTGCAGACCCTGGTATCGGCCGGAGTAGCTCAGTGGTTAGAGCAGCAGTCTTGTATACTGTGGCCCCGGGTTCGATTCCTGGCTCTAGCTAATTTTTTACTCCAGTTGGGTTTATTTTATGTATTGTATGTATGTCTGTATAATATTTATATACATACCTTTAACTGTTCAATGCAGGCGTTATTTATGTGTGTATGTGTGTTTTAATATAATATGTTTTATTAATTATGTAATTTTATTTAATATGTGTGTTTTATAGGTGTGTATGTGTGTTGTAGTATGTATGTTTTATTATTACAGTCGAACCTCGTTAACGCGAACACTCAAGGGAAACTTTTTTTGTTCGTGTTAAAAGTAGTTCGTTTTATCCGAACTTAAATACATTACATACAACAGGACGGGGCAATCAGAAACAGTTCGTGCTAAAAATAATTCGCGTTAAGCGTGTTCGTGTCAACGAGGTTTGGCTGTATTTATAGCTTCTTCGCATAAATTTCGAGGGAAATTTTGAGGGGGATCAAATACTGATAATTTTCATTTCACAGGGCCGAAATTAGAGGGGAACAGAGGGGTCATGTGCCTCGGACTCCAGAATGGAAGGTGAAGGGGGCACCAAATGAAGATTTTGTTTATCGTTTGATACAAAAATGTGTATATATATATAGGGTGAAATTTGGATAAAAGTCTTGCAGCCGGAAAATTCAAGAGGAAAATTAAATCTTGCGTCAAAATTGACAGAGAGATAAAAAGATTCGCCTACAGTACGAGATTGTAAATAATAATTAAAAAAAACTGTTTTCTTAGGCTATTTTTATTTTCCCATTCCAAATATACCATGTGGAAATCCTGTGGAAGAAAGAGTCACTAACATTTTTAGGGGTACCTGCAGAAACCTCTATAAAGTATATTCTTTTCGGTTCCTTCCGATTCCGTTTTCAAGGTTTTACTGAATCAATATTTGACAAAAATGATTACGTAAGTTCAGTATGAGGTATTTAATCATTACATATTTTAAATTTTAAAATAAGTCGGTTATTAGAAACTTAGTATCTCTTTGTAAATTTACTTTGCGGAGGAGGGGGGAAGGCACCAAAACCACGTTTTCCCCAGGTGCAAAAAAGGCTAGTTTCGGTCCTGTCCCTCTCACCCCTTAGCTATGGCCTTCCTGCTGATGAAGAGAAAAAGTTCCCTATTAGGAAAAACCAAAATACACAATTCAAGTCAAACTCAAAATGAGGCGTGCACTGTAACATTATTTTAACCCTTTATGTACTGAATTGTGAATTCATGAAAACTTTATCTTCTAAAGCATTTTTTTTTTTTGCGAATTGTTTAAACTACATTAGAAGATTTAGATAATCATTTAATAAATTTTACAGGGATTTTAGAAGGATTTAGAAGGATTAATTAAATTTGAATTTATGTGGATTTTGTGAAATATTTATAACCCACTCAAATTTTATTTTAAATATTTTCCTTAGTATTTTGTAAAATTAGGAAATGTAGAACAATAATGTTCTTACAATAGAAATATAGAAATATTTCCGAATTGAAAAATCCCCCCCCCCCCCCCAAATGCCAAGAAAGCTGAAAAGATGCAAAGGCATAAGAAATCATCCTTTTAAAAATATTTCTGCTTTGTGTAACCCATAATGCTTTTGGAACAAGATAAAATAATGTATCTATAACTCATTCTAAACTGTATTACAACTAATCGATGTATTAAATGAATTTTATAACAAGTTATTTTAATGCTATTTATAAGTACTTTAGTAGATAAAGGCTTAAACCAATTATCATGGTCAGTTGCATCCAAAACTTACGAAGCATCTTCAAGAAATACGTTCAGAGAAGTGTTCAGACATTTTTCAGATACTCTAAAGTGGTTACAATAACAAATTACTGAATAATAAATGACACTGGGCAGACAGAAACACGATTTGAAGCGTTCACTTTGGCACTTTTTAGGAAAACGAATCTGTCCCGGTATGGGGTGTTCGCGAACAAGTTGGACAACTTGTCTAACCTCCAGAGGGGGTAGCACACAGCCTAAAATAAACAAATGCAGAAGAAGCAGACGAAGGGAGAGTGAACCAGAACCGGAAATCTATCGCTCAACTTGAAATTGTCATTTTATCACGCCATTCTCCTCATTTTTAAAAGAGGGCCATTTTTCAACGTCAGACTTCGTTCGAGACTCCGCCCCCTTTAAAGTGATGTATTACGTGAATAATATGCAAGGTTATGTCCCATCTACTCACTTATTTTGAAGAGTTTATTTGTGTAATTTTGAAAGAAGATTGGTTTTTAAAATAAATGAATTTGTTGTTCGGAAATGAAATTCAGAATTAATTACATTGGTCAAAATACCTTATGTCTTATGAATCTATGAGCTGTGATGTGAAAACTGAAAAAAAAAAGAACTTATAAAAACTCAAACTCATAGTTCGCTCTTGAATTCAAAATTTGCAAAACGAATCCGCACTTTTCAAACTCGTGTTTTAAAAAGAGGTAACCTCACTATAGATTTCTTTAAAAACAAATAAATAAATAAGAAAAAAAACATTACGATAAAAAAGAAGATAAAAAAATATTGTTAATTTTATGAACTTGCTGTAGTGATGTCTCTCTTTAATTAGTTTAATATTGGAACAAGTATTAAGGAAATACTCAAGTATAATGTAAATATTACAATTAATATAATTAATGTCTAAACTAATTAATTTAAAATTCTTAAATCACTTGAGTGATTTTTAGTATTAAACTTTTAGTGCAATTTTCTCTACAAAATGGGACTTATCATTAACCCATTTTAGACCAAGCATAGAAATTTTATAAAGTGTGGTACTATTTTCATTGAAATATGCTTAAATTACATTCATTAAGACCAAAAAAAAAGTTTCGTGCATGAATTTTTTTTTTTTTTTTTTTTGAGAAATAAAATGCATTTGGTTAATAGTGCGGTAAAGCACCATTAAATTTAAAATTAATATATTTTTTTTAATTTTATGATATTTGTTTCATTATTAATTTATTTACAGAACTTGCAACTTTAATCCATTATAAAAACATATGATTAATCTCAAGTGGAATAATAATACATTTTCAAAAAGTCGAATTTGTCAATAACTGTTTCAATTTTAAAAGACTAGCGTATTTTGAAAATTTCTCAACAGAAAATGTTTACTGCAATTGAATTACTGATATTTTATAGATGTCTCCAGAACCCTTATAAATAGCAGAAAAATAAAATTACTATATTGTATGGAAGAAACGCCGCACTCCTCAAATTGTCCTATATAAGCTTAAAAATATCGTAAACGCTGCACCCGTTGTAAACGCCGCATCCATCGGAACACTACTTTTGTCGACAGTGTCACATTGACCTAATTTTAATCAAAGCTTCCTGAGCAGTGTAGGATGTCTTGTTTTTAATATCTTAAGATGTCTGAAGTTTTATTTAAAATATTTAAATCCTATTTTAAATATTTTTATGAATTTTTAAATTAAGGAAACTCAGTTGGTATTTAAAAAACATCGTAAACGCCGCACATGGCGTAAACGCCTCACTTAGAAAAAAATTAACTTTTAAAATCGTAAACGCCGCGGCGTTTCTTCCATAAAATACGGTAGTAAAAAATATTCGTCACAGTGTTAATAAAAAAATATTTATTGAAATGGTGCGTTTACGCACCTTTGGCCGAAAATGGGTTAAGAACATTAAAGAACTAAGTGCATTTAATACTTTAAACTTCGCAGATCAGGTTTCGACAGCATATAAGCATGACTTCTTCAGCATGAATGAAGTAAAGAAACATACTATCGCACTAAGCAAGGCATGCTTATATACTCTCGAATCCTGGGCTTATATATTCTCGAATCCTGGTCTTCGATTTTTTTTTACTTTAATGACTTATAAAAAGTTGTTTTTAAACTTTCGTTAATATTACGTCAAGTGACTTTTATTTTTTAAACTGAATCTTTATTTAAACAAGTCGGAAATTGTACGTCAAACATGGCAAATGTGGTGCATTCGTACTATAACTAGTCTTATAAATATTCAGATCTTGGTGCAATGCTTGTTGCACTGTTATGCAAAAATGAATGAATGCCAAATTTATTACTATTATATATATTAAATTCAATCGGAAATAATATGACTTCATCGTAAATAGGACGTAATCACCATGGAAACTTAAAATCATGGGATATCATTCAATTAATTACATATGATAGGATTTAATAAAATGAAGAAGACTTTTATTATTATTTTTTTAAATTTTAATTCGATTGTCATAAAATTTGAAATGATGCGGCAAAATTCTACAACGATTATATATATTAAATTTCAAACCATTCGGTTGGGTAGTTTTTGCGCTGTTATATGCGGACAGATGGACGGACCAGACGGCGACTATAGATGTTACGTATTTATATAATTACGAACGCACTTAAAAATGCATTTAATTTATAAATATATTTGCTTGAGAAAACAATATAACCATATATACGGAAGTTTTACCATGTTTTTCAGCGTTAATATTGATGATTTTTCCATATTGATCATTAGCGCCATCTATCGGTAACACAACGCTCTCCTTTCAGTTTTATGATCACTGATAGACGCAAGCAGAGTTATACTAAACTCATCTCATCTGAGAACAAATCCCGTAGAAACAAGTAACGGAATACAAACGATCTCGCGTTTCCATGACAACGTTACTCCGTGCAATCTTAATTCCCCAATAATTGGTTGTGAAACGGGGTTTTGTGTAATTGCGTTCTGTACGCCTGACGCAACGCCCTCCCTTATGACCTCACATTCACGCCCCCAATTTGTTTGGGGGGCAGTGTCTGGAGTATTTGTGAAATGAATTAAGTGATGAGTGGTGATTATAGGAGAGGTTGGTACCAAATTAGAGGGATATAATTTGGTGAGACGATATTGTGCAAGAAATAAGAGAAAATAAATTGCTTATGTATTAAATAATAAATAGCGTGCCGGGGATTTAGTGTTCTGAATGTATTTTTCCGTCGCGGGAAATTAGTTATTAGATGAGGTGAAATGTGATGAAACAAGTTTTATGAATAAAACTAAGCGCGATTCAGAAGAAAAGCTAAAATATAACAAATTATGGTGAAAAACGTAGTTAATTGAATGACAGTAATTGATATCCATGCAAACATTATAATGAAAATTTTTTATTATTATTTTATAAATAATTTTTCCTTATATATTTCGTGATTTCATCTGATATCTTCTTAAGGCTGTTCTAAAATCCAAAGGGTCAACTTTCTGACATAAGTTTTAATTCATTTTTGTTCGGAAACGCATAAAACTAGAAGGTGTTGTTATTCAGAAACTATGTCATCGAACTGTTTTTTTCCGTTTTCTTGCAAACGCAATAGATCTTTCAGAAAATACTGTCAAAGTTTGCATTTTGAACCAAACTTCTGAACGAAAGAAGAAAATCCAGTTAGTAAGGAGAGAAAAATGCCTTGTCACGTGATCAAAATAGCTTATAACTCGATAGGTAGTTTAGTGATCAAAAAATGGAAAAAACAGTTCGATTCCAAATCGCTTCCATGGTCAGGCTTTCTAATTTTATATTTTTCCGTTAAAATATTAATTTGTAAATGTGTCAAAATGTTTTGCGCTTGTTGAGCAGAGCAGTTGAGAACAGCCTTAAATCTAACCACAAATAACTTACGGCAAATTGAATCATTTGCTCCATAGTACAGGGAAGGTGTACATAATAAAACTTTAAAGTTGTCTACAGACTAACTATTGTTCATAAAATTGTGAAATTTCGTGAAAGACATTATAAAGAAAAAATATAAGGAAAAAAAAAAGTTCAAAAATTTCCCACCAGAGGGCTTTTTTGATGAATTACTCATTTAGCATACATTTACGATAGTTTATAAATTTTATTTTTTTATCTTACCCAATCTTAAAGACATCATTTCACGACATGTTCTTAGCATTTCCTAGAACACGCTGCGGTCAAATGTGGAACGTGCTATTTTGCGATTCTAGATGATATCTGAAAATGATGACCGCCTGATGGAACATGTTTGTAAGTAATAAAATTTGTTAAAGTATCGTAAATGTATGCTAAATATGTAATTTGTTAAAAAGCGGCATATGGCGGCAAAATTTTGGACTATTTTTTTTTTTCCTCTCAAACAAATTCCCATGTCTTTATTATGTCCTCCAAAATGTCCTCTGTAGGAATATAGAGACTTGCAGTTTTTGTTCTTAAATTTGTGAATAACACATAAGATGTATTTAAATGGAGTAAACTAATTCGATTCAGAGTAGTACTATTGTATTATTGTATTTAAGTGGTATTATTATGAATATTCTGGAGCATGTCTTAAGCCAAAAAATAAAAAAGTTAAAATGTTATACTTTTTTCGATTTGCGTGCTTCGGACCATTTTCAGGGGTAGATAATTTTGTGTACATCCATAGCTGCCAACTTGTACGGATTTTTGCTACCACTAAAATTTAACAGAAATTTCTGCCTTATTTAATTATCAAAATTCTCTGCAATTCGGCGATTGAATTAGCCAAAATTGTCTATTAAATTTTAGTGGTAGTAAAAATTCGTACAAGTTGGCAGCTATGTACATCCGATTTTACAAAGTTCTTTCAGCTATGTATTATTATTTGAAGAAATCTTATACCTGCCCGAGCACCCTAAAAAGAAAAAAAAAGTACATAATATGTAAATATTTAAGACTATACAGCATTTTCTTTATTATTATTATTTTCTTGAACTTCACATAGAAATGTTACTTTAATCTGAAGGAATAAAATGATAGGAATTGAAATGCAAATAATTAAAATAAAATTTAATTAAAGCTTCTAAAGGGCAAAAATTAAATATATTAACACATGAAAAAAAATAATAATGAAATGATTAATTCACTTAACCTATGGAAGATTACAAAATTAAATAAAAAATCTAATTTTAAAAATCTGTATTCCAAATCGTATTACATTGCTGTAAATTTGAAAAGATTTTCAAATATGTTTTCTTCAAACTAAGCTAAAAATTGCTAAAATTGAAAAAAAAAATTACTCTTAAAAGGCATAATGCCATTATTTAGATCGACATATGTTTCATCGCACAAACAGCGACATTTTCGAAATCCTTGTTGATACAAATATTTTTGCAAAAAGTTTTAAAAACAAGAAATTGGTAAATAATATCACGAGACCTCATGTATAATGAAAAACCAGTGCAAACTTAAAATAAAATAAGAATGGATATTTGTGAACGTGAATTAACTTCTACTATTGTTTCTAAACTTGCATAGCATCTCTTTACAAATTTTAGGTAGCTCAAGGGAGGCTGAATCATTGCAAATATTCTCACTCCGTAAAAATATCTCTATTGATTCCCAGATAATGGGGCGGTAAATAAAATCTTCATGGATAAATTATTCTACTATTTTTCTGTAGTTCTCTTGTTGTATTTGATGTCTGCTTATATGTTCTCTGATTCTAGCTCTAAGTTTTCTGCTTAGCATCTATTTATATAATACGCTAAGGTGACGATTCCGGTTCTGACTCATCTTCGAGAAAAGCAACTCATCGCGACAATGTTAGGCATAAGTATTCAAGAGGGTGTAAGTTTGTCGATTGTTAACTTATGGAAATATACATATAATCTTCTTTGTATCATATCTACTATTCTTTATTTTCTCTAAAACCTTCAAAACTATCCAATTATAATGTTTTAAATTATAAATTAAAAATAACGGAAAACCAGCTATTATAAGCAAAAAGGATAACCAGATATAAACAAACGAAGACTGTTGCAATTTAGAACTACAAATTCCAAATATAGAAAAAAATGACTCTTACAACGTTTCACAAAAAAAAAGACAAAAAAAAAAAAAAAAAAAAAAAAACAGGTTAACACCTGATTCTGCTATTAAAATATTTGTAAATGCATATTAAGGCCTTTAAATATTTTGAAATGCGTTTTTAATTCTTTCATACCAACTCATGATTTTGTGAACATGCTGTATTTGCTACACTAGCGCCCTCCGCCTAAGCTTTTCATCAAATTCCGTCTATTTATAAACATTGTTTTGGCGCCATCTTTCTGCAATCAATATAAATGAAAGAACTTTTGACTGAAATTTGAATATCTTATAAAAAAAAAAGAAAGAAAGAAAAAAATGCAGGACGTGATGATGCAATCTGAGATAAATTTTTAAAAGACTCGATTATATAATTTTAAAATTTCATTCAATATAAATAAAATGAATATTATTATTATTATCATTATGATTTCTCTGATAGAATTTTAATTTAGTTTTATTAATTTTTAAGAGCTTAATATTTATCCGCTTAGTTTTTAAAATTTCGTTTGCATTAAAAATGAGCCCCCCCCCCCCCATACCCTATATGTAATTGAAATATAAGATGTCATGATGATTGCATTAATATGGTCGAAAATTACTTTTTCACTTATCAGATTACAATTTTGTTTTCACTCCAAAGTTAGGTTCAAATGTTATTATATTAAAAACCGAAATTTTATCTGCATTGATATAATTAATATTACTTAGTACACAACATGGTATTGTATTCTTCCTTATTTGAATTACATTTGATATGAAATAAAAATTTTATTTACAATGCAATCTAATTTCATGTGTACGTAAGCTAATTATTATTATTGTTGCAATAAGTACAGCTGTTTGTTTTGTCCAATTGTTGAACAATTTCAGAAATTTAATATTGAGTAAAAAAATATCCCCATCATTTGTATTTGTATGTTTGTACATCATTTGTCATTTTTAAAATGTACTTTTCTGCTATACATACTATCCTTCAATTATAAAATCTCCATTCTATTTGTTTGTGTGCAGTCTTATAAAAATGAAACGCAAATCAATATTCCGTCATTTTTGACGGGGTTATATTCTAATACCTATATAAAATTGCATTGTTCCATCTTCTTTGGTGGAGGGTATTTCATATACTCCTAATGACTGGTTTGGTTCAATCGGATCTATTTTACACTATATACACGAGGCCTCGTGATATTATTTATCAATTTCTTGTTTTTAAAACTTTTTGCGAAAATATTTGTATCAACAAGGATCTTGAAAGTGTCGCTGTTTGTGCGATGAAACATATGTCGCCCTAAATAAAGGTATATTATACCTATGATTCTTTTTTTTTAATCCCTTTTAGCAATTTTTAGCTTCAGTTTAGTTGATTATAAGTGATTATCATACATACCTTTATATGTTTTCTTATTAACCCTTTAAGGAGCAAGCAACTGCGTTTCCGTAATGTTGAATTCCCACCGGAAATTTAGAAAACTTTTATTTCAGAATATGGAAAAGCAATTTTTCAGCTTTTTTTCACCAAAGTTATAACAGTAAAACTTAATTAAAAGTTTCTGGTGGAAATCTTAATAAAAATTAGGTGGGGTATGCCCCTCAAGGGGTTAAAGTTTCCTGGTAACGCATACTTCTTATATATTTTTTCTTTTCTTTTTCTTTTTTTCTTTTTCATTCATTTGTTGAAACGTACGTTTTGAGCTAAAATACCCTACTCCTGCTTCCCCCTCCCTTTATTTGGCCAAAAATAAATAAATACTTTTAAAATTATTAATTACAAAATATTTCAATATTGTGGAGCTAGATATCAACCGCTCATATCATTTACTCATAATGCACAATTTATATTTCAAAGTAATCTGCGAGCTCCAAACTAAATACTAAACTTTTAACAGCTCTATTTCCCCATCAAAATTGAATAACCAATTAGCTTAAATTGTGCAGCATCGACGTATCTCATCTATTTCATCTATATGCTACAAAATCATTCCGGAACAACCTCATCTTTTCTATTTGCCCCAAAGGGGGTTCGTCGATGCGCTTAGTTAGTTGATTGGCTTGCGGTGAAGTGGTGTTGTAGGCGCTGAATAGATACACTCGGGGGCATAATACTAGAGCTGGCCCTTTCACAACCAATTACCAGGGAATTACTATAGAGAAGAATAGAGCGGCGTTGTCATGACAACAGTCGTTGAAGGATAAATACTGTGCTATGTATAAGTAAATAGTCCGTAAAGGAAGTTGTGTTGTCATAACTAATTTGTTCAATAAGCTGAAAATCTCTAATATTTTGTACATTATACGTTTATTCCCAATTTTTCTTGAAATGATATGTATTTAAAAAATAAAACCCCATTTAAAAATATCTTACAAAATATTATTAGTGTTATTTTATAAATATTTTTGAATTTTTCAGAACTGGTGTTATTTGATTCGGACTTGCATTTATTCACAAATAAAATTATTGAAGGATAAATACTATGCGATGAATAAGTAAATAGTCCGTAAAGGAAGTTGTGTTGTCATAATTAATTTGTTCAGTAAGCTGAAAATCTCTAATATTTTATACATTATACGTTTATTCCCGATTTTTCTAGAAATGATATGTATTTTCAAAATAAAACCCATTAAAAAATAATATCTTACAAAATATTGCTAGTGTTATTTTAGATATATTTTTGAATTTTTCAGAACTTGTGTTATTTGATTCGAACTTGAATTTATTCACAAATAAAATTATTGAAGGATAAATACTATGCGATGAATAAGTAAATAGCCCGTAAAGAAAGTTGGGTTGTCATAATCCCTTTATTCAATAAGCTGAAAATCTCTAATATTTTGTACATTATGCATTTATTCCCTATATTCCTTCCTATATGCATTTATTCCTATATGTATTTAAAAAATAAAATCTATTTAAAAATATCTTACTTTATTAGTGTTATTTTAGAAATATTTTTGAATTTTTCAGAACTGATGTTGTTTGATTTCAAC
The DNA here is from genome assembly GCA_963932465.1 of Maratus speciosus. NCBI lineage: Eukaryota > Metazoa > Arthropoda > Arachnida > Araneae > Salticidae > Maratus > Maratus speciosus. The sequence goes on along the minus strand of OZ010793.1, from coordinate 149,152,712 downwards.
TTGAATATATTCACAAGAAAATTGAGAAAAAATAGTTAAAACAAGTCTTCGATTGAATCCTTGTTGAAATAATTTCTATTGGATAATTTTATGAACGAATCTTTTAAAAAACGACCCTTTCAGTTGGAATATAATAAATGTCTAACGTCACATTTAAAATTTAGAGTTTCACAAATAAAATTATGGAGTAAAAATACTTAAAACAAGTCTTCGATTGAATCATCATTGAAATAATTCCTATTACACAATTTTATCACCTAACCTTTTAAAAACCGACTCCTTCATTTGGGATATGATAAATGTCTAATGTCACATTTAAAATTTCGAATTTTAAACAATTTTGACCATTGAAAATAAGAAACACAATGAATGACGGAATTATATGATGCAATTAGAACAACAATTTCTTGTTTTAATCAAAAATAAATAAATAAATAAAATAATAAAATCTGATACTTTTGGATACAAAACGCGACTTCCATAATGCACTTTATAATTTTTAGTTCTTTAAACAAATTGATTTAAGTTCTTTTCGCCAAAATTTATGTCCGAACAACCTGAGAGAGAAAGGGGAGGGGGTGTAAATCTATTCAATCGATAAATTTCAGATATCTCACACCTCAAACAGTTTGTAGTAGTAGTTTAGGAGTTATACAGCTGCTACAACTGTAATTTCGACTTTCATATTCAACCAAATGATTTGTAATTGCAACACAAGCAATATTATTCAGTTTAAAAAAAAACAATAATAATAATAATAATAATAATAAATAAATAAATAAATAAATAAAATAAAATAAAATAAAATAAAATAAAATAAAATAAAATGAATATTACTTTAATGAGCATGATAAAACATAGACTAAAGTAAATATTATGTGATATATCCTAATATTTTATGACTAGGGCTCGTATATTTCGGCAAACCTAATAGGCCAGTTTCAACTGACGTCACACACTAGCAACTAACTTGACAACCTAGTGAATGTTTTTTGTTTGTCCCCCCCCCCCCCCACCACCAAAAAAACGAAAACAAAAACCCAGGTTTCTCCACTTTCATTGGTTGAGCACTAAAAGGTCGGTGATTTGATTGGTTAGTGGAAAATTGGCGGAATGTGGTCACGTGGTTGAAAGTGATCTATAGTTTGTACTAACTAGGGAAGTGCAAGAAGTGGTATGTGCCGATTTTGATGAGAGTGGTATCGTTGGAAAGATCTCATCGTAAGGAATAAAAAACTAAATTGAACTATCCGTCGCTAATCAGCCTTTTTCGAGATATCAGATAATTTATGTCACGCAATTTGTTTATTCATTATATAATGTATTTATGTTATAACATTTGTTATATCGTTAAGTTTATAATTTTTGCTGTTAAATGGCTTCCTGCACACTTCTATTTGAAGACCACAACCACCAGTGAGCACTACAAATATCCAGCACCACTTTCTTAATAAAAAATATTTCAGATATATTTTGACAACATGCACATGAGAAATGTACTGCAAAATTTATTTTTTCAAAAATAAAGTGTATAAAAGCGTTTAAAAACACAGCGAATAAAACATAAAAATAGTCGCCCGTGAAAGCCCTGCATTTACAGCCATTAACTTCTCTTCATTTCCAAGCGTTTTTTTTTTTTTCATATTTAATTTATAAACATAAGTAACATAAATTAAGTTAACAGGAAGCCATTTACCAGCAAAAATTATAAATTTAAAGCTATGGCAAATGTAACAGCATACATGCATTGTAATAAATATAACCAAATTTGTGACATAAATTGTCGAATATCTCTAAAACGGCTGATTTGCGACGAGAAGTTCCGTTAAGTTTTTTATTCCACACAACGAGATCTTTTGAACGATACCTCTCTCGTCCAAATGGGTGAGTAACATTTCATGCACTTCCCTAGTAAGACCTATGCTATACTACAATTACAATTTTACCCGGCTGAACATGTTCCTCGTTGTAATCGTGGTCCCATAACTGCTTAGACGCTGTTTCAGATAACAGACTAGATGATACAACTAAACGTTTCTCTGAGAGAATAGCTTCAGAGTGTCGTCCAGGTAACCCAATTAGAAAAGGGCTTGCAATTTAAGGCAGAGGGCTTGTGTTCGATTCCTCTCCTGGATGTTTTTTCGCTCAAATGGGAAAATTTCAATTTATTTTGTTTTATTTTCAATTTATTTCATTTGATTTTTTTCACCAATCATTATATAATTCAGTTAAAAAATAATTTATGAAGGGTTAACGTAGTCTTAAGAAGAATCTCTATCTTCCAGCGGAATAAGCAGAGCTGCCACGAGCGACTATTTTTATATTCTGTTGGAGTTGGAACCAGTACTTTTCTACTATAAATCTTGAAGTATATTTCTCATGCAAATGTTGTCAAAGTATCTGTTAAGGAGGCTGGTCACTCAGCTTCGGAATTCTCCTCCGTATCCTTAAGTCTATGGACTTTTAATGCATTCGTATATTTAAAACCTTTTCTCGGGAAATTCGTATTTTTAACATCTTTTTTCTGTGTACTCTTCTTAAAGGAAGTCTCTTTTTTTCTTGGTTTTAAAAATATTTCTAAAATCTATGCTGAATTTAATATTTTATGTGTTAAAAGCAGGTGAACTGTGAGTAAGATTTTAACGCTTCATATAAAATTAAAAGTCTATACTGTAGAAATATTTTGAGAACTATTAAAAAAAGAGACATCTTTTAGGAAGTGTACACAAAAAATATAAGTTAAAAATATTAATTTCCCGAGGAGATATTTTAAATATACGAATGCATCAAATGCCCATAGACTTTACATTAGTGTGTGTGTGTGTGGGGGGGGGGGAATCGGAAGCTGAGTAACCAACCCCCTTAAGATTTTTTTTTTTTTTGAGAAACTAGTGCCAATTAGAATTAAAAAATAGTCGCCTGTGGCAGCCCTGCATAAGAGATCAATCCCTGATCGCACCTCGTGAAATTCTTCCCTTTACAATATTACTATTCAGCGTAAATTCAGAGAAAAACGGACTCATTTCATCTTTACATCACGTGCTGTGTTTTGGCGACATTTTTTCTCTCTATTAGCGCCACTTGCAACCCAGCACAATCATTTCTCCGGAGGATCGTAAAATTCGGAACTCTCTCCACAAACTACGGAGGTTTTTGGGAGAAAAACTTATCCTCCCTCCCCTCTCTTTTGCTGTGTTATAAACTATTTTCTCCCCTCCCTGGGAGATAAACCAGGAGTAGCAGTGATAGGTGTTTACAACCGTTCCGATCAACAAAATACGATCGTGACTAGATTTTTGTTTTGGTTTTTTTTGGCATCTCTTTGCCGTCGTAGTTCACGCACGCTCCCGCGTTCAAATAAAGTACAAATACCTCAACTATTAGGGTTGCTGAGATGGAAATAGGTAATCGCCAAATAAAGTACTTGGCGAGAGGATTTGATGTAGAAAATCTAAGAGAGGTTTTAAGTATTTAGTCGGAAGAAATGATAAAAAGTTATATTTTAATGTAAATGATATTAATGGGATATAAACAAGTAACTTTAACCCTTTATTTACGGAATTATTTATGAAGAAATTGCTTCCCCTCAATAATTATATTCTTTAATATCTGAAAATATACTGGAATTTTTAAAAGGACAGTGGACAATGAAAAACATTAAATTCTATTAACAACACTATCAACACTTTAGAATTGAAAATGTTTTGCCCCTGAAAGAGTTTAAAAAAACTATTTTTTTTTTTAAGGTTTCGATCTTGTTAGCAGTCTTTTAGTTATGCGACGTCTATATTCCAGGGACAACATGTTCTCTCGCATCTCCACATATGCAATATATGAAGTTATATATGCCATTTCTAGCATAGCAAAAACGAGCCGGTGCCACAAATTTTTCAATTTCCTAAAAAAAAATAACAATGAAACAGAAAAGAAATACCAGGGAAATCATTACTACACAACATTTTAGCAATTACATTTTAAAGCAAATGAAAACGATGGATAACTACACAGACGAAAAGTAAACAAGAAGTTTTTCTCCAACAGTGTACTGAAGGTACTTATAAGTACCACCGAGTAATTCAACTGGTAAATCAAATACATACACCGTTCATCTAAAATAGCTAGTCAAACTGTATTCTAAGATCATAATAAAAAAACAAGCAATAAAAAGACAAGCGTGACAATCTGTACAAAATGTCGGCACAAATCACATCGACTGTTTCAAAGATAGCCTCCTTCCTCCCTAAAATAACAAACCTAGAACTACTGCTGCCATGTAACCGGATAAAGTGGAGTTAAAAGAGTGTTTTTGAAAAGTACCATTAGAATATTAGTAATATTCACCATGGGATGAAAGTTTAAAGTGAGTGGTACTTATAAGTACCGTCAGTAGATAAAGGGTTAAACAGTAGAAGCACCGAGAGAAGAAAACTCTTCTCGGAGCCTGGTAAGCAAAACATCATACATAGGCAGCAATAGCAGTTCTAATAGAATACGTAAAATAAAAGTCAAAGTTCAGTCGTAGATGAAGTCCACACAGGGATTACATATACACAGTAGAAGTAGAAACTAGGAGAGGCTAAACCGCAAATATTCATTATATTCTGTTCTTTGTAGAAGCACTTCTCGAAGCTTTGAAAGAGAAAGTTTAATGTCTTGAAAATGAGATCACAAACAGTTTTAAGTTTTCTGTCAGGGGTTACACACCTCAACAAAATTTAGCATTGATAGTTCCATTTAAGAAACATTTTAATGTTAAAGTTTGCTACATAATACAAAAACTACCGATATTTTAACAGAATAGAGCATTCTTATAAAATATTTTTTTTTCTCTTTACACGTTCAGTGAACTTTTACAATTTATGCTAACTTTCTTTCTAATAACCAAAAGGTACCTCATCAAAAAAAAAAAAAAAAAAAAAAAAAAAAAAAAAAATCATGTTATATTTAAAAGAAATGAGCATGGAGCATTTTAAAATATAGCAATTATTCGGTATTTTAAAATTTTAATAATTTAAAAACTTATTATTTTAACACCAAATTTTGAGTTTAACTGTTTGAACTTGCCATTAAAAAATCTACCAATTTTAAAATGAATCTGTTGAAAATTAAAAGATTTAGTTTTTTAATGTCCCCTGTCTCCTTAAAATGATAACAATGTGAAATTTACATAAGATTTTTCATTAAAACTTATTAAATAAATTAGTAGTTATAACACTTTTTGTAAAATATTTACAAGAATAGGCAGATTAATTAACCAAAAATGCTGTTATGGAAGTATCACATTCCTTATAAAAACAATGTAGTAAAATGTATTATGATTCTCTCTGTAAATGGAAAGGCTTTTGCAGTTGAAAATTTTTCATATAACTTTTTTAGAAAAAGAAAAACTATACGCATGTAAATGGTTAAGAAAATCACCACTTTTTGAAAATATTTACCTCCGACTATTTCTCTACGCTTTCTAAATTTGATCAAGCAGACTATTTTGTGTCAAAGGAAAAATATTCTTTTGTTAATAGACAGAAAAAATAAATTTTATATTAAATTTTTTTGAACAGTACTTAAAAGAAAAGCTGCGGAGTCGGTGGGAAAAATGGACGACTCCGACTCTGAGTCCGGGAATTTTAACAGATCCGACTCCGACTCTTTTGATCAAAAATGGGCCCGACTCCAACAACGCAGCCCTGCTTGTAAAATGAACGACTCCGACTCCGGAAATTTTAACAGATCTCACTCCGACTCCGACTCCGCAACAGTTCTTAAAAGTACCGCCACTGCATAAAGGGTTAAGCTAAATTTAAACATAGTCGTTGTTCAGATATTCTGAGTCAGTTTCAAACTAAAATTTTTACTATTATCATTAAACAACAGAATTTCTTATTGTTTTCAAGTGCTGGAAATTCGTCGAATCATTTATGATAAAAGCACCATGATAACGGAAAGAAATCATTGTTGCAGCGATTTTTCTGTTGCGAATAACGGAAAAACCCTTCCACTTTAGTGACTATTACTTTCACGTGTTGGAAAACTATTATTATACTTATTGTATGCATAGAATACAGATAATGAAAAATAAAATAACTCATAACATAATTTTTACTGAATAGATGCTAAATAAATTACGCTCTTAGTTAGGGGGTTATTCGATACTGTCTAACGAAGATTTTAATTTATTAAGCATCTTTATATAGTGTTTGGTTTTAGGGTTGGAACGATACTTGACAAGAAAAAAAATGCAACTGACATTTCAGCAACTGAGACTGACTGTCATTTTTAGATCAAATATCAATGGTTGCTTGAAAAATCATAGAATTTGAAGGACATGTATCATTTGTAAAGTAACATAGCACAAAGCACATATTTAGAAAAGTATTTAAAATAAACTTAATTTAAAATTTTAAAGTTTTTCTTTCAATATGAAGACCAGTCTACCGCACATATAAAATTTGCCAGTAAAACAGTTCCCGCTCTCTCTATTTTTCTTTAAACATTTATTTAGAAAAACTAGGGGGCTCGGCCCCCTACGAGCTACGCTCGCCAACCCCCGTCCAGACACCGCAGGCTCTAAATGCACGCTAATTTTATCGGCTTTAAAAAGATTTCGAAAGATTGAATTATAATTTAAAAAACAGTGGCGATCTCCCTATAAACGAATTTTTATTCATTTCTCTTTGATTGGGGAATTTTAACGCCAAATCCGCTGCGGTACTACTTGATTATCCCGTCGACCCATTTCGCCAAATTATATAAATCGCCAAACCACTCGCCAAATTATACAAATTGACATAATTTTTATTATAAATAACGAAAGAACAAATAAATTCGTACAACATTAATAAAAATACAAATAAAACGTCGAAATAAAAATAACTTGATGACGTAGACACGTGTAATAACATTTGAAAATAAGCTAATATAAAAGGAATTAAGTAAACAGAGTCTTTGTCTCCTGGTATTTTTTAACAAAGCGAAAAGAAAGTTCTTTTAAATGAGACATTTTAAATTAATCGTTTTTAATCTGACGTAATTTTTACCAAGCTATTCTTTCTCTTTTAAATAATCGCGT